>CAJQZJ010030786.1:0-13201 GCA_907164525.1 Lophiomys imhausi
TTTATATTCCAAAATTTTAGTAAACTTCAACTCTGGTTCATAAAAATATTTTCCCCTTAAAATCTTTTTTACAGTAATGTACTTCTTGTGCGTACATGAATGCAACAGCACCATGCATGTGGCGGTCAAAGGATGACTTATAGAAGTCACTTGTCTACTCTACCATGTGAGTCCTGAGACTGAACTCTGGTTGCCAAGCTTGGCAGTAAGCACCTTTGCCCACCAAACCATTTTACTAGCCCTACCCTTTCCTTTTCATGACATTTTTTTTCTTGCTGGAGATGGAACCCAGCACCCTGTGCATACAAGGCAAGCAGTCTGCCACTGAACTATATACCCTTAAGTCCTTGCACATGTGTGTGTGTGAGAGAGAGAGAGAGATTGTGTGTGTGTGTGTGTGTGTGTGTGTGTGTGTGTGTGTGTGTGTGTGTGTGTTGAGGCTAGGTGTCATGACTTAGCCCAAATTGACTTTGAATTCATGAGCCTTCTGCCTCCTAAATGAAGGGATTATAGGAGGATGCCACCATACCCAGGTACTATGTATTCATTCATTCACTTGTTTATTTATGTATTGTGAGGCAAAGTTGGAACTTCTGAAGAAGAGATTTTAACATACTTTTTAAAACATAGTCTTTTTACACAATCTCTCCAGATCTTAAGTGTTTGCCTCTGTGCTTTATACAACCTCTAGATTGCTTTTATCTCAGTCATACTCCAGATCACAATACGTGGGAATTGTGTAGGGATTTGTGTAGCCCAAGCTAGCCTCACATTTGCTATGTAGCCTAGGATCTCACAGAGATCCATCTGCCTCTGCCTCCCAAGTACTGAGATTTAAAGATATATGCATCACCACCTGGCTAAAAATACAGGTATGTTAACTGGTATTTTTCTTTGTTTGGTTTTGATGTTGCTGCTTTGGTTTGGTTTTTGGTTTTTGGTGTGTTTTTGTTGCTGTTTGTTTGGGATTTTTTCTGATCTAGGGATTTGTGTAGCCCAAGCTAGCCTCACACTTCCTATGTTTTTAAAACATAGTCTTTGTCTTTTTATTTTATTTTTGTATGTGTATAAATATATTTACTGGAACATATGTATGTGGAGGTCAGAGGTCACTGTCAGGTGACTTCCTCAATCATTCTCCATTATTTTATAATTTTTAAATTACATTGTGTGTGTGTGTGTGTGTGTGTGTGTGTGTGTGTGTGTGTGTGTGTATACACATTTACACCCTCATACATGGATGGAGATCAGAGAACAACTTTCAGGAGTCAGTTCTATCTTTCCACAATGAGGGTCCTGTGGATTGAACTCAGGCTGTTAGGTTTGGCAACAAATGCTTTTTCCTGCTAAGCCATGGTGCTGGCCTTGTTCAGGGGTGGCAATATGAATTCCCACATATTGTGATCTGGAGTATGACTGAGATAAAAGCAATCTAGAGGTTGTATAAAGCACAGAGGCAAACACTTAAGATCTGGAGAGATTGTGTAAAAATGAGTAGCCAAGTTCCAATAGTCCCTAAAGAAATTGTTTTACCTTTAAGGAAAAATAAGTAATTTGGCAAATGTCAAGTAACTTGTGATAAATGCTTTTAAAAGACAGATCTGTTTTTTAAAATTTCAAGACATGGTTTCTCTGTGTAGCTCTGGCTATCCTGGAACTCACTCTGTATGTAGTCCAGGCTGGACTAGAACTCACAGAGATCCATCTGCCTCTGCCTCCCAAGTACTGAGATTTAAAGATATATGCCACCACCACCTGGCTAAAAATACAGGTATGTTAACTGGTATTCTTCTTTGTTTGGTTTTGATGTTGCTGTTTTGGTTTGGGTTTTGGTGTGTTTTTGTTGCTGTTTGTTTGGAATTTTTTCTGATCTAGGGATTTGTGTAGCCCAAGCTAGCCTCACATTTGCTATGTAGCCTAGGATGACCTTGAATTTCTGATCCTCCTGCCTGCATGGTGGGATTACAGCCATGTAATGCCCAGTTTTATAGAATGGCAAGGACTGGGTTCAGGACTTCATGCATGATAGGCAAATACTCTGCAAATTCATCTACATCCCAGCCCCTCAACAGAACTTACAATGTGTCTTGGGCCTCATCATGCAGGCCAGTGATCCAGCTGTATGGAAGACTGCACCAAGAAGATTCAAGGTTGGTCTGGGGAAATTTGTGAAATCCTTTCTCAGAATAAAAAACAAAAAGGTGGCTAGGAATATTAATAACTCAATGGTAAAGTACTTCTGTAGCAAGCACAAGTTCCAGAATTCACTTCTTGTTACCATATACACACTAAGATCAATAAAAATTAAATAAGGACCAGAGGAATGGCTCACTAGTAAAAGCACTTATTGCCAAGCCAATGACCTGAGTTTGATTCCTTGAACTCACGTGGTGTAAGGAGAGATACTATTCCCCAAAGCTCCTGACCTCTGCTGTGATATGCATGCCCATGTACACATAAACACAGAGGTACAGATAAAATAGCCTTTCAAATACAAAATAAGTTTTTTAAAGTGTAGTATTTAGGAGCATTTGACTCTAGAGTTTGGGTCGAGTAGTAGAGCTTGTACTTAGCATGCATAAACCCCGGGTTCCATTCTTACCAACGCAAAAGTCAATAGGAATATAAAGATATACTCCATTACAACAAAACACAGAATTTCAGAATTTCATGAGCCCTTTGGCGAAGTCTACTGCTTTTGTTAGTGGTAAAGCACTTGCCTAGCAAGTAGCCCTGGTTTAGCATCCAATTACCAATAACAACAACAAAATATTCATCAACCTTCAAATGATTGGTGAAGTGGTCTGAGTTAAGATAGTTAATATTTTTGCAGGGTGTGGTGGCATGTGCCTATAATCCCAACACTTGCAGATGCAGAGGCAGGAGGATCCCTGTAAGTATAAGGCCAGCCAGGACTATAATAGTGAGATCCTGTCTCAAGCACAAATCTCCAAACAAAAGTACAGACAAAATAGTTACTATTTTAGTGGTTGCCCAAAATTAACTGCTATGAGTCCCACTTAGTTAACACTTCAGGAAAAATATCCAAAATATGTACTGCAACCTAGAAGAATGAGCATAACACACTGAATGACCTTCTCTCTTTCCTCTGCGGGAGGCCTGCTAGATCTCCTCTGTTCCCAGAGCACACCACAGGCACATCTGCATCACTCACTATGGTGGCTCTTTCCCCTACTTGAAATCTTACTCCAGATGTCTGCCTTTGCCTCACACAAGTCTGTATTCAAATAGAAGCTCAGCAAAATGGCCTTCCTTGACCATTCTGTCTAAACAGTAGCCCCCACAATGTCATTATAAGCCAGAGTTATATATCAGCTTCATCGCTGTTTGCATTTTGAGCCACAGCATTCTGTGTTGCCTAGTGGAGCAAGGTGTGTCATATGTGCTGTGGGAGATTTCAGGGGGTCCTTAGCCTTTATCCACTAGATACCAGAAGAATCTCCCCATTTGCAAGTGGCAATCAGAAACATTTTCAGCCAGAGCTGGGTGATAGGCTACATGACTGTAATCCAAGCACATACAAGGGTGAGGCAGGAGTATCACCACATTACTGCAAGTTCTAGACCAACCAGAGCAGCATTGTAATGCTTGGTCTCACAAACACATGCAAAATTGTCCATATAGTTCTGAATCTCATGGCTGCAGGCAGCGGAATAACTGCTGATTTAACCTTCTTCTCTGCTTCAGTTTTCTTCATCAAAGTTTTGTTTTGTTTAGTTTTATATTGTGTCATGTCTTACAGTCACACTTGCTGTTCTGTTTATATTGTGGTTAGAATGGGGTACCCATAAGTACAAGACATTCCGGGGCATCTTTGGTTCTAAGAACAGTATTTGACAGGGCTTTTTGATCTTTTTTTTTTTGAGATAGGGTCTCTCTATGTAGACTGGCTGGCCTACAGCCCACTATGTAGGCCAGGCTGGCCTTGAACTCCCAGAAATCTGCTTGTCTCTTCCTCCCAAGTGCTACGATTAAAGGTGTGCACTGCTTTGCCTTGCCTTAGCATAAATTTTAAGTAAATTTCCCAGTCTAAACATATCCATAAATGGTGTCATGGTCATCTTGGGTCATTTGGGTTTTTTTTTGCAGATTATTTCTTCCTTTAGATTTAAATATACCTTTTGATATTTCTTGTCAAAGTGAAAATTTATTCATACACATATGCATATATAGATGAATACCAACATATTCATGTTTTTTTTTCAAAAAGCCAGGATATAGTTATTTGTGGGCAGTTATGCCTGCATTTTTCATAGTTTTGAATAAGTACTATTCATTTATCAGCATTTTGCCTATTATATCAAAACTACAGTAGCCTAAAATTAAAAAGGACATTTATAGAGCCTTTTCTGATGTTGTTGTTTTTGTTTTGTAAGACAGGGTTTCTCTGTATAATAGCCCTGGCTGTCCTGGACTCACTCTGTAGACCAGGCTGGCGTTGATCTCACAGAGATCTGCCTGTGTCGGCCTCCTGAGTGCTGGGACTAAAGGCGTGAGCCACCACACCCTGCTATAGAGTCATTTTTAACATCTACTTTACTTGATACTTCGTTTATTCTTGTGAACTTTGTATTTGACTCAGATTACATTAAATCAAAAAATTGCCCATGAAAGCTGTTACTTCAGGTCAGATGTGCTTTGAGGTACAATCAGTGCTAAATCATAAAACTTCTTTTGAAAAAAGAAAAGAATAAGGATAAAACTCCTGCATAGGTACAGTAGAAATTGTGTAATACCATGACAAAGTTTTGTTGGTGTGTAAAGTATTGTTTTTAAGACTCTTTTTGGTTCTATGATTCAATAATAGCTTTATTATCCAGAAGCTGTACTTTCTTATACTCAGGGATGCTATTCTTAAGTAACGTTTTGTACACATTGTTTAAAACACAAGATACATGATATAAACAAAACATTGCCCTTTCAGCTAAAATATATATTTCCTTTCAAACATCCTTAGACTTCAAAAGATTAAAAAAAGGTTGTAATTAGGAATGCTTGTGAACTGATAATATTCTTATGAATTTGTTTCTAATCTTCTTCCTGTTTTATCTTTCTGTGTGTTCCTTTGGCTGGTTTTTCCTTCCTTTCCACAAAGATCTCAACAGCAATGGATTCATTTGTGACAGTGAACTTCATGAGCTTTTCAAAGAAGCTAACATGCCATTGCCTGGATATAAAGTGAGAGAAATTATTCAAAAACTCATGCTGGATGGTGACAGAAATAAAGATGGGAAGATAAGCTTTGATGAATTTGTCTACGTAAGTATGTCAAAACTCTGTCATTATTAGAGTTGTATTGTCTACTGGGAATTTTAAAATGTAAATACTATTATATTAAATGGTTAAATATATCATACTAATACTATACTCTAGTACCCAGCAACATTTTATGTCATTCTGACCAGTAAATTTAATTCTTTCAGCTATCAGAATATTTAACAAAATATCAGAAAAAAAGGTACATTAACAAAAACAAAGCTATAGCACAACACTCACAGTGGGCAGAAATAATCTCCTTTGGGGCATTGTTAGAGAGCATCTTTCACGGTGCTAAATAACATCTTTGAGGCATTCTTCCACTCCCTCATAGAGAAGAGTGCTACACAAAGCTTAATGATATCATATGACTCAGTCTTAGAAGCTTCCTGAGCTGAACTTTCTCTTTAAAAGATGATTTTTTCTTTTTTATGTTTATTTATTACTTCAAGTTACATCTCTATCACAGTACCCTCTTTCCACCCCTCCCAGTCCCGCCCTCCCCACTCTTTCCCATTCTCCCTCCTATCCTACTACTCCAGAGTGGGGTGTCCCTACATATCAGTTCCCGATCCCAGTTCAGCAGTCATATGAGGGCTAAGAGCTTCCTCATATACTGGGGGTATACATGGGAGCACCACTAGGGCAAAGTGTCTCATTGACAGGTAACAAAGTCTATGTTCCTGTTCCTTTTGGTGTGTTGATTGTTGAATAGTTATCCTGTACTATATAGCTAAAATCTGATTATAAGTGAATAGATGCCATGTGTTTCCTTCTGAATCTGGGTTAGCTCACTCAGGACGAGCTTTTCTAGTTCCATCCATTTGGCTGCAAATTGCATGATTTCATTATTTCTGATGGCTGAGTAGTATTCCATTGTGTAGATGTACCATAGTTTTTTTTATCCATTCTTCGGTTGAGGGACATCTGGGTTGTTTCCAGTTTCTAGTTATGACAAATAAGCTGCTATGAACATAGATGAGGAAATGTCCTTGTAGTTTGGTGAGGAATCATTTGGATGTATACCCAGAAGTGGTATGGCTGGGTCTTGAAGTAGAGCTAACTATTCCAAGTTTTCTAAGATTTTTTTTTTAAGATTTATTTATTTAGTGGGTATACAATGTTCTGAATTGAAGTATGTATGCCTGCACGCCAGAAGAGGGCACCAGATCTCATTATAGATTGTTATGAGCCACCATGTGGTTGCTGGGAATTGAACTCAGGACCTCTGGAAGAGCAGTCAGTGCTCTTAACCTCTGAGCCATCGCTCCAGCCCCGTTTTCTAAGATTTTTTGCGACACTGATTTCCATAGTGGTTGTACAAGTTTGCACTCCCACCAGCAATGGAGGAATGTTCCCCTTTGTTCACAACCTGGACAGCATGTGCTGTCATTAGAATTTTTATCTTAACCATTCTGACAGGTGTGAGATGGAATCTCAGAGTCGTCTTGAGTTGCATTTCTCTGATGGTTAAGGATGTTGAGTATTTCTTCAAGTGTCTCTCAGCCATTAGGGATTCCTCCTTTGTGAATTCTCGGTTTAGCTCTGTTTCCCATTTTTTTTATTGGATTATTTGTTTTTTTTTTTTTGATGTTTAATTTCTTGAGTTCTTTATAAATTTTGGATATTAGCCATCTGTCAGATGTGGGATTGGTAAAGATCTTTTCCCAATCTATAGGTTGTCATTTTGTTCTAATGACAGTGTCCTTTGCCTTACAGAAGCTTTTCAGTTTCATGAGGTCCCATTTATTGATTGTTGATCTTAGAGCCTGAGCTGTTGGTGTTCTGTTCGGGAAGCTGTCACCTGTTTGAGTTTGAGGCTTTTCCCCCACTTTCTCTTCTATTAGATTTAGTGTATCGGACTTTATGTTGAGGTCTTTGATCCACTTGGACTTAAGTTTTGTGCAGGGTGATAAGTATGGGTCTATTTGCATTCTTTTACATGTTGGCATCCAGTTAGATCAGCACCATTTGTTGAAGGTGCTGTCCTTTTTCCATTGTACACTTTTGGCTCCTTTGTCAAAGATTAAGTGACCATAGGTGTGTGTGTTCATTTCTGGGTATTCAATTCGATTCCATTGATCTACTGGTCTGTTTCTATACCAATACTGTGCTGTTTTTATTACTATTGCTCTGTAGTATAGCTTGAAATCTGGGATGGTGGTACTTCCAGATGTTTTTTTTTTTTTAATTGTGCAGGATTGATTTAGCTATTCTGAGTTTTTTGTTATTCCATATGAAGTTAAGAATTGTTTTTTCTAGGTCTGTAAAGAATTGTTTGTGTTGGTGTTTTGATGGGAATTGCGTTGAATCTGTATATTGCTTTTGGCAGGATGGGCATTTTTATTATGTTGATCCTACCTATCCATGAGCATGGGAGATCTTTCCATCTTCTGATGACCTCTTCAATTTCTTTCTTCAAGGGCTAGAAGTTCTTGCTGTACAGGTCCTTTACTTGCTTGGTTAGAGTTACCCCCAGGTATTTTATGTTGTATGTGGCAATTGTGAAGGGTTTTGTTTCCCTAATTTCTTTCTCAGCCCATATATCTTTTGTGTAAAGAAGGACTTCTGATTTTTTTGAATCAATTTTGTATCCAGTCTCATTACTGAAGGAGTTTATCAGTTGTAGGGGTTCTCTGGTGGAATTTTTGGGGTCGCTTATGTATACTATCATGTTGTCTGCAAATAGGGATAATTTGACTTTTTCCGTTCCAGTTTGTATCCCCTTTATCTCCTTTAGTTGTCTTATTGCTCTGGCTAGGACTTCAAGTACTGTGTTGAAGAGATATGGAGAGAGTGGACATCCTTCCTTGTCCTTGAGTTTAGATGAAATGCTTTAAGTTTCTCTCTATTTAATTTGATGTTGGCTACTGGCTTGCTATATATCACATTTATTACTTCTACTTATGGTCCTTGTATGTCAGCTCTCTCCAGGACTTTCAGCATGAAGGGATGTTGGATTTTGCCAAATTCTTTTTCAGCATCTAACGAGATGATCATATGTTTTTTTTTCTTTCACCTTATTAATATGGTGAATTACGTTGATGGATTTTTGTTTGTTGAACCATCCCTGCATTCCTGGGATGAAGCCTACTTGATCATGGTGTATAATACTTTTGATGTGTCGTTGGATTTGGTTTGCCAGTATTTTATTAAGTATTTTTGTGTCTATGTTCATGAGGGAAATTGGGCTGAAGTTCTCTTTCTTTGTTGGACCTTTATGTGGTTTTAGGCATCAGAGTGACAGTGGCCTCACAGAATGAGTTTGGCAGTGTTCCTTCTGTTCCTATTTTGTGGAAGGATTTAAAGAGTATTGGAATTAGCTCTTCTTTGAGGTCTGGTAGAATTCTGTGCTGAACCCATCTGGCCCTGGGCTTTGTTTGGTTGGGAGATTTTTAATGACTGTTTCTATTTCCTTAGGGGTTATAGGACTCTTTAATCTGTTAACCTGATTTTGATTTAACTTTGGTAGGTGGAATCTATCAAGAAAATTGTCCATTTAGCTGAAGTTTTCAAATTTGGTGGAGTATAGAGTTTTTTTTTTTCCTTTATTTTTTTATTTCTTCAAGTTACATCTCAATCGCAGTCCCTTCCCTATTCCCCCTCCAGTCCCACCCTCCCACCCTTAACCCCCCATCCTCTTCCCTTTTTTTTTTTCTCTTAAGTTTAAGGTATATCTTATTTCCGCCTACAGTTTCCCCTTTCAGTCCAACAAATGGCTCTTTCTCTTATAATAATAAACACAATACAGTACAACAGAGGTAATTAGGCCACAGTTATGAGGGTTATATGGCTTAGTATACATTCCCAATGACCAGTCCATATGTATTTGGTACGTGACTTTAACATTCTACTATCTAAACATCTCCATGAGTTTAAAGTTCTATATCTGATTCAACATTCATACTAACTTGCAACACATTTTTAAAAGTTTCTTCTTAGATCTATAACACTCTCTTGACTCCTTAACAACTCAAAATTTACTTATGAGACTCTAGCTATCTGTTCTTCAACCACCTCCGAGACCTGAGAGGGATAAATATATCTGATTTTATAGGAAGTACAGGGTCTGCAGCTTCCCAAACTAAGAAATGACATACCAGTGGCTGCCTGGACTGTTCCCATTTTCTCTCCATACATTACAGCATCGATCTTCAGTCATTTGGCCCCGTTTCTCTGACAGACATTGATTGTAGAGCAGGGGTTATGAAGGACTTACCTACCCTGTCTTGGGAGAGCTAGGCTGTCGACTTACCTGCTTCCAGGCTTTGTCCCTTTTGGACAGCAGTCTGTCTACAGTTGGAGCAAGGGGCTTTTCCTACCAAGAGATAGGCTTGCGACTAATTCAATCATCTCCCACTGGAGATTCTTCGATGCTCATCTTCTACTTGGAGGAGAGTAGGGGGTGCTGTCAGGAGTTGATATGTCTTGCTATAAAAAAATCTAAAGTAACGAAAATATCTTTGAATGCCATATTCTTCAGATCTCTTTGAAGAGGCCCTATCTATCTCTTATATTAGGGTAAGCAGATGTTGCTTGTCTCTTAGCAGGTTTATTTCTGATTAGCTTAGCAAGTAACTATAATAGGCTGTCATAGTACCTAACAGAATGACCGGCTTGCATAACCATTAGTTTGCATTTCTTAATTATCCTAAACAGTTTATGACAATTAGTAGTAAAAGGCAGAAACATCACATTTCATTTTTTTCTTTACCTCCTAACCCTTCCGTCCCATTTCTCTGGGGTGGGGTGTCCTTATATAACAGTCCCTCATCTCAGTTGAGAGGTCGTATGAGGGCCAAGTGCCTCTTCATTCATTGGGGATCTACGAACCAGTACCATCAGTGAAAAGTGTTTCGTTGCCCGGGAGAGAGAACCACTAAACAAACAAATCAATAAGCATACAACAGATAAAAAAGACTAAAAAAATAGAAAAAAATATAACTAATATATAAAAAATAAATAAAAATTAAAAATAAGAAGTTTATGTCCATGTTCCCTTTGTTGTTTTAGTTGTAGTATCGATACCTTCTACTATATAGCTAAAATCCTACTATAAGTGAATAGATGCCATATGTGTCCTTCTGAGTCTGGGTTAGTTCACTCAGGATGAGCTTTTCTAGTTCCATCCATTTGGCTGCAAATTGCATAATTTCATTGTTCCTGATAGCTGAATAATATTCAATTGTGTAGATGTACCACAGTTATTTAACCCGTTCTTCGGTTGAGGGACATCTGGGTTGTTTCCAGTTTCTAGCTATTACAAATAAGGCTGCTATAAACATAGATGAGAAAACTTCCTTATGATCCGTGAAGAGGCATTTGGGTGTATACCCAGAAGTGGTATGGCTGGGTCCTGGAGGCAGAGCTATTCCAAGTTTTCTAAGATATCGCCAGACTTCCCTCCATAGTGGTTGCACAAGCCTGCAGTCCTGCCAGCAATGGAGTAGGGTACCCCTTTCTCCACACCCTTGCCAGTATGTGCTGTCATTTAAGTTTTTGATCTTAGCCATTCTGACAGGTGTGAGATGGAATCTCAGAGTTGTCTTGAGTTGCATTTCTCTGATGATTAAGGATGCTGAGCATTTCTTCAAGTGTCTCTCAGCCATTAGGGATTCCTCCTTTGTGAATTCTCTATTTAGCTCTGTCCCCCATTTTTTGATTGGATTCTTTGGTTTCTTAGCATTTAATTTCTTGAGTTCTTTGTAGATTTTGGA
Organism: Lophiomys imhausi; assembly: GCA_907164525.1. NCBI lineage: Eukaryota > Metazoa > Chordata > Mammalia > Rodentia > Muridae > Lophiomys > Lophiomys imhausi. The sequence continues at coordinate 10,995 of CAJQZJ010030786.1, forward strand.
TATTAGCCCTCTGTCAGATGTGGGGTTGGTGAAGATTTTCTCCCAGTCTGTAGGCTGCCGTTTTGTTTGAATGACAGTGTCCTTTGCCTTACAGAAGCTTTGCAGTTTCATGAGGTCCCATTTATTGATTGTTGATCTTAGGTCCGGAGCTGTTGGTGTTCTGTTCAGGAAGTTGTCACCTGTGCCAATGAGTTCGAGGGTTTCTCCTACTTTTTCTTCTAGTGTCTTTAGTGTGGCCGGCCTTATGTTAAGGTCTTTGATCCACTTGGAATTAAGTTTTTTACAAGGTGATAGGTATGGGTCTAATTTCATTCTTTTGCAAGTGGACATCCAGTTGGACCAGCACCATTTGTTGAAGATGCTGTCCTTCTTCCATTGTGCGGTTTTGGCTTCTTTGTCAAAGATTAGTTGGCCATAGGTGTGTGGGTCCATGTTTGGGTCTTCAATTCGATTCCATTGATCCACTGGTCTGTTTCTATACCAGTACCATGCTGTTTTTATTACTGTTTCTCTGTAGTACAGCTTGAAATCTGGGATGGTGATACCTCCAGATGTTTTTTCATTGTACAGGATTGATTTAGCTATTCTGGGTTTTTGTTGTTCCATATGAAGTTGAGAATAGCTTTTTCCATGTCTATAAAAATTGTGTTGGTATTTTGATATGAATCGCATTAAATCTATATATTGCTTTTGGTAGGATAGCCATTTTTATTATGTTGATCTTACCTATCCATGAGCATGGGAGTTCTTTCCATCTTTAAAAGGCCTCTTCCATTTCTTTCTTCAGGGGCTTGAAGTTCTTGTTATATAGGTCCTATACATGCTTGGTTAGAGTTACCCCCAGGTATTTTATGTTGTTTGTGGCTATTGTGAAGGGGGTTGTTTCCCTTATTTCTTTCTCGGTATATTTGTTTGTTGTATAAAGAAGGGCTTCTGATTTTTTTTGAGTTAATTTTGTATCCAGCCACATTGCTGAAGTTATCATCTGTAAGAGTTCTTTGGTGGAGTTTTTGGGGTCGCTTATGTATACTAACGTATCATCTGCGAATAGGGATAATTTGACTTCTTCATTTCCAATTTTTATCCCTTTGATCTCCTTTAGTTGTCTTATTGCTCTAGCAAGGTCTTCAAGTACTATATTGAAGAGATATGGTGAAAGTGGACATCCTTGTCTTGTCCCTGAGTTTAGAGGAAATGCTTCAAGCTTCTCTCCATTTAATTTGATGTTGGCTACTGGCTTGCTGTATATTGCCTTTATTATTTCTGGGTATGTTCCTTGTATGCCTGTTCTCTCCAGAACTTTTAGCATGAAGGGGTGTTGGATTTTGTCAAATGCTTTTTCTGCATCTAGTGAGATTATCATGTGGTTTTTTTCTTTCATCTTGTTTATGTGGTGAATTATATTGATAGACTTTTGTATATTGAACCATCCCTGCATTCCAGGGATGAAGCCTACTTGATCATGGTGTATGATACATTTGATGTGTTCTTGAATTCGGTTTGCTAGTATTTTATGAAGTATTTTTGCATCTATGTTCATGAGGGAGATTGGTCTGAAGTTCTCTTTCTTTGTTGGGTCTTTGTGTGGTTTAGGAATCAGAATGACAGTGGCCTCATAGAATGAGTTTGGCAGTGTTCTTTCTGTTTCTATGTGGTGGAAAAGTTTGAAAAGTTATGGTCTTAGTTCCTCTTTGAAGGTCTTGTAGAATTCCGTGCTAAAGCCATCTGGCCCTGGGGTTTTTTTGGTTGGGACATTATTAATGACTGTTTCTATTTCCTTGGGTGTTATTGGGCTGTTTAAGCTATTAATCTGATTTTGATTTAGTTTTGGTAGGTGGAAGTTATCAAAGAAATTGTCCATTTCGCTTGGGTTTTCAAATTTAGTGGAATATAGATTTTTAAAGTAATGCCCGAATATTTTCTGGATCTCCTCAATGTCTGTTGTTATTTCTCCCTTTTCATTTCTGAATTTGTTGATTTGGGTTCTTTCCCTTTGCCTTTTAGTTAATTTGGCTAGGGGTCTGTCTATTTTGTTGATTTTCTCAAAGAACCAACTCTTGGTTTCATTGATTCTTTGTATAGTTCTTTTTGATTCTAAGTTGTTGATTTCAGCCCTATTTGATGATTTCCTGCCTTCTGCTTTTCTTGGGAGTGTTTGTTTTTTTTTTCCAATTCACCCAGCTTAGCTGTTAGTTCACTAATATGAG
>CAJQZJ010030787.1:0-18984 GCA_907164525.1 Lophiomys imhausi
GCCAGCATGTGCTGTCATTTGAGTTTTGATCTTAGCCATTCTGACAGGTGTGAGATGAAATCTCAGAAAGACACTGTCATTTGAACAAAATGGCAACCTACAGATTGGGAAAAAGTCTTCACCAACCTCACATCTGATACAGGGCTAATATCCAAAATTTACAAAGAACTCCAGAAATTAAATGTCAAGAAACCAAATAATCCAATCAAAAAATGGGGAACAGAACAAAACAGAGTATTCACAAATGAGGAATCCCTAATATCTGAGAGACACTTGAAGAAATGCTCAGCATCCTTAATCATCAGAGAAATGCAACTAAAGACGACTCTGAGATTACACCTAGAATTTTCTTTAGAGAGTGTGTTTGAATTCCACTTCTGTTGCTTTGATAAAAATTCTGACAAAAAGCAACATAGAAATCAATGAGGTTTACTTTAGTTTATAATTCCATGTTATAGTCCACTAAGGTGGGAAGGTCAAAACAGGAATATTAAAAAGTTAATCAAATCATACCCACAAGCAAGAACAGGGAGAAACAAATGCATACATGCTCACTTGCTTGCCTCTGTTCAGCCTGGTTTCTCCACTCATTTCAGGACTCCCTGCCTAGGGAATGGTGCTCCCCACAGCACATCAATTAACTTAATAAAGATAATCCCCCACAGACATGCTCATAGGCTAATCCAATGTAAAAAACAGTCCAGTGAAACTGTCTTCCCAGATGATTCCAGGTTGTGTCAGGTTGGCAATTAGAGCTAACAATTGAAGGAGGACAGGAAATTATCTTTTCTGATACCCTGATTTTTTTTAATATTGCTATGATGGGAACCTGGAAGTTCCACTGTATCTCCCTTGGCAGAAAAACAAAGTATTATAACAAGAGAGCCACATGTGCGCCTCACTTTTGATATAAGGTCACTGAAACAATAGATCCAAAAGAATTAAACTTGTCCCAGCAAGCTCATGCTCAGGGAAAGATGGCTGAGGTCCTGGTACCAGCTAGAGGAAGAACTCTCATCACAGAAAAAAAATACACATAGTCCCAAAAACTTATTGAACCACTTTGCAGGAAAGACTAGTGCTGAGGACTATGTAATTAATGTATAATTCTTTCCTTGTATTTAAACATAAGCCTCAAGTTAGAACCTCAAGGATGAGATTTGGGGGCACTCAACCTCTTTATTTTTTTCCTATTCTCAATATGGACACATTGACTAAATCTCTTTTCTGGTTTTCACTGCTATTTGTCACCTTAATTGGTAGGTTGGGGACAAATGGCTGAGCATCTCTTGTTGAGGCTACCAGTACCCAGATTTTGACCCCCAAGTCTTCTGGTAACAACTGTGGCATGCTAATCTGGGAGAAAAGACATCTTTTGGGATGTCAGACACTCACAGAAAGCAAAAGAAAGAATGGACTCTCCCACACAGCTGCCAGAATCTTCATTTCAGGGACTTTTTTTTTTAAATCTTTTCACATCATCTAGAACAGCTGCTTTCTACCTCTCTTCAATGAAGTGAAGACTATCTTCTGATAAGCTCTCCTTGACTGCTGCCTCCCCCAGACTTTGTTCTTCCTTTTCCTTAACAGTTCAGATGATCTTTTAAACTATTTGAGTTCTTTTTGAACTAAAATTACAATCTTGTCTTGGCAAGACTAATTTAAAATAAATAAATATGTGTATATAAATTAGAATGTTTGGGGGATGATTTTGGACTATATTATGTAGAAGCTATTACTTTGAACTTTCATTTGTTTTTCCCTTTTCCAAAACAGAAATAATTCCAGGTCTTTATCTTAGACAAGCCTGAATAGTATCCAGGCATTTAAGAGTTAGCAATACAATTTGGGGCTGAAGAACAAACTGGTTTTACAAAGATTGTTTCTATAAAGCATAACTAAAATTGATAAATTTAAATGTAATGTTTATCTTCCTAGTGGAACGATGTGGGATTTCTACTGTTGAATGTTAATTCTAGAAGCTGACACTAAGAAGTAGAGAAAGAAAACTTGGTGCAGGTTTATAAGGGAGAGCACCAGGTGGTTTGCCACAGGGATTTAAAATAGAGATAGATGATATTAGTTTGTCATAAATATTTTTTTTGGATTTAACTATGTGTTCAAAGATCTGATAAATCTAGCCTGCCTTTAAATTAAGTGGTCTTAACATCTTGAAACCTACTAAAATGCCATTATTCAGTATACTAAATATATTTCACAAACCATTGAAATGTTTTTAATGTAACATTAAGAGATGTTTGACCTCTTAAAGAAAGAATTTTGGTTTATTTAAATAAGCATCTACAGACTTGCAAGATAAAAATTCTATTTAGAGAATTTTGTTTTTATTAGTTGAGGTACTCTAAAGGAACAGAACTGATAGAATGAATAGATATATTAAGAAGGAGTTTATAGGATTGGAAAGAAGGCTCACAAGTTAAAGCACTTGCTGTTTTTGCAGAGGCTCTGGTTTTGGTTCCAGTACCCACATGACAGCTCATAACCTTTTGTAACTCCATTTCCTGTAGATTTGACAGCCTATTCTGGCTTCCTTGGGCATTTCATGCATGTTGTGCACATACATGCACGCACGTATGCAAAACACTCATAAAATAAATTCTCTTTTTAAGAGAGGGGATTTATTAGATTGCTTACATGATATGGTCTGATGAGTGGGACAATGGTTGTGTCAAGAAATGTTAGGATGATCTGAAAGGCTTGTATTCAAATATTATTTGCCTCCTGCCTTCCTTAATGTACATGAGCAAACATGATGCTGTGTCACCAAACCTACTAAGTCATCTCTGATTGATTGAATAAAGCAGCCTATAGCCTGGGCTAGGAAGGGAGAGTGGCAGGGCCAAGGTTTCTGGCTTGGGAGGAAGAAAGGGAGAGAGGATCACAGGAAGATGGGAAGGATAAAGGAAGGAGACACCATGGGCTAAGCAGGAGCACATGGCAGAGAACAGCTTGCTCTGAGAATTACCATGATGGAGAGAAACAGCACACATGGAGTTTATATGCAAGTATTATGGGGTTTTTATCTGGGGAGGTAGAAACTTGGCTTAGAGGATTAAGATGTGACTACCCCTTGTGCTTGAGGCTTACAAACCTATAACAGATGTTTGTGTGTTTATTCATAAGTTGCAGGCTAAGATATAACTCTGTCACTCTAATAACAATTACTAATTACTAACAATTTACTAATTAAAGAATCCAGTAGTCCATGACTCTAAATGTCTCTGGTGCTAATCTGGTGCTGAAGGCCTGGGAGATTTCTGGAAGGCTACTGAACTTTGGTCTACATTGGAAACCTGAAAAGCCTATATCTAATATCAGTTGAAGGAATGTCTCATCAATAGGGTTGAGCAGATTGCTAGAGGGAATGATGGCCAAGCAGGCAAAAAGCTAAGTTTTGTTCTTTCATTTCCTTTTATCTGACCTGCCATCAGAACATGCCACCCACATTTAGGTTAAGTCTTCCCACTTGAAATAATATTATCAAGAAAGTTCTACATAGGAATATCCAGCAGATTGTATTAGCTTATACCACATTCAGACAAATTGACAACCAAGATTAGCTGTCATACTCCATTCCTTGTCAACTTGATACCCAATCAAATTTCCTTATGCATAATTTCCAAATAAAAACAGTATCTAGGTCATAATTCCACTTAATATGAGTTAACTATCACATGTATAACTGCAAATGCATTATATGTGTACATATATCGCTATTTTATTTTTACTTTTTTGTTTATTTTTGAGATTATAATTTAATTACAATGTTTCTCTCTTTCCTTTCCTCCCTTCAAAACCACCTATATACACCCTTCTGCTCTTTTCTTCAAATTCATGGCTTCTTTTTTGTATTAATTTTTATTGCATGCATATATGTATTTATATATACATGTATTATATTTTGTAGAGTAGTTGGCAGTCACTTGAGGAATGGTTAGTTATTTAGTGTCTTATACCTTAAATATGATAATATAAACTTACAACACTTAACTACTGATATTATTTCAATTGATGTTGTACATCATGATAATGAGAAGAAAGAAAACACAAATATCTGCTTAATATATTTGCACCTATGCACAAACATGTTCTTAACAAAATAAGACAGAAATACTCGTGTTAATTATAATCCTTGTGTCTGCAGCTGGTCATGTGTCCTTAGCTAGTATTTATAATGACCTTCATTTACTACCTATTCTGTATTTCCTCCACCCTCAGCAAACACTCAGCGGGTCTTGGTTCTTTCCCTTTATCCATAAAGGTTCTGTGTCTTTTGTCATCCTGTCTGAACTGGGTTGCTGTAGTTTACCATTCACTTTAATCACAGGACATAGTAAAACCAAGAGATGCCCCAAAGGACCTCCTGCACTCCAGATATAAATTTCCCTGCCTCCATTGTGGATATGCAGATCAATTTCTCCTGGTAGTGTGGATCAATCACCCTCCTAACATTGTCACTTCCTTCTTAGCCTCTTAATGGCCTCAGAAACCCAAAGTGGCCTAGTGGATTCTTAGTTTCAACTTCCATGGAATTATCTTAGTTACTTTTCTATTGTTGTGACAGGTTACCATGACCAAGGCTCCTTACAAACAAAAGCATTTATCTTGGGCTTATTATTTCAGAAGGTGAGCCCATGACCATCATGTTCGTGAACGTTGCCAGTCAGGCATGGTTTGGGGGCAGTAGCTCATCTTATTCTATTTGTAGGAGGCAGAGAGTTAACAGCATGGCTTTTGAAACTTCAAACCCCTCCACCTTCTGGGACATACCTCCGCTAACAAGGCCATATCTCCTAATGTTTTCCAAACAGTTCCACTAACTGGGAACCAAATATCAAATATATGAGTGCATAGGGGGCATTCTCATTCAAACCATCACAGAAATATCCATTGTGTCTCTTGGCAGAAGCATTCTCTCATTTGGAATAAAAACTTCTAGGCCAGTAGTAAATAGAGTCATGGGATAAGGAAGCAAAACTTTTCCTAGTGGGCCACTAGGGGTGATTCTCTGGGGCCATCATCCACCAACTTAGTGTCAAAAAAAGCAGCACTTTGTTCTTGTTGGAGTAGATACTTATTCTGTCTATGGTTTGCATTTAATTCCCCTATGGTTCAGCCAAAACTACCGTCTATGGAGTTACAGAATTCCATGGTATTTCACACAGCATTGTTTCTGACCAAGGAACTCCTTTCACAGTGTGATAGTGAGCCTATGGTCGTGGAATCCACTGGACTTACCATGTTCTCCACCACCCTGACACAGCTTGCTTAATAAAACTGCTGGATGGCCTTTTAACCACACAGTTACAGCAATGATTAGGTGGTAATAGCCTGGAAGGCTGGAGAAGGGTTCTCTAGAAGGCTGTATATGCTTTAAATCACTGTGTAATACATGGCACTGTGTCTTCTAGAGTCAAGATTTACAGGTCCAGGAATCAAAGGGGATAAAATAGTGTTCAGACTACTCTTTGTTATCAACTTGATGTGCTAACTGAGAGAACATCTGTTGAAGAATTGTGTCCATATATTGGCTTGTGGACATGTTTGTGGGATATTTTTGTGATTGTTAAGTGATGGGGGAGATACAGTCACCTGGCCACACCTAGGCAGGTGTCCCTGGGCTATGTAAGAGATGTAGCTGGCCAAAGCCTGGGTGATCGCTGCCTCACTCTCTCCTTTGGTTCCAGCCTTTAATTTATACCCTGACTTCCTTCAGCGGTAAACTTACTTGGAAGTGTAAGATAGAATAAACTCCTTCCCAAGTTGGTTTTGATACATTTTATTACAGCAACAGAAACCAAACTAGGACACTATTGAAAAGGACCTTCATCCAAAACAGATTCTAAAGAGAAATACAATTTTAGTCTTTAAACGGCAAAATAATATTGTGAGAAGACAAAATGTTTTATGTTAACAAAACTAGCTTGCAATAATGTGTATTAAAAATCCTTTCATAAGGATGGCAAGATGACTCAGTGAATAAAGTTGCCTGTCACCAAGGCTGCTGACCAGAGTTCAATTCATAAAACCCACATGCTGGAAGGAGAAAAATGATTTCCCACAGGTTGACTCTGACTGCTACAAGTGTGTCTAGGGATCACACACACACACATGCAAACGCGTGCGTGGTGCAAAAAAAAATGTACAGGATGAAGTGATGGTTCATCAGAGAAGGACATTAGCTGTTCTTCCCAGACCTCACCTCAGTTTCTGTCAGAGATCCTTCTAAGAGTCCCACACTAGTAGGACCTTCTTGCTATACAGGTGTTCTTTTTTCTCACTTAGGAATTTATACTTAATTTCTCTCTACACCTTCCCCTCTGTGGTCCATGAATTTCATTCTTTGAATTCATGAAATAAGAACTTGAAAGCCTTAAAGCATGTCTGTGAGAGGGTGTCAGATCTTGGAGTTGCAGACAGTTGTGAACTGCTTTGTGGGTGCTGGGAATTGAACCCATATCCTCTGGAAGAGAAATCAGTGCTCTTAATAGATAATCCCAGCATTTGGGAGGCAGAAGCAGGTGGATCTCTGTGAGTTCAAGGCTATGCTAATTTATAAAGTGAGTCCAGGACAGCCAAGGATACACAGAGAAACCATGTCTGGAGAAAAGGGGGTGGGGGAACTTGAAAGCCACTGGCTTGGGGAAGGTTTGGTGGCCAATAAATTTCTGGGATTCTAGCTTCCCAAAAGTGACTCCTTCATTCTCAAAGACATCCCAATATTCCAGTATTATTTGTGGTGTGTTGGGCTGGGGAAAACTGAGGAGACTGAGATCCATATTCTCTTTTTCATGAGTTAGCTTTACCTTATTTTCCACCTTAGTCATTCCTCAGCTATAGGCAGAAGGCATGATCTGCTTTGTCTCTTTCTCCTTTTGTGCCTCTCACAGTACTTGAACCCAAATTGCTGCCCTCAGGGAATTTGGGCACAGGGCACAGCAAGAAAGCATATTTGGACAAGATGCTGAAAATGTTGCTTCCTCAGGAACAAAAGGCTGCCATTTCTAGGCAACATGACTGAAGGGGTGATGTTATGTATTCTAAATGTTAATTAATTTGTCCTGTTTGCTGTCTGTTACTCAATTGTCTCTGATTGGTTAAATAAATGCTGAGGCTTGGATATTGGGCAAAGACAGAGATAGGTGGGACTAAGGTGCGAGGTCTTCAGAGACAGAGAGCATTGTGGGAAGAAGAAGCCTCGAGAGAGAAGCCAAGAACAGGAAGAAGAGAGACACACACCATGGGGTAGATTAAAGAAATCATTCCACTTGGCCTGTAACATCAACATAGCATGGAGAATAATAGTCCAAAGGGACGTATGTATATATGGGGTCATATTTGGGTAATAGAATTATGAGCTAGCTTAGATGGGCTAGGATTGTACAACTCAGGCCTAGGCTTGTTAAAATCTACATGGTGTCTGTGTGCATTCATTTATAATTGCAGGTTAAGGATTAACACCACCGAACCAATTAAATAATATAAATACTGGTGTAACCATTTAATTAGCCTTTTTTTTCTACACATAAGCTATGCAAGTCAAGGCTTTTATATGAGGCTCCTAGGCTTTCTTCCTTGGGGATGGTGGCAGGATATAGAATACATATTCAAGGCCTCTCTTTCCTGGTTGTTTTTCCACATGCCCTTGGATGATGGCCATGTGATGAAGATTAAATAGTGCTAAGTTTAACTCTTATCTTCTCTCCCTGGGTACCGTACTCCCTCTTTAACTCTCCCTACTGTGATTCCCTCACAGAGAACCAGGGAGTCTTCAGATCAGGTTTGAGGGAAGGGAGGAAAGCAGACAGAGCAACTTGGCATGGTTAGGACTACGATCCCTGGGAAAAGTGAAGGTTTGGGCATTGCCTTAGAGCACTTGTCCTGGAGACACAATAGCTTCTCTAAGTGGGTAAAAGTGGCACACAAGGCTACTAAGGTTGTAAATCAGTATTAACTCTTTTCATCAACTTATTTCCAAGGCTCTTGAGTTCCTGCCTGTCCTGGTACAACAGCAGACTTTTTTTTCTCCCTCCCAATTTCTCTATGTGCTCTCAGAGCAACAATGTCACTTATGGATGTTGGGCAAACTTCCTTGTTCCTTTCTTCTTTTATAGGTTCCTTTTCCACCAAAAAGCTTGAACCTAGGAGCTGAGTTGAGATCAAAGCAAGATCCAGATTGCATTGTTTGATGGTGTCAGTTACAATTGGTGATAAGACTCCCCTCCTTGAATAAAGATAATTCAATTCTTTCCTCCTTATGTTTTCTTGCTTTGTTATTTCAGGCCTACATGCCTAGGCCACATGTACTATTTCCTCATATAACCTAGGCATAGGTTGTTGCTGATGTTGTTTTGCTTTGTGTTTTTGTTTTTGTTTTTGTTTTTAAGAAAAAGAGGTCATGAGTCTTGTGCAGGGTGATAAATATGGGTCTATATGCATTCTTCTACATGTTGACATCCAGTTAGACCAGCACCATTTGTTGAAGATGCTGTCCTTTTTCCTTTGTAAGGTTATGGCTTCTTTGTCAACAATGAAGTGACAGTAGGTGTATGGGTTTATTTCTGGTTCTTCAATTCAATCCCATTGAACAACTGGTCTGTTTCTATGCCAGTACCATGGTGTTTTTTTTACTATTGCCCTGTAGTAGAGCTTGATATCCAGGATGGTGATATCTCCAGATGTTTTTTTTTTTTTTTTTTTGCTGTTGTTTCTTTTTATTGTACAGGATTCTTTTAGCTATTCTGGGGTTTTTTATTATTCCATATGAAGTTGAGAATTTTTTCCAGGACTGTAAAAATTATGGTTGTATTTTGATAGGAATTGCATTGAATCTGTATATTGCTTTTGGAAGGATGGCCATTTTTATTATGTTGATCCTACCTATCCATGAGCATGGGAGATCCTTCCATCTTCTAATGGCCTCCTCAATTTCTTTCTTCAAGGGCTTGAAGTTCTTGTAGTATAGGTCCTTTACTTGCTTGGTTAGAGTTACCCCCAGAGATTTTATATAATTTGTGGCTATTGTGAAGGGTATTGTTTCCCTAATTTGTTTCTCAGTCCATTTATCTTTTGTGTAAAGAAGGGCTACTGATTTTTTTTATTACTTTAAGTTACATCTCCATCACAGTTCCCTCCCTGCACTTCTCCAAGCCCCACCATCCCTACTCTCCCCCTTCTCCCAGAACTCATAATCCTTTTTTTGAACAATTAGGTAACAATTATGAAAATTATAAGGTATAAGATACATTTCCAATGTCCAGTCCATACATATTTGTCAACTGATATTAATATTATATTGTCTATCTATCTCCATGAGTTTAAAGTTCTATACCTAACTCATTTTCCATTCTAACTTGCATCCCAACTTAAAAAAACATCTTCTTAAATCCAGAACATCCTTATAATTCCTACACAACTTAAAATTTAACTGTGAAACTGGGCTACTGATGTTTTTAAATTAATTTTGTCTCCAGCCACATTGCTGAAGGTGTTTATCAGCTGTAGGAGTTCTCTGTTGGAATTACTTGCGTCACTTATGTATACTATCATATCATTTGTGAATAGGGATACTTTGACTTACTTTCTAATTTGTATGTCCTTGATCTCCTTTAGTTGTCTTATTGCTCTTGCTAGGACTTCAAGTACTGTGTTGAAGAGATATTGAGAAAGTGGGCAGCTTTGCCTTGTCCTGATTTTAGTGGAAATGTTTTAAGTTTCTCTCCATTTAATTTGATGTTGGCTACTGGCTTGATCTATATTGCCTTTATTATCTTTAGGCATGGTCCTTGTATACCTGACCTCAGAAAACTAAAAATAGTTCTACCTCAAGACCCAGGTATACCACTCCTGGGCATATATCCAAAAGATTCCCCAACAAACCACAAGGACATTGCCTTAACTATGTTCATATCAGCTTTATTCATAATAGCCAGAAACTGGAAACAGCCCCGTTGACCTTCAGCGAAAGAACGTTTTTTTTTTAACTGTAGTACATTTATATAATTGGATACTACACATCTATCAGAAACAAGGAAATCATGCAATTTGCAACCAAATGGACACAACTAGAAAAGCTCATCCCAAGTGAGCTTATGCAGACCCAGAAAGATGCACATGGCATGCATCCACTTATAACTGGATGTTAGCCATATAGTTCAGGATAATTATCCTACAACCCACAGACCCAAAGGAAAAGGAACCTAGCATAAGTATCATAGGAGAAACTCCATCCAGCAAAACAGACAGAGACACACAGCCAAAAATTAAGTGGGACTCTGGGAATCATATATAAGAGAGGGAGGAGGAATAGAGGGATTCAGAGGAGACAAGATCTCCACATGAAGATAAAGAGAACCAACCAACCTAGACCCCTAGAGGCTTACAGAGACTGAAACTCTACCCCCCCTATATATATATATATATATATATATATATACTGGACCTTGATCCCCTACACATATACAGATGATAGGCAGTGTGTTCTTCATGCAGATCCCTTAGCAAGTGAGGGAGGGCTGTCGCTGACATGGACTCTATTGCCTGTTGGTGAAACATCTAGCTGGACTGCCATGTCGGGCCCTAGTGCAAGAGGAAGCTCTTAGCCCTCATATGACTGATGAACCCAGGTGGGTTGATATGTGGGGGGCTCCCTTCATCTGAGAAGAAGAGGAAGGAGAGGGGGAAGAGAGTGGGACTGTGTGGGGAGGAGTGGGGATTGTGACTGAGATGTAACTTGATAAATTAAATAAAAATTTTTGAAGTTTAAAAATAAAAAGAAAGAAAAGAAAAGGAGGTTGGTGTCAAAAACCAAAATACTTTCAAAGAAAACAAATATATATCATAAAACAAATGCCCTTAACACAAACCAAAACCCAAACCAAAAGTATATCTACAATGGAATCCTAATCAGCCTTCTCAAGGAAGGCAGGAGCAAGGCCTAGAAAACTCATCCAAATCTGCCTGAGGAGATAGAGCTAGAGAGTTTGTCCACAGGGCATCCATGTTTCTGGTTTTGCTCCCATCAAAATGAGTCCACTAGTAAAAAGTGGATCATTCTTGGGTCCTCCACATTGGCCTTGAAAATTGCTGACATGGAAATACAGCTCTTACCTCAAATGCTTCTTCTGGAGCAAAATAGGAGTGACCATGACCTGGGAACACAGGTTTAGGTTACTCTAAATTTCATGCCCCAATATGGTTAACAGTTCAATGGAGTTCTTGTAGTAACAGAACAAAGAAAGTCAGAAGTCGAGGGGCAACTCAACTGCATTGGTGGAAACATTAGATAGAATGAAGTGAAGGAAGTGAAGCAGAGAGAGATCTGCTATTGGCCTCAGATACAAGCTGGTGGCCTTCTTAGTCTTCTGGCTAGTGAGAGCCAGATGTTCATGTGTGCACTCCAAAGGATTTACCTAATGGAAACAAAGATGTCAGGCCAGACATAGAGGACAGTAGTAAATGGCTAAAAAGGGAACTATGGATATCTCAAGATGTTTTGGATCTAGACTTGCAACCTTCCAAACTCTCCATAATAATTAAAGTTCTAAATAGCCAATAAGCTTTGTGGACAGTTAGGGGAAGGTGCAGTTTCTTTCAGACAATTTATTCTTTGAGACAGTCTGTGTAGCTCTGGCTGGACTAGAACTTTCTGTGTAGACCAGACTGGCCTTGATCTCACAGAGATCCACCCACCTCTGCCTCCCGAGAGCTGGGATTAAAGACCTGTGCCTTCTTGCCCTGCTCTTTCCCAGAACTTTTGCTCACTACAGACAACTTGTGGGAGTCAATTCTCTTTTTCTACCACATGCAGGTTCCAGAGATTGAACTCTGATCATCAGGGCTTGGCAACTGGCTTCTTTTTCTGTGTGATAATTTTACTTATATGCCAAATGTATTTATATTCTTCAAGTATATAAATATCAGAACACAAAGCTTGGAGGAAAACTTTACCAAGCTCATATCTTCATGTGTACACTATCAATATTGATGTGTCTATGTGCTCCAAATTGTACCATGACTATCTCTATCTGTAAGATTCTAACCATAGATATTTTGTCTTTGTCATGTTTTGAGCTTTCACCAAATAATACTCACGAAAATGACTCAGCAATTATTCCTTTTTTTCAAGCTAGCTTTTAAAAATGCTTGCTCTTGGGGCTGGAGATATGGCTCAGTGGTTAAGAGCAGTGGCTGCTCTTCTGAAGTACCTGGGTTCAAATCCCAGCAGCCACATGGCAGTTCACAGCTGTCTGTAATTGCCGGGTGTGGTGGCACATGTCTTTAATTCCAGCACTGGTGAGCCAGAGACAGTTGGATCTCTGTGAGTTCAAGGCCAGCCTGGTCTACAGAGTGAGTGCCAGGGCTACACAGAGAAAACCTGTCTTGAAAAACCAAAAAAAAAAAAAAAAAAGAAAAGGAAAGGAAAATGCTTGCTCTTGTTGATTGTGCTTTATAGTCTTGAAAAAGTTTTGAAATGGTTGTCTGTTTACACTCTGCAGAAGTGCAGCTTCTGCAGCCAAAGGGATTTTCTTTACTCCAACTGCTTTATGTCTATCCCTTACCACCAACATTAGATCAGCTCAGCTTATCTGGAATAGATCTCTTCCTAGTGGACAGAGACAGTTAGGATCAAACTACCAGATGACTAAACTGGGCACCTTCTGAGAAAATGATCAGAATTTTCACATATAAAATGTCCAACTAAATATTTTTGACTCTTATGCTATTTTTAATCAAATCTGTTCAGATGGATCATATACCACTTCAACACACCTGAGATGTGAGACACTTGTCTATATGTACTTTCCTTGACTACTTAAGTTATATATATGTAACTTAATGTGTGTGTTATATGCATTACATGTGTGTGCATGTGCACATGTGTGTTGTATTTTCACATCAGAAAATGAGTCTACTTGTGATCCTTAGCACTATCCTCTAGAATTTGGAATTTCAAATCTGAAATTGAAACTATGTTGGGCATGGTGATGACTGCCTACAATTCAAGCATTTATTAAGCTGAAGCAGGAAGATCATGTGTTTAAAGCCGAGCTGGCGTTCATAGTGAGACACTGTCTCAAAGCTAACAAGAAAAGAAGAGTCATTTGTGCCAGTCTATCCTACAATAACTGAAATTGAGAGGTTATAGTAAATGTGGGGGTTTTTGTTTTGTTTTGAATTCATGGTCACTTATCTCTTAACTAAATGTCTTGTAATTTTGGCTCCTACTTATGTTCTGCTTATGATATTTATTTAACATACAGGCCACTTCATTTGGCCATCAAGCTTTCAAAACTGTGGACCCCCAAATTAAAATTTCATCAGTAATTTGTGCTTGAGAAAAGGGAAGATTGTGGCACTGGTACCAGCCAGAAGAATAACTTGCCTCTCAGAAGAGATTTCACTCAAGTCTAACAACTTCTCAGATCACCTATCTGTACAGACAGGAGTCAAGACAATGATACATCAGTGATGGGCAGGACCACACCTTGACCAGGACAGCTGAATTATGCACACTTCTTGCTGTGTATTTAAACTTCAACTTCATATTAGTCATGATAGCCTCAAGGGTTCCTCTCCTCTGTGTGGTCACATTGCCTGATTCTTATTCCCTGCTTTTTATAATAACTTGTCTATTCAACTGGTATATTGGGGATGGGTGGCCCCTCAAAACTCCAGTACTATACACTAGTCTTTGAAACAAACTAGAAGACAGAAATTGTTCTAGGAGACTAATTTAAGATCAGTCTTGAGGAAAACTAAGGAAATTCTCTGTTCCAAAGCCTCCAACTTCTAACTATGTGGGAAGGCTAGATTCTTATGGATATTGATAGGAAAAATGGGTAGAAAATACCAGTTCATTCTTGTGTTATGAAGACTTAAAATCCTTCCCAGTTTCTAACATTTAAACATTTCCAGAATAGGAAATGCTCCCCCTCTTTTGAAGGTTAGGTTCAAGCCAGACATGCTGTTAAAACACATTCCTTTACAAGTCTAGTCCTGTTAGTTCTGTGAGTAGAGACATTCCATGGCTGCCTACCTTTAGAAATTACAGTAGCACCTGAAGGCAACTAAAAGTGTGGAGGCAGTAAAAAGCACACCCTTGATTCCCCTGCTCTGTCTCCCCTGCACAGAACAGGAAAAGTGCCCTTTACAATTGCTTTCTTATTTCCTACACTATTTCTAAACATTATCTAAGCATTGTTAGTTTCTATTTTACTCCATTTTAGCATATGCTCCATTGCCAAGCCTTCATTTTGTATGTACAGTGGATGGTCAGCTATTATATTTTATCTCTTCCGACTGCTTCCTATTGATAGGGAGCAATGAGGCTTTTTTCCCCCAGAAAGGTTTTGATATTATGGAGACTCAGGCATGATTGCTAATTTGGAGCTCTCCTTGTGTAAATTGTTTACACATACCATAATACTCTCAAACCTTAGGTAGGTTCCTATTATCATCTTCTGAAACATTGATCCTAATACTAACATTTCTTTCATGGTGGATCTAAGATTGGTGATATAAGAAAGAATGCATTTAGCACTTCAGATGGTGGTAAGGTGATTAGAGAAAAATATTTAATCCTTACTTAATCTTCAGAATTTTGACTCTAATAGCCTAAAAATGGGTCATAGAAGAGACAGTGGCATATTAGCGAACTCCCCTTGGTCGTCACACACTGGGGTTTGAAATAAAAGAGATCTGAGAAACCAGGCATGTTTATAATCTAAGAATAGGGAGGGAAAGATAATCATGGTACCAAACTTAGGTTGCCCAAGACAAGTTCAGCCACCTGTCCTCAAGAAGCCAATTAAAACACCCAAATTGAGACTCTGCTTTTGCAGAGGAATTGAACGTCATTCTGACTTAGCTCTGAGTCTCAGGGGGTCAGGACCCTTGGACTGGGGGATGGAGGGGTTCACAGGGTAGCCAGAGAGTACACTTCGGCTGAGGCCCAAGGCTACCGCCCAAAGGGATACATAGGAGAAAAAAAAACCCTGTTGTCCTAAAAGTGTCTTAGCTCTTTTAGTTTAAGCTGTTTACCAAAACAGATAATGGCCCAGCCTTGTCAGCAGCGCCGCCCACAAAGCAGAAAGACAAGCCACATCCTGAGAGCCATGTCTCCTAGCGGTGGCTAGCAATGAGAACAGGGCTTGCAGAGAGCAAGCATCAGCAGGTCTGAGGATAAAAGATAGCCTCCAGTCTTCTTTTATGAAGGTAGATAGGGACAACAAGGACGACCTTTATTCAGTGCATCATGGAAAATATATAGCTTTGGATCAGCAGGGAATTTTTAAAGGGGGCTTTAGGAGTGGTCAATTTTGATGCTCTGCTTTGTGTGAGGGATATGTGACTCTCTGCTTGTAGCCAGGTTGTTTACAAGCCTGAGGGCTTTGCAGGAACCCAGGGAGGGAACAATCTTCCAATCTTTGATAGCCTGCCAACATTGGGGCCAGGATCTTGTTCAACCTTCAACCTGCTTGCTAGCTTCCATGGGCATTGTTTACAACATTAGCTGCATGGCACATAGGAGATTCACAAATGACCAACAAATGAACTCTGTTCAATTCCTAGAATGACACTGTAAACCCCTTTAACTCCAGCACCGGGGTATCTGATACCCTTTCTGGCCTCCATGGGTCCAAAGACATAAATTAACCATAAAATAGATCTAAAAAAGGAAGAAGACTGTGGACTGAAATTATGGCTGTGCTGAGTGCATATTGTTTCCAGTCTTATCTCTAGCCCTGCAACAGAAAAACAGTACAGCCTTCATCCTCCACCCACTGTGCCCATGTCTCTTGTGAGTCCCACAGATCATTCCCTGCTAACCACTCCCAACCTGTAGCTTTATCCCAGCTCCTCTACTCCAGCAGGCAACCCCTGTTAACCCGCAGGCCATGCCTGCCAGAAAACCTCTTCTCCCTTTGTGCTCCCAGCTTCAGTCCCCCAGTTTCATCCCAGCTTTGCAGCAGAACATCTGTGACAGCATTCCTGCCCCCCCCAACCCATTCCCATCTCCTGTGGATCCCACAGATAGTCCCCTTCTAATCTTTCTCCTTCTACTCCTTGCTTTTTCCCAACTCCCAACCCCAGCAGGTACCCCTTCCTAACCCAAGAGACCCTTTTGAAAGAGAAACAAGTAGGCTGATGGTTGGTCCACACCTCTCATTCTCCACCTCCAGATTCAACCCCCCTGAGTCCCATCTCCAGCTCTGTATCAAAACAAAACAGGAAACAACAAACTCATGCTGCAGCATTCCTTTCCTCTCTGACCCCATCTCCAACGGATCACAAAGACCTTCTCCTCTAACCTCCATTCCCACAACTCATCCCATGATCCCAGCCTCCAACACCAGCAGGTATTCCCTGGAAACACACTAGCTGAGAAGGCCTGGGAAACAGGTCCACAGAAAATTTCCTACCAGGCAGCACGCAGTCACCACACTCTCCTAAAGTCTGGGGAGGAAGCAGAAACCAAGAAACAAAACACCCAACAGAGACAAAACGAGAAATCAGCACCTAGACTTATAATCATCCCAATTTCAGATGCCTAGACATCAGGGTAAAAACACAATCAATAAAATAACAGCCAGGACAGTAAGTCTCTACTGGAGCCCAGCAATCCTACTACAGCAGGCCCTGAGTATTCCAACATAGTGACATGAAGGTGTATCTTTAAACTATTTACCAATAACTCTAATCACCTTCCAACCCACCAACCTGGGACTGGGTTTCATCCATTTGAGTTGTTGGACAAAAGATTCACATGGAGATCTCCAAACATCTAAGGCTGTTGCCAAGACAGTAGTTGCCCTTTACAAATCAACAGCAACGCCCCATTGCTAAAGACAACACACAATTCATCGAACATGGAGAGGTTGAGCTGGTGCTTCCATAGGACCTTCACCCTCCTCCCATGTTTTTAGTGTCTTTGACAGGAAAATGTGCTCTGCAGGGTACTAAAAGAGAAATATAAACACCAGTCCTGCCACAAAACCTTTGATCTATGATCTTTCCAGCCTACAAAATATGCTAGGGCAATGGTGGCACAAACCTTGTAGGACTAGACAACCAATGTCTGATTTGACCTAAAGTCCACTCCACGATATGAAACCTATACCAATACTACTTGAGTGACCAAGAACCAGAGACTAGATAACCCAGAGACCTAGGGTAAAACTAAATACTACTGGTCTAAAAAAAAAAAAGGTAACAATAAAATGACTTCTAAAGATGTTCTGCTATTCTCATAGACTGGTGCCTTAATCAGCCATCATCAGAGAGGCATCATCCTATAGCATATGGGAATACAGAGACCCACAGCCAGACAACACATACACACACACACACACACACACACACACAGAGAGAGAGAGAGAGAGAGAGAGAGAGAGAGAGAGAGAGAGAGAGAGAGAGACACCTCGGAAAACAGCTCTAAGTCCCTCACCTCAGAGTTCAGGGAATCCCACAAAAGAAGAAGCAGAAGGAGTGAGGAGGACAGAAAGGACAGAGGACACCAGGAGAACAGGGCCCTCTAAATCAACATGAGCAATGCTCATATAAACTCACAGGGACTGAGGCAACGTGCACAGGACCTTCACAGTCTGCACCAGGTCCTCTGTGTATACATTACGGCTTCCAGTTTAGTACTTCTATGGGATTCCTGAATGTGTGAAGTGACTGGGTGTCTGACTCTTGTGCTTTCTCTTGAAGCTCTTTTATTTTTCTGTTGGTTTGCCTTGTCCAATTTTTATATGATTGTTTTGGTTTTGTCTTATCATATTGTATTGTGCTATGTTTTGTTAGAAGCTTGTTCTTTTCTAAAGAGACAGAAAGGGAGTGGATCCAGATGGAAAGAGATGGGGAGGAACTGGGAGGAGTAGAGGGAAGGAAAACTGTATACAGATTATATTGTTTGAGAAAATGTTTAATAAAAGGGAAACATAAAATAAAATTAGCAACCACTGAACAATAAAATATTCATTCATATTCATAAAAAGAGTGTATATTGCTTTTGCAGAGGACCCAAGTTCAGTTTCCAGCAGCGATATTGGTGGCTCACAACTGCCTGTAACTCTAGGTCCAGGATACCTGATATCTACAAATACATAATTAAACGTTGTTAAATAGGGTCTGGAGAGGTATCTATATGGCTACAAGCATTGGCTACTCTTCCAGAGGAATCTCAGTTGAATTACTAGCAGCCACATGATGGCTCACAACTATTTGTATCTCCAATGCTGGGGTGTCTGATGTCCAATTTTGGTCCCCACAGGCACGGCATAGACATGGTACATAGACATACAGGCAGGAAAACACTCACTCACATAAAACTATAATAAAGTAAATCTTTTAAAACATAAAACAGCAAAATTTATGGTAGAAAGCAGGAAAAAGATTTAGTCAAATATTGGAAAGAGGGACAAAGAGATCCAATGATTCCCTCCCATCCATCCTCAGAATCCTAAAGGGAGGTTAAAGTTTAAATAGGGGGCCAGGGATATGCATATCTAAGCAGTCACAGAGTCAAGGTGTAGTCCTGCCCACCACTGACTCATCATTGGGTTCCAGTTTTGCCAGCAAGGTAGTCTGACAAGTTGTCAACATTGTATTAAATCTCTTCTAGGTCCTTTAATCCCAGCACTTGGGAGGCAGAGGCAGGTGAATCTCTGTGAGTTCAAGGCCACCCTGGTCTACAAAGTGAGTCCAGGTCAGCCAGGACTACACAGAGAAACCTATCTGGAAAAACCAATAATAATAAATCTCTTCTAGGAGGCAAACATGTCTGTCCTCTGGCTGGTACCAGGCATCAACATTTTGCTTCTCCCAACATGAGATTCCTGGAGGAATTTCTGGTTTCTTGGAATCCAGAGTTTCAAAGCCAATCACCTGGCCAAAGCATCACTCCTCAAGAAAGCAGTTTACCTTAAGCCATGCTAAAGAGATATGCAGAATCATTAT
>CAJQZJ010030787.1:28984-46677 GCA_907164525.1 Lophiomys imhausi
CACTAATTAAGAAAATTCCCTAACAGGTTTTAGGGCAAATATGATCTTATGAGTACATTTTCTCAGTTTGGGTTCCCTCTTCTCAAGTTTGTGTCATGCTGACATAAAATTATCCAGCATAGTGGCCAAAAGTTGATAGATCTCCCAGTAGTATTTAATAGACGACCTGGAGGCTCTCAGATAATGTCTCTTCTCCCATATAGTAGAACAATGGACATGATGGATCAAGAAAGCATACTTAGGATCTCTATAAACACCCACTTTTTGTGTGTGTGTGTGCTTAGCTCCAGAGCCATTTGCTGTGCCAGTTGAAAGCTGGTGCCTGGAGGGAAAAGTGCACTTTCAATTATCTCAATAGAGCAAATGCCTACCATATAATTCAGCCCCATGGGTTCCCTATACCATAAAGAACTTTAGTCTGAAGAGAGAGTCCAGTATGTGCTTTGTAAGGATATCTCCTCAAGCCCCTCTTGGGCTACAAAGCTCTGAGAGTCATTTCCTTACAGCTGTGTTCTAGGTCCCCAGCCTCTTCTGGCTTTATTTAGTGAAGAACAAGTTCATGTTGACTGGCGGGTCCCTAAGGTACCTGTGATGATGTAATATGATGAAAATGTCTCCTACATTAGAGACTGGAACCTTCGTCGGACCTCACAGGGTAACAGGCCTGACCAATCATAAGGGGTGCATAATCTGATAAATCCCAAATGATTATTTTCATTTGGTAGTATCAGGAATTAAGAGGGCTTACTGTTACTACTCCCTAAGGCAGGCTGGCCACCAGATACATACATTTGGAGAGGGGGAACAGGGTCTCATTATGTATACCTGGCTGGACCTGAAGCTTACACTTTGTAGACCATGCTGGCCTTGAACTCACAGATATCTGCCTGCTTCTGCCTCCCAAATGCTGGGATTAAAGGCCTGCACCACCACATATGTCTTAAATCGAATTATTTGCCAAAGCAGCCAAAAGGCTATCCGGCAGCCCCACAGGTCTTGGTCAGAGCTCATAACAGTGTCCATTTCCTTTCTGAAATATAAAGATCAAATAATTTTCTGGTTGGAAGGCTCAAGTTTCAAGTAGAGTCATCTTAACTAACTAAAGGAAATGTTGTGAATCTGGCTGCCAAGTCAAGAGATGCATTGCTGATGCCTTTTAGTAATTAATACAGGATAAGTTGTCTCCCAACGTCCAGAAATCCATAATCAGCAGAATATCGTGATTCCTAAGGATTCTGTAAGTTGTTTGAAAGCCTCTGGAAGTAAATAAGAGACAATGGACTTTATTCTTTCTACCCTTAATGACCTAGGACCCTGTAACAAAATCACCCCCAAATATTTTACAGTGTCCTGGAACAGCTAACCTTTAGTCATGGGAACTTTTTTCTTTTTTTTTGGTTTTTTTCAAGACAGGGTTTCTCTGTGTATCCCTGACTATCCTGGACTCACTTTGTAGACCAGGCTGGCCTTGAACTCACAAAGATTCGCCTGCCTCTGCCTCCTGAGTGCTGGGATTAAAGGCGTGCGCCACCACCGCCCAGCTAGTCATGGGAACTTGATGGCCTCTGTCTGTCAGGAAGTTGAAAAGGGCCTTACTGCCCCCCCCCATGAAGCTTCTTCTGTAGGGACAACAAAGAAGGATGCTCTTTACATATTAAAGGACAGAACATGAGAATGAGAAAATTCACAAAAATCTTTTGCCAGTGCCAGCCCAAATATTTGAGGGACTATATAAACTCTTGGATCAGCACTGTCCAACTCATTTGAGCAAGTGCATATAAGGGATCTTTAAAGGCAAAAATGCAAAATAAGGCATAAGGCACATTTTAAGTCTAAAACTGGGAACCATTTAGTTACCTCAGGAATTTGAGTCGCAAGTGTAGGGAATGTGAGCTACAGAACGGATGGGGACTACAACTTCATTACTGAGGCCAAGGCCCTTGTATTACTTACTTTCCTGTTGCTGGGATAAAGTACTATGACCAAAAGCTACTTATGGAAGAAAGGATTTCTTTGTCATGAAGTTCCAGAAGAATGTAATCCACAATGACAGAGAAGGCATGTGGTAGGCAGACACACTGGCAGTAGCAGGAAGCTGGCAGATTACATTTTCATCCACACACAGGAAGCAGAGAAAGATAACAGGAAGTGTGGTGAGGTGATTCAACTCTCAAAGCCTTTCCTCAGTGACATATTTCTTTCAGTACAGCTCTACTCCCTAGAGACTATGTAACCTTTCCATACAGTGCCACCAACTAGAGGCCAAGTATTCAAGTACATGGCCTATGGGGGGCACACATCATATAAACCTCTATAGTCTGACCCAGTCCCAATATGCTCATGTCTGTCTCATGATGAAAAATGTGTTTAACCCAACTTCAAAATTACACATACTCTTTAACAATATGAACACTGCTCAATAGTCCAAAGTCCAAAAATTCTCTTGTGAGACTCAAGGTAGTCCCTTAACTATGACCTCTCTGCAACATGTGCACACACACACACACACACACACACACACACACACACACAAAACTCTGTGCAAAATTCTGGGTTGTGTCTTTATGAAAAGGCAGACTCTACACATGGCATGTCAGGCTATTTTCCTTTTTCTTGTTCTTTTAAATGAAACATGAACACATTTCTTTATCAGGATGCTCAAGAATTAACAATGCATTAGCACTTATTTCATGTGATAGCAAATACAAGGGGTCCATGTTGTTGCAGGAAAAGGATAAGAGCTCCCAAATTCAGTGTGAAATGGTTCCATAAGAGTTCTCTCAAAGGGATTCACCAAGGAAGGGATGTTCTTTGGATAGCTTTGTCTCTGCTGTAGATTCTAACTAAGTAGTCATTACTTTCCAAGAAATCTTTATTCCAGCACCAGTTGACACTTTTGTTCTTGCCATTCTCAACTCTTCAAGACTCAGGCTAAATAACCCCTTCTCAATCAAACTCACCTAGTTTGCCTCTGGAGTCTGTGGACAATCTCTTTTATACATTACTGCTCTGCCACGCTCTGGAGCACAAATGGGAGGTGGATGAGAATATAAGGTTACATCAAAAAGCACACGAAAGTGCATCCGTATGGGATGTGGCAATAAGTCTAACAACATTACCAAACATATGCTTCCTTTTCATATTATGGGGGAGACTTCACACTCAAAGAAAATTCCTCAGTCATGGTAACATTTCTGGAGATTCTGTATGCAAGTCGTAAAGGACTCAAAGTGGTCTGTGTTCATCTCTATCCTACATAGGAATGAAATCACAGATGCAGGAAGGCAGCATCTCTGAATCTCTGGCTTAGTCCAGGTTTTCCTGTTTTTTTTTTTTTTTTTTTTTTTGATGTGACATAGTGACATTCTGTCTGTTGCCCATAGGAGTTTAGTGCATTTTTAAAAAGAAGACTAAAGAATAGTAATAGAAGAGAGTGGGAAAATAACCGTGCAAGAAAAAAAAATACAGAAACCAAATGTAGTACAATGTTTATAACATAGAGCCGCTGAAAACTCTACATGTTAAAATAGACACTATGATACAAAACTCCAAGTGGATATTAATGAGCAAAACAGGGCAGAGACCACAGACCTACATAAGAGCTTTTCAATGGGCTGCTGAATTGACAGGATGTTCTGTTTAGCTAATTCTTTTTATTTTTTTTAGTTTTTTTAAATTTATTTATTTATTGCTTCAGGTTACATCTCCATCACAGTGACCTCTTTCCACCCCTCTCAGTCCTGCCCTCCCACCCTCTACCCCCTATCCCTTCCATCACATTCCTCTGGAGTGGAGTGTCCCTACATATCAGTCCCCCACCCCAGTTTAGCAGTCATATGAGGGCGAAGAGCCTCCTCATACACTGGGGGCCTACAAGGCAGCACCACTAGGGCAAAGTGTCTCATTGACAGGAAAAACTCTATGTAGCTTATTGTTTTGAGGGTGAAAGAACAAGCAATGGGAGGCCTAGAGACCCTATGAACCTATCTCAGGGCCTGCTTAGGGTTCACAAACATACAAGGGATATGCTTGTCTTCACAAGACAGTGGGCGATCCAGAATGATTTCCAAGGGATTAGCATGTACCACCATCACAATGCACTCAGAAATGCTCCTGTTGGCACTTTTGGTAGCCTCCTTGGCTCCTTTCAGAAGATGTTTGTAGTTACATGACTGCCGAACAAGAGTCAGCAGTTGTCTTTTGGTGAAGTGGGCACCTGTGAGGGGATAGGTTTTTGATTAACATCACCCTCCCTCATGACTATGGAAAACCTCATAGAGATATGAGAACAGTCCACCTCAGAGATGCTCAAAAGCTGCGCCCATTTCCCCTTTTCCTTACAAAACAAATCTAACTGTAAAGTGCTACTAAAAGTGATGCTTCCATCAAGGGGCCATTTTTCTCAACCCTCCAGTTTATATTCAGGCCATAACAGCATCTAGAAAAATGTCAGAGGCTTCTTCCTTTTTTTGTTTAAGTTTGTGGATCAAAGCAATGAATAAGGAGTGTCATGAGAGCACTATTGCCTGAAACAGAGACAAGCATATTTGTGTCTTTCACAATGTTACAATGGATCAAATAACAAGAAATTCACAAGGGTTAGAAGTTTTAATGACAACCTTTTGTCATATAGTCTGTCTACCTTGGTATCTTGACTGAAGCCAATGCAGGCCCTTTTATTCCAACCTTAATTACTAATATTACTCTCACATCACACATCACATAGTAAATATGTCCCTATGAATACATAAACATGGGTTATAGAATTAAAGCTAGCTTTGAAAGGTGCAGTCAAGTTGAAGGAGGTTCAGAAATAGGCTGAGAAAATATCTGTATTGATTAGATAATGAACCAGACAAGTGCTAGGAGAGAGCTCTTGCTGTAGCTTCTGGAATCAGGTTTGAGAAAAAAGCTTCAGTGTGCCCTTGCTAGGTGAAAGGTTGATCTGGGGTCTGGAGCAAGCAACAGGTCAGGAACAATAAATTGAGAAACGGATCAGGAGCAATAAATTGAATGTAAGGTCCAGATCTAGACAGGCAAATACTTAAACTGGCGGGCAGTTAAGTAGGGTGTATCAACTGTCTGGGTCAGAGCTGAGTGAACCAAGGCTCTGAAAACACTTGTGAAGTTCTTGGTTGGTCCTTGATCAGGTACTGGATGACAGGTGCAGGCCATGTTAGGTGTCCCTTATGAGGGACTGTATACTGGTTTGTTTTTGTCAACTTGACACAAACTAGAGTCACCTGGGGGAGAAGGAACCTCAATTGAAGAATTGCCTCCAACAGATTTGCCTGTACATAAGCCCATAGGGCATTTTGTTGATTAATGATTGATGTGGGATGGCTCAACTCATGGTGGGTGGTGCCACTCCTGAGAAGGTAGTCCTGGGTTATATAAGAGAACAGACTGAGCAAGCCATGAGGAACCAGCCAGTAAGCAGCATCTTTACATGGTCTCTGCTTCAGTTCCTGCCTCCAGATTCCTGCTTTGTGCTACTGTCCTGACTTCCCTTAGTAATGCACTGTGACATAAAAATGTAAGCCAAAAAAGCCGGGCGGTGGTGGCGCACGCCTTTAATCCCAGCACTTGGGAGGCAGAGAAAGGCGGATCTTTGCGAGTTCGAGGCCAGCCTGGTCTACAAAGTGAGTCCAGGACAACCAGAGCTGTTAAACAGAGAAACCCTGTCTCGAAAAAACAAAAAAAAGAATGTAAGCCAAATAAACCCTTTCCTCCCCAAGTTTGATTTTGGTCAGTGTTTCACCTCAGCAGCAGAGATGCAAACTAGAACAAAAAGACACCCTTTCCTTGGTCTGCCATGTCTCATAAGCTCTTGGGCCTGGTTTTCTTGATTATAATTTAATAAGTACATGTTCCCCAGTGGTCTTAATTCTACCCAATGAACTTATAGGGTGGCTCCCTTTCTACTCATAGGAATAAGGCATTTATCAGCTTATGCTAGGTAGGTGATGCCTGACAGAAGGGATAATTTCTGGGTCAATCCAAGGTTGCAGTCAAATTTCCTATAAACTGGAATCTCTTAGGCCAATGCATAGCCTGAAAACCCACTTTTTAAAGTAGTGTGGAGTAATTTATAATAGGGCATACCCTGATCTCATAAAGGAGCCTTTGTTGAAGATAAATGGCTACCCATCTGTCAGGCAAAAGAACATGTTAGATGTTAGAACATCTTCCATGTCTCCTTTGCCTTCCTCTGCAGAGTATCTTCCGGAAGTTTTCCTGATTTTTTTTCCTTCCCTTCCTTCTGAGTGACCATGAAGAAAGGAGAGGTGTGTAATACTATATGGGCTGTTGTTATGAAACCTCAATTTCCTGTATCTTGTCTTTCTTCATGAGGGACCCTGAGGAAAAAAAGATTAGCTGCTTTTACAGGCATAACATGACTTTATGATGCTAATAACCGTGACCTTGATAAATTAATTATTCCTGCATTTTGCCTAATTTCCACCTCCTATGTAGGGCCTACCATCACTTAAAAAAACAATGCAAACAACTTAGAAATAAAAGTAGTACCTTGCATGTAAAGAAATTCTGCCAACAATAACAACTTGGAAGTAAATATTATGCATATATGTCAGGAGATCTGCCAATTTCTAATGACTGAATAGGCAGATCAGTTCATTTGTAGGTTGAATCTCGAATAGTCTCCTTAGATGTTTTCTCTGACTTGTCTTTTCCTCAAATTCATAATCTGCCAGTCCATACTATTTTTCTGACTATAAATAGGAGGTGAGCATGATAGTTCCCAGGGTGCTTTCCTTATTTAAAGATGGCTGTCAGTTGAGGTTGCCTAGATTAAGAGAGCCAACAGGTAAATCACAATACACAGTTTGGACTTAAGTCCTTCTTATCTAGAGAATACAAGACATAGAACAAAAAATACCCAAAAGAACTCATAAAGACTTAGTATCAGAATACCTCTTTAGTCTGTCCAAGTCATAACAACTAGAACACAAAATAAAAAGGGCGTCCAGGGCAGAAGCAAAAACTGAAAAAACAAAAAGTACACAGCAAAGGAATCCTGAGTATATGTGTGTGTATGGAAGGGAGGGGATATTGGGTCCCAAACATAAAAAAAGCAAGCTTAGAAATGCTGGGCAGAGGGGGATCCAAGATGGCGGCAGCTGGCGCGGACGTATTTTGATTTCTGGGTCAACAGTCACAAGTCGGCAAGCGTTGCAGGACGCTGTACAAAGGGCACGACCCCTTCTAAATCTCACCCAGCTACACAGGGACCACAGAAGATCCCTTGACAGGACGCCCCTTCCCACTCTCAGACACTCTCGGAAGCCTCTGGACCCGGAGTCATGATAACCCCAACAGGAGAGACCCCTGGTAAGTTCCAACCTAATACCCAGATGGCAGATTCAGGACCCATGCAGAGATAATCCCCACCGTGCTGGGCACTCCCAGGTCTCACACAGACAATCTAATTATCTGGCGAAAGGTTGTGACCCTTTGAAGTGAGCGAGGCTCCGCTGAAAAGTGCCTTCAGACAACAGATCGCAGTCTGTGACATCACTGGCCAGTTTTCAAGCAGCAGGAGCGGCAACGCTACTGGAGCTGAACTGCAGATTTACCCACTACAGGAAACAATGCCGGGCAAACTGCGAGATATTTGAAACTGTCATATATCGGACTTTTGTACTAGTACGGGCCCTACCGTCGGGGAACCAGAGCTTGCTTGTACACAGCTCCACCACCTGGACTAGTTAGGTCTCCACCTGGGAGGCAGGACTGAATGACTCACCTTATAGGGGTGGAGTAAGGCAATGCTACTCCTATACCAAAGCGCCCCCTTTGGAACCAAGTCCAGAAGACAGAAAAAAAATTCCACGTGGCCAGAGGCCCCAGACAAAAAAAACAGAGCGAAATGTCTCCAACAAAAGAAAGCAACGCTATTCCGTCCAGCCAGAACCACCTCACCACAACTGAAACACATGAAAATGATGACAATTCTACAGTATGGAAAGTGATAGAGTCCCTTGAAGAAGAACTTAAAACTATGAAGGAATTCAAAGAAGCCACAATTTTACAAGTCAAAACAACGAATAACACCATTAAAGAGCTCCAAGCCAAGGTGACCCAGCTTAAACAGGAAAAAGATAAAACAATGAAAGATCTCCAGGCAAAAACAAGCAAACTGGATAAGGAAATGTACAAAATGAACAATACCATTCAAGACATGAAAATAGAAATGGAAACAATAAAGAAAACACAGTCAGAGTTAAAAAAGGAAATGGAGAATCAAGAGAAGAGAACAGGAACTCCGGATGTGAGTATGAAAAATAGGATGCAAGAGATGGAAGACAGGATCTCAGACATGGAAGATTCGATGGAAGAAATCAGTACAAAATCCAAAGATAATGAGAAAGCTAAAAAATCTCTCACCCACAACATCCAAGAAATCAAGGACTCAATGAAAAGACGGAACCAAAGAATTATAGGCATAGAGGAAAGAGAAGACTCCCGACTCCATGGTCCAGGAAATATCTTCAACAAAATCATAGAAGAAAACTTCCCAAACCTAAAGAAAGAGATGCCAGTAAAAATCCAAGAGGCTTACAGAACACCAAACAGATTAGATCAGAAAAGAAACTCCTCTCGCCACATAATAATAGAAACTCCAAATGTAGAGAACAAAGAAAGGATATTAAAAGCTGTAAGAGAAAAAGGCCAAGTCACATACAATGGCGGACCCATCAGAATCACACCTGACTTCTCCTCAGAAACGTTAAAAGCTAGAAGGGCTTGGAAAGATGTCCTACAAGCTCTGAGAGAACATAGATGCCCAGCCAGACTACTATACCCAGGAAAATTCTCTATCAACATAGAAGGAGAAAACAAGATATTCCATGACAAAATCAAATTCAAACAATATCTCCTCACAAACGCAACCCTACAGAAGATCCTAGAAGGAAAATTCCAAAACAGAGAAGATAACTACACCCAAGAAAAAAGAGGAAATAGAAACCTCCACAGCAACTAAACAAAAAAGAAACACAAGACAGCCAGCTATACCAAATAATGGGAAATAACAAACCCTGGTCACTAATATCCATCAACATCAATGGACTCAACTCGCCAGTAAAAAGACACAGACTTACAGACTGGATCCATAAACAAGACCCATCTTTTTGCTTTATGCAAGAAACACATCTCACTATTGAAGATAAACACTACCTCAGAGTAAAGGGCTGGGAAAAGGTTTTCCAAGCAAATGGACCCAGGAAACAAGCTGGAGTAGCCACCCTAATATCAAACAAAATAGACTTCCAATTGAAGTTAATAAAAAAAGACAGAGAAGGGCATTACATACTCATTAAAGGAAATATCCACCAAGAGGTCATCTCAATATTGAACATCTATGCCCCAAATACAAAGGCATCTACATTTATAAAGGAAACGCTTCTAAAACTTAAATCGCACATTGATCCAAACACTTCAATAGTGGGAGACTTCAACACCCCACTCACAACTATGGACAGATCATCAAGACAGAAGCCAAACAGAGAAATATTGAGTCTAACAGAGATCATGAACCAAATGGACCTAACAGATATCTACAGAACATTTCACCCAAACACAAAAGAATACACCTTCTTCTCAGCACCTCACGGAACCTTCTCCAAAATCGACCATATAGTTGGACACAAAGATAGCCTCAACAGATACAAGAAAATTGAAATAACCCCTTGTATCTTATCAGACCACCATGGAATAAAGCTGGACTTCAATAGCAAAAGAATCAACAGAAAGTCTACACTCACATGGAAATTGAACAACTCTTTGCTAGAGGACCACTGGGTCAGGGAAAAAATAAAGAAGGAAATCAAAGACTTCTTAAAATCCAATGAAAATGAAGACACAACATACCCAAACCTATGGGACACAATGACAGCTGTGCTACTAGGAAAGTTTATAGCACTAAGTGCCTTCAAAAAGAAAATTGTGACAGCTCATATTAGCGAATTAACAGCAAAACTGGGTGAATTGGAAAAAAAAGAAGCGTACACTCCCAAGAGGAGCAGAAGGCAGGAGATCATCAAACATAGGGCTGAAATCAACAACTTAGAAACAAAAAGAACTATACAAAGAATCAATGAAACCAAAAGTTGGTTCTTCGAGAAAATCAACAAAATAGACAGACCCTTAGCCAAATTAACTAAAAGACAGAGGGAGAAAACACAAATCAACAAAATCAGAAATCAAAAGGGAGAAATAACAACAGACATTGAGGAAATCCAGAGAATATTTGGATCCTACTTTAAAAATCTGTACTCCAACAAATTTGAAAACTTAAGTGAAATGGACAATTTTCTTGATAGATTCCACCTACTGAAGCTAAATCAAGATCAGATAAACAGAATAAACAGCCCTATAACCCATAAGGAAATTGAAACAGTCATTAAAAATCTCCCAACCAAAAAAGCCCAGGGCCAGATGGCTTTAGCACGGAATTCTACCGGACCTTCAAAGAAGAGCTAACACCAAAACTTTCCAAACTCTTTCACAAAATAGAATCTGAAAGAACATTGCCAAACTCATTCTACGAGGCCACAATCACCCTGATTCCTAAACCACACAAAGACCCAACAAAGAAAGAGAACTTCAGACCAATCTCCCTCATGAACATGGATGCAAAAATACTTCATAAAATACTAGCAAACCGAATTGAAGAACACAACAAATGTATCATACACCATGATCAAGTAGGCTTCATCCCAGGAATGTAGGGATGGTTCAACATATGAAAGTCTATCGACGTCATTCACCATATAAACAAGATCAAAGAAAAAAACCACATGATAATCTCGCTAGATGCAGAAAAAGCATTTGACAAAATCCAACACCTCTTTATGCTAAAAGTTCTGGAGAGAACAGGCATACAAGGACCATACATAGAAATAATAAAGGCAATATACAGCAGGCCAGTGGCCAACATCAAAATAAATGGAGAGAAACTTGAAGCATTTCCTCTAAACTCAGGGAGAAGACAAGGATGTCCACTTTCACCATATCTCTTCAATATATTACTTGAAGTTCTTGCTAGAGCACTAAGACAACTAAAGGAGATCAAGGGGATAAACATCGGAAACAAAGAAGTCAAATTATCCCTATTTTCAGATGATATGATAGTATACATAAGCGACCCCAAAAATTCCACCAGAGAACTCTTACAGCTGATAAACACCTTCAGCAAAGTGGCTGGATACAAAATTAATTCAAAAAAATCAGAAGCCCTTCTTTATACAGCAAACAAATGGGCTGAGAAAGAAAAAAGGGAAACAACCCCCTTCACAACAGCCACAAACAACATAAAATACCTGGGGGTAACTCTAACCAAGCAAGTGAAGGACCTGTACAACAAGAACTTCCAGCCCTTGAAGAAAGAAATGGAAGAGGCCTTTAGAAGATGGAAAGATCTCCCATGCTCATGGATAGGTAGGAACAACATAATAAAAATGGCCATCCTACCAAAAGCAATATATAGATTCAATGCAATTCCTATCAAAATACCAACACAATTTTTTATAGACTTGGAAATAGCTAGTCTCAATTTCATATGGAACAACAAAAAGCCCAGAATAGCTAAATCAATCCTGTACAATAAAAAAACATCTGGAGGTATTACCATCCCAGATTTCAAGCTGTACTACAGAGCAACAGTAATAAAAAACAGCATGGTACTGGTATAGAAACAGACCAGTGGATCAATGGAATCGAATTGAAGATTCAGAAATAGACCACACACTTATGGCCACCTAATTTTTGACAAAGAAGCCAAAACGGCACAATGGAAGAAGGACAGCATCTTCAACAAATGGTTCTGGTCCAACTGGATGTCCATTTGTAAAAGAATGAAGTTAGACACATACTTATCAACTTGTACAAAACGTAAATCCAAGTGTATCAAAGACCTTCACATAAGGCCGGTCACACTAAATCTACTAGAAGATAAAGTGGGAGAAACCCTCGAACTAATTGGCACAGGCGACAACTTCCTGAACAGAACACCAACAGCTCAGGACTTGAGATCAACAATAAATAAATGGGACCTGATGAAACTGAAAAGCTTCTGTAAGGCAAAGGACAGGACACTGTCATTCAAACAAAATGACAGCCTACATACTGGGAGAAAATCTTCACCAACCCCACATCTGACAGAGGGCTAATATGCAAAATCTACAAAGAACTCAAGAAATTAAATGCCAAGAAACCAAATAATCCAATCAAAAAATGGGGGACAGAGCTAAATAGAGAATTCACAAAGGAGGAATCCCTAATGGCTGAGAGACACTTGAAGGAATGCACAACATCCTTAATCATCAGAGAAATGCAACTCAAGATGACTCTTTGATTCCATCTCACACCTGTCAGAATGGCTAAGATCAAAAGCTCAAATGACATCACATGCTGGCGAGGGTGTGGAGAAAGGGGTACCCTACTCCATTGCTGGTGGGAATGCAGGCTTGTGCAACCACTATGGAGGTCAGTCTGGTAATATCTTAGAAAACTTGGAATAGCTGTGCCTCAGGACCCAGACATACCACTTCTGAGTATACACCCAAATGTCTCTTCACGGAATCATAAGGAAGTTTCCTCATCTATGTTTATAGCAGCTTTCTTTGTAATAGCTAGAAAATGGAAACAACCCAGATATCCCTCAACTCAAGAATGGGTTAAAAAACTGTGGTACATATACACAATGGAATATTATTCAGCTATCAGGAACAATGAAATTATGCAATTTGCAGCCAAATGGATGGAACTAGAAAAGCTCATCCTGAGTGAACTAACCCAGACTCAGAAGGACACATATGGCATCTATTCACTTATAGTAGGATTTTAGCTATATAGTAGAGGATATCGATACTACAAACAACACACCAAAGGGAACATGGACATAGACTTCTTATTTTTAATTTTTATTTTTTATTTATTTTTATATATTATATTTTTTCTTTTTTTTTAGTCTTTTTTGTCTATTGTCTGCTTATTGGTTTATTTGTTTAGTAGTTCTGTCTCCCAGGCAATGAGACACTTTTCACTGATGGTACTGCTTCGTAGACCCCCAATGAGTGAAGAGGCTCTTAGCCCTCATACGACCTCTCAACTGAGATGAGGGACTGTTATATAAGGACACCCCACCCCAGATAAATGGGATGGAACTGTTAGGAGGTAAAGAAAAAAATGAAATGGGATGTTTCGGCCTTTTACTTCTAATTGTCATTAACTGTTTAGGATAATTAAGAAATACAAACTAATAGTTATGCAAGCTGGTCATTCTGTTAGGTATTATGACAGCCTATTATAGTTACTTTCTAAGCTAATCAGAAATAAACCTGCTAAGAGACAAGCAACATCTGCTTACCCTAATATAAGAGATAGATAGGGCCTCTTCAAAAACCTCAAGAGATCTGCAGAATATGGCATTCAAAGATGTTTTCGTAACTTTAGATTTTTTTATATCAAGACATATCAACTCCTGACAGCACCCCCTATTCTCCTCCAAGTAGGAGATGAGCATCGAAAAATCTCCAGTGGGAGATGATTGAATTAGTTTCAAGCCTATCTCTTGGTAGGAAAAGCCCCTTGCTCCAACTGTAGACAGAATGCTGTCCAAAAAGGACAAAACCTGGAAGCAGGTAAGTCGACAGCCTAGCTCTGCCAAGACAGGGTAGGTAAGTCCTTCATAACCCCTGCTCTACAATCAATGTCTGTCAGAGAAATGGGGCCAAATGACTGAAGATCGATGCTGTAATGTATGGAGAGAAAATGGGAACTGTCCAGGCAGCCACAGGTATGTCACTTCTTAGTTTAGGAAGCTGCAGGCCCTGTACTTCCTATAAAATCAGATATATTTATCCCTCTCAGGTCTCTGAGGTGGTTGAAGAATAGATAGCTAGAGTCTCATAGTTAAATTTTGAGCTGTTTAGGAATCAAGAGGGTGTTATAGATCTAAGAAGATACTCTTAAAAGTGTGTTGCAAGTTAGTATGAATGTTGAGTCAGATATAGAAGTTTAAACTCATGGAGATGGTTAGATAGTAGAATTTTAAAGTCAGGTACCAAATACATATGGACTGGACATTGGGAATGTACGTTAAGTCATATAACCCTCATAACTGTGGCCTAATAAACTCTGTTGTACTGTATTGTATTTGTTATTATAAGAGAAAGAGCCATTTGTTGGACTGAAAGGAGAAACTGTAGGGGGAAGTAAGATATACCTTAAACTTAAAAGAAAAAGAAAGAGAAGAGGATGGGAGGTTGAGGGTGGGAGGGTAAGACTGGAGGGGGAATAGGGAGGGGACTGCAATTGAGATGTAACTTGAAGAAATAAAAATAAAGGAAAAAAACAAATAAAATTAAAAAAAAGACATGCTGGGCAAAGAGAATAGACATGAAGAACCTGTGGCGTCAGTGTCTTCCGCCTACCTGTTCAACTATGGTGATACCTTCTGCAACTGTGGAGACCTCCTTCTTGTTGATGGCAACTTGTCCAACACCTGACAAGTTATTGTTTAGGTCCTCAGTGGGACCTTTGTTTCCCTCAGACTTTGTAGTGTGCTTCCATCAATTCCCATGGCCTCTCCGTTCCAGCCACCTCCAGGTACAATACCCTTCTTATACCTGACTAGTGTGTGCTTCTCTACGTAGACATACACTCAACATCTCATAGAGCAGGAAGGATGTTCAGACACACTTCTAGATTCACAAGAGGCAGAAACGGAAAAGACAAGGAGAAGTTTTAATAAGTTATCCCATAGAAACGTGTCTAGTTTAAAATCTTCCAGGTTCCCAAGGGCAAAGGAATAGCATAGATCGCACCCCTTCTTATAGGATCAGATCTGAGTTCAGAGCTCAGGAAGGAAGGAAAATAATGAAGACAAAATTAAAGCAGGAATGAAATAGAACAGCTCCCACCCCACACCCTAATATAAAGCAGAAAAGCAAGGTGCTTTGAGTTTGACAGAGGATGTTTCTCTTGCATCAGGTCACCTTTAACTCAGGATTTAAGGTGGCAGATACTCACAATCCCACAAATATCCACTGAGTCAGTGGTCTATGGTTTTATCTCTCCAAAATCCCAACAACAAATTTCATAGACAATGGAATAATGAGTGAGAAATGAGTTTTAATATAGATTTATAGATCTGAATAGAAGACCCTCTGCAGAGCAGGAATGGGTCCCCACAAATAGGAAAGCATTGAGGGTTGCTACCTTCAGGCTACTAAGGACTTACTACATGGAAGCATATGGGAGGGTGGTGACCTGGTTGTCCAGTTTGCCAATTCATGAGTTATCCATATATCTCTAAGTTTCAGTCATTCCCTCACATAAACTTTCCAGGAAAGATGGTGGTTTAGGGCAAGAAATATAAGAAACCAAATCTCCTTTTGGACATCTGTTCAAGTCACAGACAAAGGCATTTTGGCTTAAATAATTCAGACATCTCTAGCCTTTGGCATGGAAAAAAAACTACTCATAGGGCCAAGGACATTACTGGCTACTGACCTTTTAGACAAAGAAAAACTCTTCGCCTTTGAGGTCCTCTAACTTTCTGCCTTCCCTCCAATCTCCATCTCCTGATCTCATCAGGACACTACCCTTTTGTCACAGGTCACCATTTGATGAGAAATGGGTTGTTGATGATCCATAGAATAAAAGAAGTTGGCATTTCCAAATGGAGATTGTGGGTTTTTTTTTCTTTTATTTGTTTGTCTGTTTTTGGTTGTTTTTTTCCAAGACAGGGTTTCTCTGTGTAACATCCTTTTCCTGGACTCACCTTGTAGACCAGGCTGGCCTCAAACTCACAGAGATCCACCTGCCTCTGCTTCCCAAGTGCTGGAATT
This sequence comes from Lophiomys imhausi, assembly GCA_907164525.1. NCBI lineage: Eukaryota > Metazoa > Chordata > Mammalia > Rodentia > Muridae > Lophiomys > Lophiomys imhausi. Next base: position 44,863 of record CAJQZJ010030787.1, read on the forward strand.
AAAGGCGTGCGCCACCATGCCTGGCTAAGATTGTGGTTTTATGCACATGGGTATTTTTGTCTGCATGCATGAATGTGCATCATGCATATACAATGCCCTCAGAGGCCAGAAGAGGACACAAGATCCCCTGGAACTGGAGTCATAGAAAGTCATGAGGTACCACATGGTACCTAGGTCCTCCGAGAGAACACTGTTGAGGTATATGAGAACATCATTCCAGCCTCCAAACTAGATTTTTTTTTTCAGTCAGCATATGAAACACACACTTATGGCCCTTTTTACACCTTTCCAATTTGCTTCAAATGCTGAACAACTTTGAACAGTCCACGTGAAATTCTTTGGAAACTCCAGCCATTTCTTTCAATTGCTCATTGTCAACTTTCTTAAAGGCACAGTAAGTCCGTGTTTCTTGTCCTGCCTTTAAGGCACTTATCTCCTTTGCCACTTCTTGAGCCACTACCTCACAGTACATTCCTTAGATCCGTGGCCCAAGGCATTCTCAATGTTTTGAGTTGTTTCTGCTGCTTTATGACTGATTTTGAGCTCAATTAAGAAAACTGCTTAAATTGGCTCTTTGTCTAACATTATTTCTACACCTTAAAATAAATATGAGGACACAGCAAATAATACATTACAAGCAAAGAAAAAAACCCTACAAAATGTGGATTAAATTCTGTATAACATAAACATATTTGTTAAGAATGTATTCCAATGTAAACAACAAGTTTTCACAATGTCAAGATTGAAGGTCCTCCAGCATCTAATCAATATTAGAAAGCACAGCACCCAAAAGTGTTATAACATTTACAATTCCCATATGAGAACCATTTCACTAGTGAGCTGAAAAACACACAAACAAATGTGTCAGGTAGGTCATATTTTAATTGGGCCTCAGAAAATACCTTGTACTGTAGCTTTTCATTACTATAAAAATTTTAAATTAATTGTTAAATTTCTTCCCTTTAGCTAGCTGCTATTGAAAAGGAGAGAGAAAAACCAAACAAGTTCACTACATTAATGTTAATAAAAAAATCACTCCCCATGGATTATGACATTGAATCCTTGCTAGCCAATACCACTGTTACCTTGTTGTTTTCTGATTCTCCAGAGAGCAGAGTTTATTATCATGAGTCAGCACTCATGGCTTTGACATGTCTTTAAATCAGACTGTATATGAAACACCCTTTTCACTCTTTATTTCTCAGATCTCGACATAATTACATTTTATAATGTTAAATTGAGAGAATATTGTTATTTACAGGGATTTTGTGCAAGTTTCTGGAGTAGGGGAGGTGAGGAGTAGGATAGACCTCAACTGCTTCAGGGTAGTTTGGTTCACAGATACACTACATTATTTCCCTAGATTATAAAAGAAGCTGAGAAATATAGATACATGGAGAACATTTTTTTAAAAAGAGTTTGGCCAGACAGGAGAGAGAGACAGAGTTCTAGTTCTTCTCTGTCATTCCTGCGGCAGGGTTATCATTTCCCGGAAGAGATGAAACAAAAGGCAAGAAACACACACACACACACACACACACACACACACACACACACACACACACACCACACATTGAACTCAGAAGTGAGCTGTCAGAACCTCATGAGGTCTCCTTTCTACAAGATCCTCCACTGGCTGCCACCAGGATTTTACCTTTCCTCTTGGCCCAGCACAAGATTCCTGGGGAAAATCTTAATGCTCTGAGGGCATTATCAAAGAGAGGGAGAGAGAGAGGCATGAGTGGCTGTCTCCCATCAGAACATCTCCCATCCAGCCAGAGACTCAACATAGGACCACAGCTACTACTTAGTATC
>CAJQZJ010030788.1:0-15399 GCA_907164525.1 Lophiomys imhausi
TTGAATATAAAAACACCTTTTTCTCTGCCAGATTAAAACTTGTAACTCTTGTAATAAGGCACATACAGTGCTACTATTCTTAATAGGACCTGCTAATTCTAATACTTTCACTGCGTTGACCACATAAACTGAATCTGAAATCAAATTGAATGCAAATTGACATCTTTTAAACACCTCAATTACTATTTTCAATTCTACTATTTGGGGGGAGCCCGGTTGAAATTGACATAACACGGGCTCTTGTCTTTCTATCAAATAGGCTCCACAGCCTGTCTTTGAGCCGTCAGTAAACATATTTGGTTACCCTTGAAGTGGTACTGTTGAAGTAACCTTAGGGAATATCACTGGGTGCTCCTTAAAAAATAATAGCAATGGATGTTTAGGATAATGGTTATCAATCACTCCTTCAAAGCTACATTGCAATATTGCCCAGTCATCTACAGTGCCACACAAAATCTTAATTTGATAACTGGAATAAGGCACTATTATACTGGCAAGAGCAACTCCAAAAGACTGCAAGCATTGTTGGATACCATTCAAGGCTAAAGCAGCAAGTGCAGTGGGATAATGTTCTATTCTGTTCTTACTTGTGTCCACATCCCCAGGCAGAAAGATCTCCCTACTTTCAGGGACTGAACTGGCTGCTCTGTCTGAGTGGCTTCTGGATATGGGGGAAGAGTTGAAGGCGCCATGGCAACGGCTTTGTTTACACCAGCTGCCGCCAGCGTGGCTGAAGGCGCTGTAACAACGACTCCACCCACTCCGACTGCCGCTGATGTGTCAGGCGCCATGGCAACAGCTCCACCCATACCGACTGCAGCAGCGGCTCCTCCCACACCGACTGCCGCCTGCGTGTCCTTCTCTTTTACTTTTTTCTTTTCCTTTTTTCTAATAACAGTCCTCTCCAACTGTTCTATTAGAGCGTGTAGCTCTCCTTCAGAATCCGTGCTCTCTGAGTCCTCCAAATCTCTATAATCTCTAAAATCTCTAAGATCGGGATAGAGAGGAACTTTATTTTTGCCTCCCTTTTCACTGTCTGCCTGCTCAAATCTTTCGCCTTTGTTACTTTCCTTTTCACTGTCTACCTGCTCAGATCTTTCCCCTCCATCCTGAAAGACAGGATAGTACAGCTCATGTCTCACTTCCCTCCAGACATTTGGACAGAATGACCGCCCACTAGGATCACTCAGAGGGGAAGTCTCATTATATGAAGGCGGGGCCATCACAGGCGGCCCCGGACCTGAGGGCTCTATCCGGGTGCAGTCAGAACTCTTCCTCAAAGATGACTTCTCCATTTTCTTTGTTAACCTTTTAAGTTCCTCTTTAGACTCTGAGCTATCCTCTCCCAAAGTATCTTTCCCAGATTTGACCAAGCGCTCCTCTTTTAACTGTTCTAATGCCTTTTGTCCTTTTTCCACTTCCTTGCAATATCTCTGATCTCCTAAACAACTCCGAACAAGTCTCCAAATAGGCCGTGCTCCTCCCTGCAATGTACTTTGCTCCCAGGCAAAATCCAAGATCTCTCCCAAGCTTCTCCCAGCAACTGATAAAGGCAAGGCCAGCATTCGCTCCATTTCTGTGAGGCACTCTCTGCTTTCCTCACCTTGTTCTGTCAGTTGTGTCTTCTACTCGTCCGAATCACGGAACTTTATTGCTCCCTCCCGGAGACCTTATTGCCTCTTTACCGAGGTCCTTATTGCTCCCTCCGGAGACCTTATTGTTCGCACCTTCCCGCGAAACGTCACCTTTTGTTTGCAATCTCCGCGAAACTACATTTTGTTCGCTATCTCCGCGAAACTTTACCTTTTGTTCGCTATCTCCGCGAAACTTTACTTTTTGTTTGCTATCTCCGCGATACTTTACTTTTTGTTCGCTATCTCCGCGAAACTTTACCTTTTGTTCGCTATTATCTGCGAATCTTTACTTTGTGTTCACTATCTCCGTGAAACTTTATTGTCCTGATTTATCCCAGGAACTTACCAACGCGTTGCACCTGACTGCAGGAGTTCTGAGTCTTTTCTGGGTCCCCGTACGGGCCACCACTTTGTCGCGTCCCCCCTTGACCAGCAAGGAATGACGCAACTCACAAAACTCTTCTCCAGCAGTTTATTCAGGTCCCTTGAAAACAGTCTTCCGAATAATGGGGCAGACCCAACCCACAGGCTAAATACTAAATGAACAGCCAGTCAAGTAAAGCCAAGTGGTGCTATCTTAGAGGCCCATGTATGTGGAAACAAGCCAGATCAGTAGTCTATGCCAAATATGAACTTATTATCATAGAGAGTGCTCACCGTCGGGCTGGTGGAAGGCGGAGACCAGCGCCATCTTTAGGGCGCGGCACTTCGCAGCTCTCTACACATAGAAAAAAAGAAAAAATTCAAGGGGAAGAAAGATGATGTGAGGAGAAAGTGAAATGACTTTACATAGTGGAGGAAATAAAACAGTGAAGGACTTCATCATGCAAAGGATCAATAAAGAAGTGTCGTGATCTGTAAACTTGTTCTTGACTAATCTCGTCTAGGTGTGCTTTTTTATTAAGTTTGTACAAAAAGTCATGTGGAGTCCTGTGTGCATTCATTCCAGTAGAGACGGAAAGGGTTAGACAGTGTAGTGTGTTACATTGCTACTAAATAATTAGATTATTCCACTCATGTTTACTGGCCCTTAGTTTATGTGATATTTACCTCTTCTTATGCATATGACACCCTTTTTTTGTCACGTATTTCATTCCAGAACTATTGATAGAATTGTTAATATGTTGACTTCATTATATCACATTGACTGAAACAACAAAGTCTGTTTTCTGTTATTGATCAATTACCTGGGCAATCTTTTTCTTTTTCCCTTTAATTCCTTAGATGAAATTGGTCAAAGGAAAACTTTATACCTTTCCCACTTGACTCAGTTTTGTTACCTCTTTTAATTTTATATTTATTTCTCGTCCCCTTTTTATATTCATAATTTTGTGTTATACTCTTGACTTACTTTATTTATATTGGATATTCTATCTGTTTTTGGATAACCAGTATGTATTTATCTTGCAGACACAGATTTCAGTTTTCAGAACAAGAAGTTATTGGAAAAAACTAGCACATATGAAGAATTATCTCAGTGGGAAATGAGGGAATTTTTTAGAAAACACAGTGTTGAAGATTCATGTCCTGGAGATGACTGGGAAGGCAAAAATCAGTTTCACACACATCAAAATCAGGACTATTTCAAGCAACTGACACTCACCTATGAAAAAATGTCCATGGTGAACCAAGGTATACTTTCCAATCACCAGAGACTTTATATGGGAAAGAAAGCCCCAAGTGTTCGATCAGACCAGACTCACCCTGGTAACAGATTCCATGAAGATAAGGAGTATGTGAAAATCTTTCTTCCTGATTCAGATCTCACTCACTTTCAGCAAGTTCACTGTAGTAAGAAAACTCATCAAGGAAAGAAATCTAGAGAGCCAGTTGGTTTGCACTCAAAAATATCTGGTCTTCAGAGAATTCACACTGGTGAGAAATCTTAAGAATGTAAGGAATGTGGAAAGGCCTTTACTTTGAAATGTAGGTTGACTCAACATTACAGAATTCACACTGGGGAGAGGCCATATGTGTGTAATGAATGTGGAAAGGCCTTTACTTTGAAATCTCACTTGACTCGACATCACAGTATTCACACTAGTAAGAGGTCAAATGTGTTTAATGAATGTGGAAAGGCCTTTACTCAGCAATCACATCTGATTTCACATCAGAAAATTCACACTGGAGAAAAACCTTATGTATGTGGATTCTGTGGAAAAGCTATTAATGTATCAAGCCTTACTGATCATCAACATATTCATTATCCCTTGGTTAATGGTGGTAAAAAAGTACATGAAAATAAAGAATGTGACGACGGTTTCAATTGGCATTCAAGTTTCAGGCATCATAAGAAAGTTCAAGCTGGAGAGAAACCTTTTAAATGTAAGGAATGAGGAAAGGCCTTTACTTTGAAATCTAGCTTGATTCAACATCACAGAGTTCACACTGGTGAGAAGCCGTATGTGTGTAATGAATGTGGAAAGGCCCTTACTCAGCAATCACATCTAATTTCACATCACAGAGTTCACACTGGTGAGAAGCCGTATGTGTGTAATTAATGTGGAAAGGCCTTTTACTCAACAATGACTTCTCACTCCACATCAGAAAATTCACACTGGATAAAAACTCTTTAAATGTAACTAATGTGGAAAGGGCTAATGTCAAAGATCATATCTTATCAAACATCGAAGAGTTCACACAGGTGAAGCCCTTATGAATGTCTGAGTAAGGTAAAGTTTTTCCTTGAAGATCACACCTGTGTCAATATCAGAAAAATTGTGTTGGCATGAAATGATACTAGTATGGGGAATATGGAAAAGCCCTTATTTGTGGTGTATGTTGTACCCAACATTAGAATATTTTCATGAGTAGGAACCCTTTGAAGGGTTTGGACAGCCTGCACCTGGAGCTCATGATTTACTCATCATCAGAATTTAGTCATCAGAAAATTCATATAGGTGAAACAAACTAAATCGAAGGAGTATGGAAAGACTGTAATTCAAAACTTAATCACCATTGAAAATATGTACTAGAAAGACACTATTAAATGTGAAGAAAATGGATTTTCCAACTGTTACACATCAGAGAATTTTACAGTAGAGGAGCCTTAAGTATCTAATGGATATGGGTGCTGGGTGATCTTTTGTGCACTGTGTAGAGTGTGTTTGTATTATTCTATGCTGGTTTGTGTACCAGCGGAGAGCTGAGTACACTCAGGACATTGGCATTGTTATTCATTGACTCCATCATATTTTGTAAACTCTACCTACAATACCTTCTGATTGGTTTAATCAAGAGCTGGCCAAGAGCTGAAGCAGGAGAGCATAGATAGGACTTCTGGCACAGAGAGGAAGTCTGGGAAGGAATCTGAGGTGGGACTCACCAGCCAGGAATGGAGGAAGATACAAGGGCTGGGACTAAGGTGCTGAGGCAAAGTAAGGGGCAATCAGGCAGGATGTAGGCCAAACCAAAGTACTGTTGGGTTAGAATAGATGAGAATGTGCCCAGTTATAGTGCCTAAGCTTCTAACAAAGATCTATGTGTCATGTTTGGGAGCTGTTGGTCCAAGGAAAGCCCTGCAATATATGGAAAAAAATTTATCAGGTGTTCACAGCCTCTAACTGCAGTTCCCAACCTGTGAGTCACAACTGTAATAGATTAAAATTAGAGTAGAATTCTTCAAGAACATGAAAATCAAGGTTCTACCTGAACGCACATGGCATGGCAGCATATAGACTATAAACAGGGTTTATGGCTAGCAATTGGTATCAGCTGCTAATAGGTATGAAATGGGCAGAGTCCAGAATTGACAGAAGCCTGTGAAGGGCAGCCAATGGAGGCATGGCTACAAAGCCTCAGAAGTCATGGGAATTTAGAATTTCCTTCAGAGAGTTCAAGAATCTACTGGACATTTCATAAGATCACGAGAAGGCCCCCCCTATATAAACCTGAAGCATGACTTCTGCCACAATATGGAGAAAAGGAGTGAATGCATTGGATACAAAGTAATGTAAGCCATATACCCTGAGTCCTTGATGAAATAGCCCAAGCAAAGAAAGGAACTCAAAGCAAGCCTCAGAACTGATAAAGGTCAAAGGCAGGATCAAAACTGCATAAGGTTTGCTAAGGAATAGCCCAAGCAAAGAAAGGAACTCAAAGCAAGCCTCAGAACTGATAAAGGTCAAAGGTAGGATCAAAACTGCATAAGGTTTGCTAAGGAAGGAGTGAAGCCTGAAGTGAGCTTGGGCAGAGGAGAAAGTTGAAACTGGAAGACACCAGGAATCTGCTATTACAGATTTTAAATCCTTACCTGTGGTGAATAGCACACAGATGGAGGACACTGTTGAACTGACCACACAAATCTGCAAAGCTAGGCCTGGAGGGAGCTGAACTGAGTTGAAGATAATTCTGCTGTAATTGTCAGAACTGTACTTTAAACCAAGATGCCCGAATGAACCTTCATTAGAGAATTTTAATATCCTTTCAAAAAACTAAAGTGGGATTGATTAAATATTCTTAGATGTTAAATGTTTTCAGGTATTAGGTTTTCGGATATAGGTATTTATAAATATTTGTTAAGTATTAATAAATATTTGTTAAACATCAATAAATGTAAGTGTTTTAAATAAAAATATTCTGTTTCAGACCTTTGTAAAACACATATTTCCGATTGTCTTAGGAAATAAGACATGACTCAGTAGTAAAATTGCAGCTATGAAACATCAACAAGAATAAATTTATGGTTGGTGTTTCCTACGAGACATTGGAAATGTGTTTTCTGATGGTTACTAGCCAGAAGTTGAGAACTGATGGCTGATAACATTCTTTCTTTGAGAAAATGAGAAGTATAATAGTTAAAAGGCTTTTAGAGAAAGAATGTATTAATAATGGTCATCAGCTATGAACTATGAAAGATCGGCTATAGTATGTATTTAAAGAGTACATTTCAAGGTAATATAAGTGCATAAATTAAATTATGTTATTAGACATGAGTGTTTTATGCTGAGGGCTTATTTTCTAGGAAGACATTATTAGTATAGTGTGGGAAAGCATTTTAAAATGTAGAAAATCATGTCCCTGCCCATAGAGACATTGCAGATGTGGTTGCTGTGTCACATGTGCATCAGTAGTTGACAGAGAGGAGAGAGGTTATGTCTACATTCAGTGTTCTGACCTATGAGCATCTGAATGAATATTAGCCCAATATTCCTGGAAAGAAATCATGTCACAGCAGTTTGGTACCATGGGCCCCAGACAGGGAGCTAGCCTGTGATGGCCACCAGTTCAGTTCCAGGAAGCACCAAATGGGCTCTCAGGACAGGAAGCAAGCCAGAGACTAGAAGAACCCTTCCTAGCGCTGGATGTGGGAGTTGTGGGTGAGGTGGCCCCAAGGGAATGAGTGTGGGAATGCCAGGACTGCCTTTTGTCTGCTTTTTGGTGGTGTTGGTGAGGGAGAGATCCCCTCTACTCCCTTTGCTCTTGACACAGGTAGCAAGCAGGAGAGTTGGGACTAATGGGGTCATGAGCACAGGAGAGCTGGTCTAGTCCCTTACCTGCTACAGCACTCAGGAGAGCAGGTCCTAAACCTTACCTGGATAGCACAGTAGAACTGGCTCTGGATGTGAGGGTTGCAGACCCAGAACCAGGGCTTTGATTTGGCCCACCCCAACACATACCACATTAATGAACGAGTGGGGTGCATGAAGAGGCCAGTTCCACAGACCCAAAACTACTGGATCTCCATGACACAAGACAATAACAGGATATCTAGGAGGAGACCCAGTGAGGTTTCAGTATTGACAACGTAGCAGAAGCTAGAGGCCTGGTACCAGACCAAGGAGTCCTTATAATGAACATTTGTAAGTAAAACAGTATGGACAAAAGGGAATATTGTGGGACACACTGAGACACACTACAGCTTCCACAAAGAGATTTTTTTTTTAATGTTGGGAGAGGTGTCAAGAGTAGGGGGTTGGCCTGAAAAGAGGTAGGTGATAAGAGGAAAGAGGGTGCATGATGTGAAATTCACAAAGTGAAAAAAAATTGTGTCAAAGTAAATCAGGCTATACTGTAAAGGAATAGAAAATCTATGAAATTTGTCATATTGTGCTAACAATACTGATAGTAGAATTAAATGAGCATAGCATTGAACAGTAAATTTCTGGAAAAATATTAATTGGTGTGTGTGTGCATTTCACAACATACATATGGAGGAGATGGTTCTCTCCTACCATAGGGGTCTCAGGGATCAAATTTAAGTTGTTGGACAACGGGAAGTTTTTGTTTCTTAAAAATCCCAGTTATGAGCCGGGCGTGGTGGCGCATGCCTTTAATCCCAGCACTCCAGAGGCAGAGGCAAGCGGATCTCTGTGAGTTTGAGGCCAGCCTGGTCTACAAAGAGAGTCCAGGACAGCCAGAGCTGTTATACAGAGAAAACCTGTCTCGAAAAACCAAAAAAAAAAAATCCCAGTTATGATATGTGAATGTTTTTGTTTTCATTGCAGATGTGGAGCTGCTTCAGTTGGTCCACAGCTGTTAACTATAATTGTTCCTTGTGTCAGCAGGGGCATGGCATAGCCAGCTACAGAAAGTTGAATTCTGAGGACTCTGGAAAAGAGCCAGATCCTGAAAAGTGGACCGGGGTGGGGAGCAGCTCTGCCCTGCTGCTGGTTCGTCCTGCTGCTGTTTCTTGGTTTGCTGTGTTTGCTGTTGCTGGGTTACTGAACTAATGGATATCCTTGGTATTGCCCCTAAAAGAACCGAATGACCCCATTTCCCCTCTAATCTTCTTTCTCTCCCACCTAGTGTTGGGGGATTCAAAGGAATATGGGTTTGAAAGGAGGTAGAGGTTTAAGTAGGGTAGAATGTATAATAAAAATAAAGTCACAACACCAGGCTTCTCTGCAAATGCCCAGCTGCTGCCGCAGTGTTTCTGTGGAACTACCACTCTAGCCTGTTGCTAGAAGCCTCTGAGACTTGCGCTCTAACTTTTTGTAGTTTCTTGTTTTAGTTACAGAAGCCTAGTGTTTAAAGTAATGAAAATTGTCAGTGATCCTCTGGAATGTGCAGACATGGTTTTCTTAAAACTCGATTGCAGCAGCCTCTAGTCTACAAATGGATCCAAGACGGATACTCGGCTCTGCACCACCAGAAGGAACCCCAGGTGCAGCACAGTAGGGACACAGAATCCCTTGGGAGGGAGAGGCAGGCACATTTCTGTGAGTTCAAGGCCATCCTGGTCTATACAGAGTGTTCTCCAGGACAGCCAGAGCTGTTAAACAGAGAGACCTGTTCTTGAAAAATCTTAAAAAAAAAGAAAGAAAAATTGGAAGTGATTAATAACCTGGTGACCTCAGATATCTGTTGGCTCAGGCCATCTCAAACTTCTAGAACCAGGACCTGAGGTGGCTAGTAATATAATGGCTCTTATATTACCTGTAGAGCCAGGGGCTCCGCCATGATCCCCCAGGTACAGAGGTGGCTAATAGTCCAAATGATCTTTACACTATCTGTATGGCTGAGACCACAGTAGATCCTCCCTATGCCCTTAAGTGAATACAGATGCCTATCTCTAGAAGCTATCTTCTTGGAAGAAATAATGTAATTAGTGTTTCTGTGTTCACCATGGAATTTTTTTCAAATAATATAGCGTTTAAATATACAATCAAGCACTTAGCATCAAGCTCTCCAAAGTTTGATTTAGTGTTTAATTTCACTTCTTCAGGGATGTCCGCCTGCCTTGTCCTGCAGAGACCCCCTCATAGGTGAGGTGAAACTTGTGTGTGTGTGGTGGCCAGTGAGGGTGAACCATGGCATCGAACCCTCCAGAACTGGAGCTGCAGATTGTTGTGAGCTGCCATGAGGGTGGTCGATAGTGATCCCAGGTCCTCTGCAAGAGCAGCAAAAACTGTCTCTCCTCCCCTCTGTGCTAGTCAGGGTTCTCAAAGTAACAAATAGAATGAATCTTATCCATATGTAGAAAGAGGATTTATAAGAGTGGCTTATAGAATGAATCTCTATCCACATGTAGAAAGAGGATAAGAGTGGCTTACAGACCATGGTCCAGTTAATCCAACAATGTAAAAATAACTTGTATTCACCTGTTGTACATGTTGTCTCTGAAGTTTACTGCTTCCATCTCCTAATGTAAGCTTCATAGTCTGAAAGCTTCTAGCCTCCATACAATGTAACCTAGGCCTAGAATATTTTCAACTCTGAGACTTACTGCTGAATAAGCTCACACTTTCTAGGCCTTTCTGAACTCTGGCTATCAACTAATTTTAACTTTGGAACTAAGATGTGTACTAAGGATGAGTCAGTATTCCAGCCAGAGGGATTAAAGGTGTGTTCTAAGGTGTGTGGTACTTTTTTTTTTTTTTTTTTTTTTTTTGGTTTTTCGAGACAGAGTTTCTCTGTGTAGCCCTGGCTATCCTGGACTCACTTTGTAGACCAGGCTGGCCTCAAACTCACAAAGATCCACCTGCCTCTGCCTCCCAAGTGCTGGGATTAAAGTCGTGTGCCAACACCACCCAGCAGTGTGTGCTATTCTTGCTGTACTCCAGCCAGAGTAGCCCTGTTGCTGCATTAAAACCATGCTACACAACAATGAATGTCTATGAATGGAATCTTCCAAGAATCAACGAGTTGTTCTGTTTATGAGCCTGGATGTCTCATCTGGTCTTCAGTTATTCCAGAATCCTGGAGAAGTAAGCTTTAATACCAGTGAAGAAATGGACTTCTAGCAAGAGTAAGTGACAAAGAGAGAGAGAGACTTCCTCCCTCTATGTCCTTAGTTAGGATGCCAGCTGAAGGTGTGGAGTAGATTAAAGGTGGATCTTCCCACCTCAAAAGATCTGGATTAAAAGTGAGTCTTCCCACTTCAGATTATCTAATTAAGAAAAAAAAATCCTTCAAAAGTGCACCAAGCTGCTTGGGTTTTAGTTAATTCCAGATACAGTCTAGTTGACAGCCAGAGATGACCATCACAAGTCCACACTTGGTCAGCTTGACACACAATCATGCCTCTTCATGTCATGCTTAATTTTCAAATGAAAACAATAACAAGGTCATAATTATATTTAATATGATAAAACTATCCCACATACAATTTCAAATGCAATATATTTTTAACAAGGCCATAATTGTGTCTAATATAACTATAACTTGTACAAATTTAGAATAGGTGATGTCTCTTGACATTCTTTTAGTGTCTCAAACTTAAATATGATGGCCATTGATACTCTCTTAATTGATGTTATGTCATATGATAAAGAAATTGAAGATAGAAAACACAAATATCTGTACAAACACATTCTTAACAAGGTGACAGGAACACTCATGTCAACTATAATCTCTTTTCTGCAACTGTTCAAGGGGCCTTAGGTGGTATTTATAATAACTGCCTTCCTCTACTACCCATTCTGTATTTCCTCCACACTTGGCAAGAGCCACAGCAGGTCTTTGTTCTTTTCCTGGAGGAGTGATGCATATCTGTAGGCATAAGGTTATTGTGTAATTCAAATGCTGATTTCTGTAGTCCCCCATATCTGGTTTCAGTTCTTGTTCTGAGGGGCTCATGGCTCAACATTATGTAAACACTATTCCTCAATTGTCCCCTGATATGCCAATAGAGCAGTTTACAGCCAATCACTGAGAAGGAGAAAGAATAGGGCTGGACTTCCTGTCCTCCAAGGAGAGGATGAGTTAAGGAGAGGAAGAAGGGGAATTCAGTAAGAGGCAGAGGCAGGAGAGACAAGAAGAGATTAAGTTGAAGCAGGAAAGCCACAAAGTGCAAGTATCTCTGAGATTTACACTGCAGGATAGCCAGATTAGCTCAACAGGTTAAGAATAGATTAATAACTGCTCAGTGTTTGTGTTGCAAAGCCTGTTTAACAAATAATATAATAGATCTCAATTATTTGGATGATAGCCCAGCCTGAGCTAAACTCTGAAACTAATATAATTATATAAAGTTACACTAACACATATCTTTATTCATGATATGGTGGCCCATGCCCATTGTCATCTAGCCTGGATTTTGCTGTTGTAGTTTCCACTGACTTTAAATACAGGACATGGTGGCACCAAGAGACACCCTGAAGGATCTCCTGCCTGCCAGATATAAACTTTCTTACCTCCATTGTAGAGATGCAATTCAATTTCTCCATGGTAATCTGGATCAATCAATCCTAACACTGTTATTCTTATCTTAACCTATTGATTTAAGGCCCTTAGAAACTTGTAGCACAGCGGATTTTATTATTATTTTTATACAATCTACTTAGTTTTACTATACTTAATACTTTTGCCTCCCTTCCACCCCTTGTTCCTCCCAACCCCCCAACACTATGCAGGAGAGAAAGGTTAGAGAAAGGATGTAGGTCTCTTTGGGCTACTTCCTGCTGATTAGGGTGGTTGGGTTCTTTGGGGTAATACCAGTCTCAGTAGAAGTCCAGCAAACCAGAAGACAGCATCAGGAAGAACAAGCAGCACTTTAGGGGAGCACCAGCAGCCAGGAGATCAGCAACCTCTCTCTTCTTTGTAGCCCTTTTTCATCTTTGTAGCCATTTTTCTCCTGCTTCTTTGTGGACTCCCCTAGCTCACGAGACAGTTAATACTTTACACCTGTGTCTTAAGCAGCTTAACTCCTTGAATTAAGCAAAAACATTCTCATAATTGGTTATTTTAATAAATTCATAATACAGAAACCCAAAGTGGCCAGGGGCATGTCTGAGATTCTAGTTAAATTTGATATTTGTTGTGGCTCCAGGCAGGAGCATTCCCCACTCTGCAACCATAATTTCTAGGCCAGCAGAAGTTAAGGTCACAAGAATAGGAAACAAAATTTTTCCTAGCAGGTGCCTAGGGGTTGATAGTGAAAGGAACTACTCCTTTTTCCTTCCCTTGATTCCTGGACCCATGGATCATGGCTATAGGAGAAACTGAACCATATATTAGATGCTGATTCAAAGCATATACCACCTTCTTGAGAGCCCTGTCCCAGACCTACAGGCTGCTGCCACCTAATTGGTACTGTAACTGTGGGTCCAGAAGGACATTCCATCTTTCTGTCAGGCCAGCTGTTTCAGGATGATGGGGAACACAGTAAGACCAGAGGATTCCATGATCATGGCCCACTGTCACTCTTCTCTGTCTGGGAAGTGAGTTCCTTGGTTGGTAGCAATACTGTGTGGAATACCTTAACAGTGAATAAGGCATTCTGTAAGTCCATGGATGGTGGTTTTGGGAGAACATTACATTCAGGAAAGGGAAATCCACAACCAGAATAAGTACCTAACTAATTAATTTTTTTTGGAATTTTTATAGTATAGTTAATAGGTTGGTGGGGTTATTCCTTAACTGTGGGTTCAAAGTTCTCAGCCTCAATAGGTTCCTCCCACATATCCACATCCCAAGTTACAGGATTCCATTATTTGCCAATTAATGCCCTTACATTAACCGCCAACCCTCTGAGGCTGAGACTTCAGTTTTCAACTTGAACTCTGTAGTTGCTGGAAAGATGAATCTCTTCCAGGGCACACTTAGAAACCTTTAGAGCAGTGGTTCTCAACCTTCGTAAGGTTGTGACCCTTTAATACAATTCCTCATGCTGTGGTGACCCTCAAGGGTATCATTAATTTTGTTGTTACTTCATAACTGTAATTTTGCTACTGTTGTGACTAATAATGTAATTATCATATATGCAGCATATCTGACATTTTACCTCAAAGGGGATTGCAACCCACAGGTAGAGAAGCACAGCTTTAGAGTGTTTATGAGTATTTGAAGGAAGGTAATTTTATCACTAAGTTCATTGTTGTCCATTACCTTACTCTGAGATGCTAGAAGTTGGTTAATTTTGTTACGGAGCTCATTCCTATCCTTTTGCAATTTATCCAGAGATGCTAAGAGCAACTGTGGTAGTTTGATTACAAATGACCCCCATAATCTCACAGATTTAAATGTTTGGTCTGCAGGGAGTGGCACTATGGAATGTGGCCACAAAGAAATGTGGCCTTGTTGGAGAAAGTATGTCTCTGATGGTAGGCTATGAGGTTTCAGGGGCTCAAGCCAGGTCCCTGTCTCTTTCTTCCTGATGCCTGCCAATCCAGACGTAGTACTGTCAGCTACCTCTCCAGCACCATGTCTGTCTGCATGTCACTATGCTCCTTGTCATGATGACAATGGACTAAATCTCTGAAATGGTAAGCCAGCCTCAATTAAATGCTTTCCTGTTGCGTCCCCCTCAACCAGCAAGGATGACGCAACTCACAAAAGCTCTTCTCAAGCAGTTTATTCAGGTCCCTTGAAAACAGTCTTCCGAATGCCCGGGCAGACCCAACCCACAGGCTAAATACTATATGAACAGCCAATCAAGTAAAGCCACGTGGTGCTATCTTAGAGGCCCACATATGCGGAAGCAAGCCAGATCAGCGGTCTTAGCCAAATATGGACTTGTTTACCACCGAGAGCGCTCACCGTTGGGCTGGTGGAAGGCGGAAACCGGCGCCATCTTTAGGGCGCAGCACGTTGCAGCTCTCTACAGTTCCTCCTTTTTTATTTTTTCTAAAGTAGGTAGAAGTCCCTGGAAAGGCTTCGTAATCCCCATATCTGGGGATCTCATGGTGGGCCTGAGCCTGTAGGAGGGCGGTGCTCAAACTCTTACCCGTCTCTGGGTCAGCCTCCCCACTCGGGACTGCCCTGTCTTAGGTGGCCGAGACTTACCCGTCTACTCCGTCATTGACTTGCTAGACCCTAATATCCGTGGAACGAATACCTCAGTGGGCAGGGACTATACTCAGTGAAGATTTAAGGATTCATGGCAGCAAGCCGTGCCTGAGGGGACTGGCCCACCTCAATGGCGACAAGGGCCTGTATAATCATGGCTGCATTACTCTTTTGTGTGGTTCTCATTTTGTAGATGCACCATAGGCAAACCAGAGAGGCTAGTATCATCAGTATCACCAAAGAGCCTACGCCCGCCCACTCCTTAAGATGATCCATAGCCGTCTGTATCCAGGAAGTCAAACCAGTGGCCAGGCTCAGATCCACCCGAGTGGAGTTGATGTGGACGATTGTCGCTCTCAGCTCTCTCATCTTATTTTCAAATTCAGCCGACCAATCCTGTAAGAGGAACTTTGACAACTGTCTAGACAGATTAGCAGCCTTTGTAAAATTTTGATACTGCACGGAAGTAACACACAAACCTTACATATTCCACTCACACCCCAATTGTGCTAGTTGCCAAAGAGGATCAATCTGTTCTTGTATTAAATCTATGCGTTGATTAACTATCATAAGGCCTCCTTTGAGATGAGAATTCATAGAGGTCTGAGTATCCAATGCCTGTGCTACAGTGGCTGAGATGTTATTCAAGGCATTGGCAGTCTGTATAGAACTAGACAAGGCAATAGCTGAGGCAGTAGCTCCCATAGCAGCAACAGTGATGGCAGTAACAATAGCTGCAGTGATGTCTCACCATCTTCCAAATCGGTCTTACTCCATGCTTTAGAGTACCTTGTTCCCAAGCAAAATCCAAGTCCCTGACTAATTTGTCCCAGCAGGATACCGTAAGATTCCCGGACACCGCAAACCACCGAGCCACGGAATCGCATTCATTCAAAAATCTCTCTAGGGTAGACTTCTTAATTTTCAAATTCCTAGCTAAAAGTAGCTCCTGAAGAGCCAGAAAAATTGGATATGACTGAGACAATCCCATGATTAAAAATTTACTTTCGGTTCACAGCTTCCCCGCGAAACTTTACCTTTTGTTCGCTATCTCCGCGAAACTTTACCTTTTGTTCGCAATCTCCGCGAAACTTTA
>CAJQZJ010030788.1:15409-28255 GCA_907164525.1 Lophiomys imhausi
TTGTTCGCAATCTCCGCGAAACTTTACCTTTTGTTCGCAATCTCCGCAAAACTTTACCTTTTGTTCGCAATCTCCGCGAAACTTTACCTTTTGTTCGCTATCTCCGCGAAACTTTACCTTTTGTTCTCTATCTCCGTGAAACTTTACCTTTTGTTCGCTATCTCCGCGAAACTTTACTGTTTGTTCACTATCTCCGCGAAACTTTACCTTTTGTTTGCTATCTCCACGAAACTTTACCTTGTGTTCGCTATTTCCATGAAACTTTATTGTCCCAATTTATCCCAGGAACTTACCAGTGCGCTGCCCCTGACTGCAGGAGTTCTGAGTCTTTTTTGGTTCCCCGTACGGGCCACCACTTGTTGCGTCCCCCTCGACCAGCAAGGATGACGCAACTCACAAAAGCTCTTCTCAAGCAGTTTATTCAGGTCCCTTGAAAACAGTCTTCCGAATGCCCGGGCAGACCCAACCCACAGGCTAAATACTATATGAACAGCCAATCAAGTAAAGCCACGTGGTGCTATCTTAGAGGCCCACGTATGCGGAAGCAAGCCAGATCAGCGGTCTTAGCCAAATATGGACTTGTTTACCACCGAGAGCGCTCACCGTCGGGCTGGTGGAAGGCGGAAACCGGTGCCATCTTTAGGGCGCGGCACGTCGCAGCTCTCTACACTTCCCTTTTTAAGAGATGCCATGATCATGATGTCTCTACACAGCAATAGAAAACAAACTAAGAAACTAACCAGCATAATAATTTTTCTTCTTCTCCTCCTCCTTATTATTATTATTATTTGATTTTTCCAGATGAAGTTTCTCTGTGTATACCTGGCTGTCCTGGACTCACTTTGTAGACCAGATTAGCCTTGAAATCACAGAGATCCACCTGCCTCTGCCTCAGTAGTGCTAGTATTAAAGATGTGTGCCTCCTTGCCTGGCATTTGCAGACAGCTGTGAAATGCCATGTGGGTACTGGGATTTGAACACAGGTCCTTCAGAAGAACAACCAGTGCTCTTAACTGCTGAGCCACCTCTCCAGCCCATAATCATTTTTCTCGTTACCTGCAAACTGTCGAGAGTTTAATATACTGAGTCAACACATCCATTGCTGTCTACAATTGGTCAATCAGAATACTCCAATGCATTTATCTCTTTAAGTTTGTAAAATAGTTCACACCATGGGCTTTCAGTTCTCTCTGAGCTCCCAGGAGAGGCTTCAGTAACTAGAGAGGCTTTGGTAACTCTAGGTGTTGATAAACTGAAAAGCCTAGTACAAATGCTTAAAAGATCCATCCTTACATTTCTGTTACCCTAGAACCATTTCTGGTACCAAAATTGGTATTGTTCAGGGTTCTGTAGAGTACCAGAACTTATAGAATGAATCTCTCACACATAGAGACAGGGGATTTATTAGAATGACTTAGAGGATGTGATCCAGCTAATCCAAGAATAGTTGGCTATGAATGGAAAGTCCCAGAATCTAGATGTTGCTCAGTACACGAGGCTGGATGTCTCAGCTGGTCTTCTAGAACCTGCCCCCCATCCCCAAGGAATTCTATGAATTGAAATCATGTGATAAAGGAAGGACTATAAGCACATAATATAAGAAAATTCAAATCTGTGAAATCTCTACAAATCTAATTGTAAATATATATATGGCTAATTAAGCTATATACCTAGTATTTAGATTATTGTTAATTTGTTTGGCAGCCGGTAATTCTTATCCAGACATTATAAATGAGCACACAGAGACCACGTGGATTTTACAAGCCTAGGCCTGGATCGAGCAATCTTGGCCCATCTAAGCTAGATCTTAATTATATTCCATAAATATGACCCCATATATACATATGTCCCCTTGGACTGCCATTCTCCACACTATGCCGATGTTCCTGGCCATGTGGAATGAAGTTCTTTTTCCTAACCCATGGTGTGTGCCTCCTTCTTCCAGCTCCTGGCTGGAATGCCTTCTTCCTGCTGCTGGCTGGAATGCCTTAATCCTCTGTCTAAAGAGCAGGCTTCCTGTTCTCATCCCAGGAAGTCCCACCTTTCTCTGTCTTTGCCAAATCTCAGGCCTCGGCATTTTATTTAACCTATCAGAGTCAATGTAAGTAACAGACAGCAAGCAGGACCAATTAATTAACATTTAGGATGCTTAACACTACCCCAACATCTAATTAAGGAACAAATGCCTTCATTGGTTTGACAGCCTAAGGAAAACTCACACAGGAGAAAAAGTCAACAAAAAAACCAAATATTTAAGGATTTTATCTACATTCTTTATTACTCTTTTAAGATTCAAACTTGTGAATATGAAACATAAAATAATATCTTTTCCCTTGTTTTGACACTGAAAATCTCATTTTTTGGGTTAACCCTGTCCTTTATTTTTGAAATGTTCACTTTCTGTTTAGGATACCATACTGGCTGCTTGTTTTGTTTTGTTTTTCAATTAGAACACTTATTTTATGACTGAATGAAATCCTCCAGATGAATAGGATGCTGAAACAGCTGCCCTCTTGGGTTTAGGTGTTTTGTTCCTTCAAGACTCCATGTCTGAGTCTGTGATAGACCATTTTTAGGTGCCTCATCCACCTAGTCCCTTAGTGTTTTGTCTCTTAGCCTTGGCACTGCAGTTATACTGTCTCTTGTACTTGGCAGAGTGGTCACAGTTGCTACAGGGCGACTTCTCAAGGTGGTAGGCCTTAGAGCCACAGCAGTGGCACAATGGTCTTTTGGGGACAATGGCCTTTTTGGGACACTTTACGAAGAATGGTATTCCTTTTGTCTTCTTATTTCTGTTGCTGAGGTCAAAGAGCCATACTGACTAGTTTTTGACTTGACACAAACTAGAGATAGCAGGAAGGAGGGAGCCTTAATTGAGAAAATTCCTTCATGAGACTGGGCTGCAGGCAAGCCTGGAGGGCATTTTC
Source organism: Lophiomys imhausi (assembly GCA_907164525.1). Classification (NCBI taxonomy): domain Eukaryota; kingdom Metazoa; phylum Chordata; class Mammalia; order Rodentia; family Muridae; genus Lophiomys; species Lophiomys imhausi. Next base: position 18,337 of record CAJQZJ010030788.1, read on the forward strand.
TTAATTAGTGATTGATGGGGGAGAGCCTAGCCCATTGTGGGCGGGGCCACCCTGGCTGATGGTCCTGGGTTCTATAAGAAAGCATGCTGAGTTAGCCCCGAGGAGCTAGCCAGTAAGCAGGGCCTTCCCATGCCCTCTGCGTCAGCTCCTGCCTCCAGGTTCCTGCCCTGTTTGAATTCCTGCCTTGACTGCCTTTGATGATGAACAATGATGGGGAAGCATTGGTGAATAAATCCTTTCCTCCCCAAGTTCCTTTGATCATGGTATTTCATCACAGCAACAGTAACCCTAAGTAAGACATATAAATTGTTACATTCTCATCTCAAAATTTTCTTGAATAAAAGTCTAAATGTATCACTTGTTCCCTCCCCGATCTCCAATACCATTTATTTAATAACTCTATCTTCATATTGCTATTGACCATTGCATGGTAAGTTATATTTTATTCATTTGAAACTTAGATAATATCAGGTGTGGTGGCCCAGGCCTTTAATCTCAGCACTCATAGAGACAGGTTGATCTCTGTGAGTTCGAGGCCAGTCTGAACTACAAAACAAGTCCAGGACAGCCAGACTGTTATACAGAGACACCCTGTCTTGAAACACCAAAAAAAAAAAAAAAAAAAAAAAGAAAGAAAAAGAAACCAGAAGAAACTTAGATACTAGGTCAGACTTTAAGTGCACATATATTTGCCTCTGACTTTGTGACATACAGGGTCCCTCGGCCTCCTGGGAAATGTAGTACAACACTTTGCCAACAATGGGTCAGGAAATGGAGCCTAGGCTGAGATTGAATTACATTGGAGAGCTGATCCAAAGCTGCCTGTTAGCTTTCTCACTAAGAGGCAGCACAAAACTGTGGAGGCAGACAATTGAGGAGCACAGCCTCTTTCTGAACCCAAGAGTGAATCCCAATGTGAGTTGTGAGTGTTTGAGATCAAACCCCCTGCCTAGTCCTACAGATACTAGGCAATAGAAGTCCTATCCTAATGTGTGATACCATGCTGAGACTGGGTGTGTGGAAGGGAAGTGAATTAAGAGACACTATGCAGGGCATGTTGGGGCACCCCTTTAATCTCAGTTCTAGAGATTAAAGGGCGGTAGAGGTAGGTGGATCTCTGTGAGTTCGAGGCCATCTTGTCTACAAAGGGAGTCCAGGACAGCCAGGGCTGATATACAGAAAAACACTGTCTTGAAGAACAAAACAAAAGAGAAACTTTGCACAGATAAGACTGATGGATTGATGGGGAGACATCAAAGTTCTGGGTAGCCTAAGGAAGGTGAGGGTAACACTGTAGTGTGTGTTTTGATTTATGTGTGTTGTTTATATGCATTAGCCCTTGAATGTGGATCACCTGAGTGGCAGAGATTGTTACTAGAGAAATTTGAACCTATGGTTTGTTTTTATTATATTTCAGTTTCCATCACTGTTAAAAGATTCAGGGTTGGATACTGCATGAGCATGAGCAAGTTAAATTTCCATGTAAACAAAGTTTTCAGAAATTATTCCAGATATTTTAAAAGAGAAAGTCATTAGAAAAGTAACTAAGACAAGCAGTGAACAGTTCCTGACATTTTGAACTAGGGTAATAACTGGCTTTGACACATAACCTGCAGAAACATCAGTGATGATGCTCAGGGAACAGAACACAGAATTATAATGCTGTTGTGCTGACTTCTAGATAGGCCTGGAAATGTGCATATTTCTTAGTAGAACACACACACATAGAAGTGTCTACACCAAGTACACAGGGATAATTTTCTTAGTATTTTTATCGCTATTATATTATAGTTGGGATGAACAATCAGAACTATGTTATTGCTTTCTCTAAGGCTTTACACTGAGGGAAGATGCTACAGGTATGATGTTACGAGAAAGCAAGAGAAGAGACTGATGGGGTTTGAATGTTATTGGAAATCTCTGGGTCAGGTGAGTCAAGAACTATGTACACAGTTCTCTTTCTACCTTGTAAAAACTACCTATAACCTGTATGTCAGTTGTCCTAGTTACTTTTCTATTGCTGTGAAGACACACTGTGACCAATGCAGCATGTAAAAGAAAGCATTTAATTGGGGGGCTTATTACACTTTCAGAGGGAAAGTGAGTTTACATCTGATCCACAACAAGATGAACAGATAGATACACACATGGGACAGAGAGAGAGAGAGAGAAGAGAGAGAGAGAGAGAGAGAGAGAGAGAGAGAGAGAGAGAGATTGGGCCCGGAGAGCAGCACACCCCCAGTACACTCCTTCTCTGTAGGGGAATTTCAATCCAGCAACATGGCTTCTCTTTCAAGGGATCACATTCAGAGACTTTCTAGGTATGTGTGATCTGGATGGAATAAAGACATACCCTTAGTACACACATTAATCATTTTGACAGGATTACACACTTTTAATCCCCCTGGCTGGAATAGAAACACACGCTTAGTACACATCTTTAATCCCAAACAATGACATCTAGTTGAGGGACAGACAAAGTGACAAATCAGAGACAGGTTTGATAGAATGAGTTAGAGAAAGGATATACCCAACTCTTCCAAGAACAGACAGGAAGAGAGTCTACTTATCAGCAGTTCAGAGTCAGTGCAGCAGAGTTGAGACCATCTGCAGTTCATGGCAGTTGAGTTTGTGTAGTTCCTGAGGCAGTTGAAGCCGGAGAATAAGAAAGAGGCAGAAGATTAGAACAAGTTTCCAGAGTTAGTTTGAGGCCAAGCAGAGCAATTCATTGAGAATCCAGATTGAAATTGTCGGCTTGGAGAGGAGTTTGACCCAGAATAGCTGAGTGGAACCAGCCTGCCAGAATTCAGAAAGAGATATAGGGGTGAGTTTATTCAGAGGTAAACTGATGAGACGACAATTACCTCTGTTCAATGAAAGATACATTTACACTTCTCCAATAAGGCTACACTGTTGGGGCTAATAACATTGCTTCTGATAGGCTGATTTCAAAGCTGAGATCTGGGCATTCTGAGGCATTTCTTTATTGGCTAAAAAAAAAAAAAAAAAAAAAAAAGTCACTGATAGCCAATTAGCTGGACAGAAAGAATATAGGAAGATGGGATTTCCTGAGATTAGAACAGGAACCGTGTGCTTTATGAATGTCTGAGTATGGTAAAGTTTTTCCTTGAAGATCACACCCATGTCAACATCAGAATAATTTGTATTATTCTGAAATGATAATAGTATGGGGAATACAGAAAAACCCTTATTTGTGGTGTATATTGTACCCAACATTAGAGTATTTGCGTGAGTAGGAAGCCCTGTGTTTGAAGGATGTGGGACAACCTACACCTGGAGCTCATGAATTACTCATCATCAGATTATATTTAATCATCAGAAAATTCATATTGGTTAAACAAACTAAATTCAAGGAGTACGAAAGACTATTTGAGGTTCAAAACTTAATCACAATTGAAAGTATGTACTGGAAAGAGACCCTATTAAATGCAAAGAAAATGGAGTTTACAACTTGTTACACATCAGAGAATTTGTACTGTGGAGGAGTGTTAAGTATCTAATGGATATGGTGGTTGGGTTAATCTCTTGTGCACTGTGTAGAGTGTCTCTGTATTATACAAATGCTGGTTTTTGTAGCAGCAGAGAGCTGAGTACACTCTGGACTTTGGTATTGTTTTCTTTGACTGCATCATAATTTCTAAACACTCTCTACGATACCTTCTGATTGCTTTAATCAAAAGCTGTCTAAGAGCTGAGGCAGGAGAGCATAGATTGGCCTTTGGGCACAGAGAGGAACTCTGGGAAGGAATCTGAGGTGGAAGGACTCACCAGCCAGGCACAAGGAAGTAACAAGGGTTGTGACTAAGGTCCTGAGGCAAAGGAGGTAGGCCAAACAAAAATATTGTTGGGTTAGAATAGATGAGAATCTGCCCATCCATAGCTCCTAAGCTTATAACAAATATCTGTGTTATTTGGGAGCTGGTGATCCAAGGAAAGCCCTGCAATTTATGGGATTTTTTAAAATCAGGTGTTCACAGCTTATAACTGCAGTTCCCAACCTGTGATTCACCACCTTTTGAAAGCACATATTTCTGATTATCCTAGGAACATGAAAACATGAAACACCACCCAGTAGCAAAATTGAAGTTTTGAAGCATCAACAAGAATATATTTATGGTTGCGGTTTCCTAAGACCATTGGAAATGTGTTTTCTGATGACTACTACCCAGACGTTGAGAACCGATGGCTTATGACATTCTTTTTTTTTTTAATAGAAAATCAGAAGTATAAATAGAAAAAAGGCTTTAGGAAAGAATGTATTGGGCTGGAGAGATGGCTCAGTGGTTAAGAGCACTGGCAGTTCTTCCAACAGACCCTGGTTCAAATTCCAACACCCACATGACAGTTCACAGCTTTTTCTAATTTCTGGGCATGGTGGCACAGGCCTTTAATCCCAGCACTCGGGGAGCGGGGCAGAGGCAGGTGGATCTCTGCAAGTTCAAGGCCAGTCTGGTCTACAAAGTGAGTGCAAGACAGCCAGGGCTACACAGAGAAACACTGTCTCATAAAAAAAAAAGAATGTATTAATGGTCATCAGTTATGAACTATGAAAGATAGGCTATAGTGTATATTTAGAGGGTACATTTCAAGGCAATAGAAGTGCATAAATTATATTATTAGACATGAGTGTTATATGTTGATGTCTTATTTTCTAGGAAAACGTTAATATAATCTGAGAAAGCATTTTAAAATCTAATTGAAAATCATTTCCCTGCTCCTAGAGGCATTGCAGATGTGGTTGCTGTGTCACATATGCATCAGTAGGTAACAGAGAGGAGAGAGGCTGTGTCTACATTCAGTTTCTGACCTGTGAGCATCTGAATAAAGAGTAGCCTAATATTCCTGGAAAAAACTCAAGCCAGACACCAACATCAGTTCTGTGCCATGGGGCCCGGACACGGAACTAGCCTGTGATGGTAACCAGTACAGATCCAGGCAAGTACCAAATGGGCTCTCAGCACAGGAAGAAAGCCAGAGACTAGAAGAACCCTACCTGGTCCTGGATGTGGGGGTTGTCGGTGAGCTGGCCCCAAGGGAGTTAATGTGGGAATGCCAGGCCTGCCTTTTGTCTGCATTTTGGTGGTGATACTGAGTGCCCTTGTCACTGGTAGCAGGAATATGATGAATTACCTTTTTTGAGTTTTCTCTACTTTGGGCTGTAGGCCAGATAAAATGTGTGTAGTTGTCTCCAGTAATAAAGGTATATTTTTGTCTGCTGAATTCGGGGATGTGGGTGACATTAGTTTGCCATAGGTCATTGGATTTGAGATATCAGGAGTTGGTGCCCATTGTTTGTAAAGCTGGGGTTGTTATAAGGGAGGCACAAGAGGAGTTTGTTTTTATTATCCTCTGGAGTTGAACAAGATGGATGTGGGGGAAGAAGGCATGAAACCCCCTTATATTTGTGTGTGTGAATGAGTGGAATTGGTCAGTCTGTTCAAGTAAGTTGGTTTGATAACCCCTTGCTTCCCTGACCCCTACCCCATTAGCCTTCTGGTAATTTTTTTGATATGTTGATATGTGCACCCTGACTTCTTTATGAAATAAAGAGAAGGAGTTGTTGGGTGTGCCTCCGGAGGAGTGTGGCAGGAAACATTGGAGATCCGAGAAAATCCAAACCACGGGAATCTCGAAGTTGAGATTCACACAGGAGTAGGGCAAGATCTCTCTGCTTCTGCCTGCCTCTGGAGCCCATGGACACAGCCCCTATCCATTTACCTTCCTTGAAGCATGTAGCAACCACCCCACTGGGGATGACAAGTAAGATCAGTAACATACCTGGTGTCTGGTACTTTTCCCCATGTAAATACAGCATTGCCAGCATCCCTTTCTCAGCCAATAGAATACATTCACACCTCAAATATCCCTCCCCACTTCACACAGTTCAAAAAGTCCTCACCCATCTCAGAGCTTGGGAGATTTAATGGATTTAGAGGAGGTTTGAAGGATTTAATACACAAAGTAGATTTTAGAGATTTTGGGTGAACCAAGACCATCATGACTCCTAAGCTAAAAATAAAGGAAATCTGGCTCACCAAATATCTACCTCAGAGCTGTGATTCTGTCTGAGGGAACTTTTGGCTTTGGACAAAGCTTTCTTCAACTTCACCAGCACTTTCCTGAGCCTGCCATGTTTTCTCTGGCCTGGAGCACTGGTCCCCTGGGACTCTGACAGCAGTCAGCATGACCCTGCTTTCTGTGGGCCCCCAAATGAATTCACAATTTCTCTCAAGATCCTGCCTGCAGTCCATGGAAAAAGCCACATTCAGTCTGATTCTGACCCACAGACCCTGACACTCACCAAATCCCTGTCCAGTATGCTACAACTGTTACACTAGAGAAAATAATACGTTTGAAATTTACCTGGAATGTTAAATCTTTTATTAAATGATTTTATATGGTTAAATTTTAGTTCGGTCACAATTTTTTTCATTAATTTTAATGGGTATGGTTGTTTTCCTGCGTGTATGTACGTAGTTCACCACATGTGTGCCTCGGCCTGTGGGTATCTACTATCCATGGAGGGCAGAAGAGGATGTCAGACACTGTAATTAGAGTTCCAGATGGTTCCTAGCTACTTTGTTGGTGCTGGGAATCAAACCAGGGTCACCTTGAAGAGCAGCCAGTGTTCTTAACTACTGAATCCATCTCTCCAGCGCCCAATCACATTTCCTTATAATTTCAGTTCCTAGTCCCTGTTAGTTTATATGATTTAAGTAAACAAGTACATGTATACATGTGTTGTACGTGGTAAGTCATATTTGGACATGACCACATAATATCAGGCATTTGAATACTTCTCAGTTGGTAGTGCTGTTTGAGGAAGCTTAGGAGGTGTGGCCTTGCTGGAGAAAGTGTGTCACTGGAATAGGTTTGGAAAGTTCAGACTCCTACCATTCCCAGTTTGCTCTGGCTTCCTGTTTAAGATGTGAGTTTTCAGCTCTCAGCTTGCTGTTCCAGACTCTATGCCTACCTGCTTTCCCATTTCCTCACTTGATGTTGATGGTATCTCCTTGTAATGGTAAGTCCCAAATACACCCTTCCCTCTCATAAATTTCCTTGGCCATGGTGTTTTCTCAAGCAATACAAAAGTAGCTGATTCAGAAGTTAGGACCATGGAGTGGGCTATTGCTGTGACAGAACCAGCCATGCTGGTTTTTAAAGAATTGAGAAAGACTTTGGAACTTTGGACTAGAAAGGCAGCCAAATGCTATACTCAGGACTTAATGGGTTATCCTAGCAGGAGCTTGGGTGATGAGAAGAAGTCCATTTCTTATGCGCATTTACAATAGTCTTGCAGGCACCAAAATGTGTCAGTGTTTCATTAAGTAGAGGAAATTCAGCAGTTCTTAGATTAATTTGACCAAGAGCCCCCACAATTTTTTTTTGCTTTGATTTTTGTTTTGTTTTGTTTGAGACAGGATTTTTCTGTGTAGCCCTGGATATTCTGAAACTAGCTCTCTAGACTAGGTTTGCCCTGAACTCACAGAGATCCACCTACCTCTGCCTCCCAAGTGCTGACACTAAAAGAGTGTTTAACCATGAACCTCCAAATTTTAATTCTCCACTTTTCTCTATGTATTTTCCATCTGTATTTTGTGGGTTTTGTCTTGTCTGTATGTTTGTGTTCCTCTCTTACCTGATTTCTGTCCTTGCTCTGCAGTGTCCCTAACAAAGGCCTTTGTTCTTTATCTACTGGACAGTACAGAAAACATCATATGGGAAAGCAATTAAGGATACTTTACAGAAACCTTTAACAGAGTTTATTATTTACTCCAACTGACCACACACCAAAGCATTCAGCACTGCAAACATATCATCATTAAGTTATATGAACAAATGTTTTCAACACTTAGGGTGGAAATTTGTTGAATGAGCTCACTTTTTTTGGGGTTTTCAACATATTTCCATAACAGATATAGATGCACACAGGCATTGCTCTCTGGGTGGGGTATGGAAGCATACATATGGCCTACAGCAGTGCATTGGGTTAGATTTTACTTGAACCACTTTTTCTAAGTAAATCAGCGGATGGAGAGATGGCTCAGCAGTGAAGAGCATAGGTTGCTGAGTTTGATTCCAAGCACCCACATGGGGGCTCTCAACTCTCTGTAACTCTTGTGCCAAGGAACTCAATGGTCTCCATGCATGTAATGTAGGCATACTTGTAGGCAAAATACCATCCACATAAAAGACAAGACTGAAAATGGTGGTCACATGGACTCACAGCATTTTCAGCATGGAGAGAGAAGAATCAAGAGCTCAAGGCTATCCTTAGCTACATAGAGTTTAAGGGTTTTAAGGCAGACTGGTCTACTATAACCCTGTCTCAAAAACAAAATTAGAATAAAATAATACAAGTTCAACGGGGGGGGGGGGGTGCAAATAAAAATCCTAAACATCAAAGCCGCTGGATGTGATTCTGCCTTTGGTTAGTGGCATAACAAAATAATTTCAAATGCAATTAAAATATTTTTACTCTTAATGTTTGTAGATTTATAATCTGAAAAGTAAATAAACCTGTCATTACTGACCTTCTATCGATGACTAGTGTTACTGTTTTAGATGGACCCAAATTGTAATATGCCTAAGTGTATCTTTTAAACTATATTAATATTTATAAACACCTATCCACCAACCAACACTGGGAACTTTAGAAAGGATACACAAAGTATTTTTTAAGGATATGGAAGAAGAGGTTCCAATAATGCCTACTGATTGTAATAGAATATTTTCATTTATTACATTTATGTTTATTAATACTTAACAATCACCCATAAAATACCTAAATCCTATAACCTAAACCTTAAATCTAACAACTATCTAAGAATACTTTAATACCTAAAAACACTCTAATACCTCTAAAAAAGAAAATCAAACACTTAACATTATTTTAAGTTTCTTCAAAGGATATTAATACTCTTGGCGTAGGTTCATGTAGGACGGTCTAGTTTACTGTGTCCCATCTGGCCTTTCAGTCTCAAATTTTGTTGAGCAATATTTTGGCAATTAAAAAGCCCAATCTACCTTCACCACAAAGTCATGGTGAGTTTATAAAATCAATCTGTTCTGCTGATCTGGGGTGGTCTTTTCAATCAGCCAAGAACTTCCTCCTCAGTCTCCCTCAGCATTTCTATCCGAGTCTCTTGCTTACCTTCTCAGCACTCTGAGGCTCCAACGTGGGATACTTCAAGGGATTCTCCCTTAGCAGGTCCATGGCAGGTTTTTTCCACTGGATTGCAGAGGTTCAAACTCTGCCTATGGCGTACTTTGCTATGCTCTTCCCCAGCATGGATTCCAGAGGGTGAGGGCAGGAGAGTGAGGAGGAAGAGGAGGATATGGAGGCCTTGTGGACCCCCGACTTAAATCTTGTTGCATGTCGTGATGATCTCAGAGTGATTTTCAGCAGTAGTTTTTCTCAGGCTTTCCCAAGACACATAGCTACAACAGTTCGTCAGTGTTGGCAGTGGATGTCCTGAGATTCCCTTTGTTTTTATGGCTAACGATGTCATCTGAATGGCTTGCAAGGCTTCTTAGCTGTGCTCCTTCAGCAGCCCATATCATTTGGCCACAACTGGCTCAGCTCAGATCAACCATAAAGGAATGCCACCCTCCTCCCTATGTTGCTAGATGCTCATCTAAACTGTCTTTTACTATGGCCTACCACAACTGATAACTCACCCAAAAGTGGCTGTAGTAATTCTCCATCATAACATCTCTGTTCAAACTCCTCTGTTCCGGGTTGAGAAGCTCCCACTCCACCTGAGAGAAGTCAATAGCCACATCTCTGAATGTCATCAACTGCAAAATGGACATGCCAAAAGACTAACGGTGAACTTCAAACCATTTTAGTGAAAAGGGAAAGGATGAGAAAGAGCAAAGCAGAGAATGGGACATG
>CAJQZJ010030791.1:0-24075 GCA_907164525.1 Lophiomys imhausi
AGGCCCCGAATTAAGAGACAGTATCAGAAACTCCTATATATTTTCTATATCTAATTTATCTAACCCCTACATACAACACTATAATTTTACATCTCTTGTTACATCAAGGTATCTCTAAGATAAAGTAATTCTTCCAGGTTTTATTTTTATACTTTATCTTTAGATACTACAGAACATTGTAACCTATGCATTTCTCCAAATAAATGTAAGACAATTCCAGTACAATTGTGGTTTTAGCCCTATATTACATGTTAGCCCAGTCCACAGTCTTCTATCTTTGATTTAAAAAAATACATCATTTAGATAATTACAGTTAGTATGAAATTAAAGTCTTATTGTAATAAATTATCTTTAAACTATTTAACAACTAGTAGTATGTTATTTAAATGATTTTGTATCAGTCTCAATAACTCCTACGTTAATAACATTTGATTACTTATCAAATAGAAGTACAGACATCAAATTGACTTATATATTAGTGATTACAGAATGCCATCTTGCTCCTTTGCAAAAAAAAGGACCTCAATCCATGTACTTCTATCCAAAGAAAAATTAAATCAATCATTTCATTTAAGATGGCATTTTGCCTGATAAAAATGGAAGAGCATTGATATGCTTTCTCTCATTTCTAGAATGGTGTATTTCAGAACCTATAATAAATTTTCACTTTAGTTTTCAAGCATTCAGGAAAAATAGAAAAGTAGTTTCATGTCCCTCCCAGACATACGATTTCATAAATATCTAATATCTGATTATCAGATAGAGGGAGAGTAGCACAGAGCTCAAAATACTTAAAAGTCTATACTTTTTCCCATTGAAAACTGTCTGATATAATAAAACCCCTTACAGAAAAGGTCTGACACTGCAAAAGCCCTGACCTTGGAAGCAGACTAAAGAATTTGTGTTAAGAAAGTTGTTTTCTAGGATGTAATCTATTCAAGTAACATTGCTGAATGTCTATGTTCCTTGAATGACCAGTCACAGAGGACTTGACTGTCATGAACCAGAATTTGTATAAAGAAATTGCCTTTGACTTGAAGTCAGCATTTCCAGGAATATCACCTGAAAGGAGATTTCAGAGGAAGACATAAACTTAAATGGCAGGCTGAGGCAAATTCTATTTGCTGCAAAGAATAAACAATGTTTTCATTAGCTGTGGCATAAGAAGTTTGGAAATTTAGACATATGTTGAAAGAAAAACTGGTGATAAACAAGTCATGGGAGATGTTAAGAAAAAACATCCGCTTTGACAAGAGGTGATTTAATTTCAAATAAGTACTGTCAGGAAAGCTTACATTCCAAAATGGTCTTTCCACCTCAACTTACCACCTAGGTAAAGCTTCCATGAGGTTGCTAAATTTCATCCTTTCTTAGTATATGTATTCCAAAGAAACTCTGCTTAGAAAATTTACAAAAGTAAAGGGTGAGCAGAGTACACTTGGGGTATTGTAGAGGTTAGAAAGATCGAAGGAGGATATGTAACAGTAAGGAGAGAGTCACACTGAGAAAACAAATGCAATCTCAGAGTAGTTTATCCATATCATTTGACTTGTGAAATACTGTTTAAACCTCTTTGCATATTTAAATTACCTTAAAATGCATTCTGGCAGTTTTATCAGGTATAATAAAGAATAGGAAAACTAACTTTAATGATTATAAGTCTTGAACATTTTGGATAAAAGGAGGCAGGAGGATGATAGGGTCAGCAAAATTAGCATGGACTAGCCTCAAAAACAGACATGGGAAAGTATATTAATATTTGTGTACTTTTTATCTGCAGTTGTGGCAGAAGGTATTGACAACAGGTTAGGAATATAGCACACCTACTAATAAAATTAAGTCCCTGGAAATTCCCTGGGACTGTAATTGGAGAATTACATGAACTGGTTTTCTAGGAACTTATCCTCAATCAAGTTCAGAATGTTCTATTACTCTGGAGTTTCTGGGTGATATTACTTAATGGTGGAATTTTGGTTTCTCATAGTCAAGACTTAACACAGAGAATACAAACTTTAATGGCAGCTTGGGTTCTAGATTTGCAGATACTGCCAAGCAGGGTGTCTTGGAATATTCTTATAAACTTACCTCTTGGAAGGCAAATCAGGGAGGACCACACATTGGTGACCAGATTGGTCTACATAGTGAGTTCCATGCTGGCCTGAACTAAAAAGTGAGACCTTTTCTCAACAAAACAAAGATCTGCAAGATGTTAATCTTAGAAAGTGCAGCTAAATGTGTATTATAAAAGCAAATTGGGACAGAGAGAAAGTCTCTAATTAAAGTATTAGTCTGCTGTAGAAATAGGTAACCAAATTCCAATATTTATATTATTGTTAATTGATCGACAGTGTTAATCCCTAACCTGCCATTATAAATAAACACACAGACACCTGATGCATTTTAACATGCCTATCCTGGATTGAGTAATCTTAATTCATCTAAGCCAGCTCATTCTATTCCCCCCAAAACCCCCATATAATATACATATGTCCCCTTGGCTGTTATTCTCCACGCTATGCCGATTTTCCAGGCCACATGGAATGATGTTCTTTTCTCTAACCCATTGCTTGTGTCCTCCTTCCTGCTCTTCTGGCTTATTCTCCTTCTTCTGGAGGCTTCTTCTACTTCTTCTGACTTTTGAAGTGGAGAGGTTGATGGATAGAAGAAACCTCCAAAAGGAGAAACCAAGAGCAGGAAGGAGGACATACACCATGGATTAGAGAAAAGAATGTCATTCCACATGGCATGGAACATCCGCATAGCATGGGGAATAACAGCCTAGGGGACGTATGTATATTATATGGGGTTTTAATTGGGGGATAGAATGAGCTAGCTTAGATGGGCCAAGATACTCACGCCTAGGCTTGTTAAAATCCATCAGGTGTTTGTGTGCTTATTTATAATGGTAGGTTAAGTATTAATACCACCAGTCAACTAATGATAATATATATATTGTTAAATAATTGAATTACTTATTTCCACAGTCTCCAAAATATGTATAGTTTGACTTATTTGGTATGGTATATAATTATGGTGAAAAGGGGGATCAAAGGGAGAAATAAAAGGTTAAAGACATATTTTATCATTTTCAACCATGAGTAATCTATGTCAAACCAAGTAAAACCTTCCTACGGAGCTATGTGCTATTGTGCCCAGTGTTATTATTTACTAAATGTTTTCAGGTTCGTGTTAACCTCCAATTAACCAGAACAAAAGGGCCATCAGCTTAAGCCTCTAGTTTCTATGTAATTATATGCATTTGGTAATCTGATTCATTCCTCCAAACTTAACCAAAAGTTTGCTCTTGAAAAGAAGAGACACCTCACCTATCTTTAAAGATGTATTTTGTTTGATTGCAAAGCAGAGTCAACAGCTTTTTAGCACCGAGAAGTACCATGAGTGGTAAGCACAGGGCAGATATGGGAGTAGACCCAGCGTCAAGCCTGTGCCGATAGAGAGATATCCTCACCTACTCACAGTGTGATACAGAATGATATGACTGGCACAACTGAAGTGCAGACAGATTGCTACAGCCAGGTAAACAGTCTTGAATAAATATCAGTACAACTTTATGAACTCTGCTTCAGAAGGAAAAAAAAAAAAGCTATGGAGACGAAAATCAACCACTGAATTGCATGGATTTCACCATGTTTCATATGTGAAGAGGGATTTTTTTCCTGAATACCATTTTGCTGGTTAAATTAGATTAGTTTTATAGACTTTGCTAAGTTATGATTGATACACAACTATTTCTATGCATTTAATATATATAATGCAAAGAGTTGTAACAATTATACCTGTGATGGGATCACAAGCCAAGGCAAAAAAAAATTAAAAAAAGAAGATATCAATCTTTAAAAGTTTCCTTACCTCATTTTGTACTTCTTGTGATATGAATAATTACCATTGTGTCGCTTCTCTTACAAATTTTTAAAGGCTCAATAAGTTGCCTTAGACCTTAGACCAAAAATACAAAAAGTACTATGTATTTTAGCAGATTTCTAGAAATCATTAATCTATATCATTATTTTCACTGAATCCCAAGTTCCTCTTTCTCTCATCTCCTAGAAATCACCATGCTCTAAGGTGCTTCTTTCTGCTCCAGGCACCTCTTGTAACTGGAACAATCAAGTGTGTGTTCTCTGTGATTGGGGCCTTAACCTAAGCCCAATGTCCTACAAGTCCATTGACATCATAGCAAATCATAAAATATATTTCTTTTTGATACGTCTGACTAATATTCTATTGGATAGTCCCAAACCCATGGTCATTCAGACAGTCCAACATTAAACTCAGTGAGCTATAAGACATGGTGACATGAACTCATAAAGGGGCCTATAAGGAGGAGGAACAGATGATATGGATAGAGTATGGTTAATATAATGCATTAAAACATGCATGATTATTAAAAATGATTTATTTACTTTTTAAAAAGATGTGTGTGTGTTTGTGTGTGTATGTCTATCTATGTGCCCCTCCATTTATGTGCAAGTGAGGACCAGTCATCTGTACTTTAACATAGAAGAGTTAAAATGTTTTAGCACTTTGCATTCAGATTGCAGAAATACTTTTTTGCAATAACTGTGACTTATATTATTTAAACCACCAACCTTAACACTAATATACAGAACAAAGTTTAAACTTAAACTAGAAACATAAACCTACTGAAAATACTATTCAAACTTCAATTAATGCATATTTATTTTACCAGTGTGTGACATTGTGATCTCTTAGAGAAAGAACATGACATGACACTGACAAAAACAACTCTTTCTCTTTCTTGTGAACTACTCCCTCTAGCTAGCACTGAAACCATGTTTTGCTAGCATTCTCGAATCATCCAAAATACTTCCTACACATTTGAAATTTCACCTCAAACCTATTGTTCTTTTTCTCTTAGGAGCCACTCTCCTGAAAACTTTATAGCATTCCTATAAAATGCACTTATCTGACAATTCATATTTACTTAATGTAATTATATCACATCACTTCTTGTATTTAATGTACTTATCCTCAACATGTGGGTATATACAGACATGTGACTAGCATTTTTTTCTTGTTCAATTTCTGATGAAATTGTAATGAAGTGAGGCCACAGAATAACAGAAAGGGTATTTCTAAGTATAGGTAGCCAAGCAATAGTTTGAAAGTACTAGAATAATCTTATAAGTAAATCAGTAATAGCCCATCTAGGCCATTGTCAGATAAGGAAAACAAATCTATATTTTAATCTTGATAAACAATACATTCTAACTTTGAGGATATTCTTGTTTCATTTACCCTACAAAAATTCACTAAGCAAATACTAGGTTGCACACTGGAGTTACCTCGGAGAACAAGAACAGATTAGTAAAAAATGACTAGAAGGCAATGAAAGAATAAGAAAGAAACAAAATATGAACTGAGAGTTGATAGCAATGATGGAAATAAGATAATAACAAATTTAAGAGACTAGTAAAAATGAAGAAGATTTTAATACACAATCACATAGAAAGGGAAGCTGGCATAGAAAAAGGCAAAAATGGTGATGGTGCTCATTTGCTCCAAACAATTGTGATTTTATTTTTATTGTTGTTTGTTTTTAACATTTTTGTATATATCTATTGTATGTTACTTCTCAGTATCATTTGTTCTTTTTTCCTTATTGAAAACAGTCTTCTTTCATAAAATATATCCCAACCACAGTTTCCTCTGCCTCCAATCCTCACCACTCCTCACACCTCCCCTCTCCACCAGATCCACTCCTCTTTCATTTCCCTTCAGAAAAGATCAGGCATCCAAGAGAAAACAACCAAACACACCGAATCAAGATACTTAATGAGATAAGGCAAAAGTCCTTATATCGAGGATGGAGAAGGCAACCTAATTAACTTAATTATAGGAAAATAACTCCGAATGGTCAGGGAAGAGGTCTCTCTAACTCATATTTTTAAAATCCTATCTCTTGAGAATTTCTGGAGATTCTTGTCCCTTCACGTACACACTCCATATCTTCCATGCTTCCCATCTCATTGGTCCAGGATACAAAGTATCATCCAATGAACGATTTGGGATTTGAAACCACACCTACCCTTGTTTTTTAATCCTGTGGTCTGCCACTACATGCCCCCCTGCAGCTTTCTTACTCTCAGAGTAGTAGGCCATGCAGGCATCAGCCAGACCCTAGAGAGAAGAGGACCCTAAAACCTCCTGTAATCCTGTGGAAATCCAAGCATGTCTCATATTAAAGTAGACCAAAAGAATCTCTCTTTTTTTTCTTTGCAGGAAGAGCACAAGGAATTGAAACTCTGTTTATTTTGTAAAATGCATGATAAGACCTTTGTAAAAGATGCATTTGCTACTGTGCCTTTATGACATACTTTTCATTCCAATTTGATGCCTGTTGATGGACTAGCAACTTATGATATCTGCATCTCTTTGCCAGAAAACTTTCTCCTCAGAGAGGAGAAATCATGTGTCAGTGGTATAGAAGGAGAGAGAGAGAGATAGAACATTAACATTAATGCTTACCCATCTTCCTGATACAAACCAAAGCAATGCTTAACCAGAAAGAAATTAAAGATGAGTCTCCTAACTCCTTGTGACAAATCTCCTGAGGTACATATTTTATATAATTTCCCAAAGCTCTCAGTAGATTTGGGTTCTGGGCATTCAGAATGGCTGCTAGCTTCACAATACACACACACACACACACACACACACACACACACACACACACACACATTATGTATATATTTGATATATATAAAATGCTTTCCTTGCCTCAGTGCTTTAAGCAAGTACTACCTTGCACTCTGCTTTGACAGTCTTCCACCACACTCATGTCAGAATCTGCTATGCTGAACATACACGACTTACTCTCAAAGCTTCAAAATTGGATAAATGGATACTGTAATAAGCAGCTAAAGATTAAAAACTACCAAAAATTATGTGAAAAAAGCAGCCTTTTCCTTACCACTGCCATTGGTCATGACTGTACTTTCCACATACCAGTGAATGATAGAGAAGCCCTGAGCTGAGAAGATATCTTCCCTTTCCTGGTTTCAAACAACAACACAAAAATAGTGTATGTTGGTCATTTTTTATAATTATTCAGAGTAACAAGATTTCTGACCCAAATCTTAGGACAAATGAGGTGCTCTTTGTTTAGAAATTTAAAAACAAACAAACAAACAATAGAGAAAACAACAACAAATCCAGAATCTTAATTTATTTTAGAAAAGTCTCTGCAAGCCAGTGTTCTGTCAAATGGTTTGTAATCCTCAATTTACCTGTACTTATCTGAAAAAGTCATATCTTTTTATGAGAAGGCTAAATATACTGCAGTGATTTTCAAACAGTGGGAATAATCGAACATAAAAATGGAAAGAAAATTAATAATTTGTAGGATTCTCCCTTTTGCCTTTATGCACACCTCTAAGGCAGTAATGGCCAGTTAAAGACAGGCAATATATTCCTTCTCAAGATATTTTATTGTCACGAAGACAATGTTGAAGCACTCACCAACCAGATTTTCCCTTCCTCCAGTGAGCCACATTACTGTGTGTATCGTTCTTTTGGTGAGTCATACTGTATTAACTGGGCATCCCTTCAATCTCTTCACTCTGTGAACCATACATACTACGATGTGCACTTATTTTGTGGCAATAATATATGTTCATCTCCAAAGTAAAGATACTTACATCCCATGTAATGATAGGGGTACTAAGTACGATAATATGTAAAAGTATATATCTTTGAGATGCATAATATCACACTTGTATTTTTATTTCCCTCTAGGCTCATCAAGGACAATCAGTACCATTAGATAATGATCTTTCATCCACAAGGTGCTCAACTCTTAATTAAATTGAGAATCATGAAATATTCTAAAACACAATGTTGAGATGTTTTTCTTTTTCTTTTATTATTATTAAGTTATTTATTTATTTCCCATTGAGATTGCAGAATTCCCTCCCTCCTCTCTTCCCAGTCCCTCCTTCTCCCCTCCCCTGTACTTGATGTTGCTAAATGCACATAATACAATCTTACATAAAAGGGAGCTTCAGTAATTCCTTGTATATATTTAAGTGGAATGGCAGAGATTATAGAAAATAAAGGCTTTGTATTATCAATGAAAATTATAAATAGAATAAGAAAGAGGGGGATCCAAGATGGTGGTGACCCATGCGGATGAATTTTGAACTTGGGGAAAACAAAACAGCCATAAAGCCACACAGTTATAGGATGCTGTGCAATAATCTGAGTGACTAGACCCCCCTGAGTCTCACACAGCTACCCAAGGACCATTAAAAGTCACTGGGCAGGACTCTTCTCCCCTCCCAGTGGGCAGATTCGAACCCCACACAGGGTTAATCACCAGCCTACTGGGTCCCCAGATCCCACACAGGCGTTCCAGCTATTTAGTGAAAGGTTGCGGACCCATGGGAGTGCCATACACTCTTAGCTGCACACCACAGTTGTGGGGCGCACAGCAGCTGATGGTTCCACAACGTGTCAGCGCAGCAGCATTTTGGAAAGTGCAGGCATATTTGTGCCCCCAAGAGGGGTGTAGGACATGCATACAGGCCCATCTATTGGATTTACAGTCATTGGGGAAAAAAAAAAACGCTGCGGCTGGACTGAGCAGCAGGATACTCTTCTGGCTGCAGGTTACACAGCAGCTCAACTGCTGTGTACTGCAACTTGGAAGACATGGCCCCATTTGCCAGATTCCAAAACCAGCTCCATACCCACATAGGCGGAGCTGTGAGTGGCAGAAAAGGCAGCAGGGTTGGAAGGCAGATTTGTCCACCTCAGGGTCCAAGCCATGGGCAAATTGTGGGGTAATAATTATCAGACTCTTTTGCTAGTGCTGGCCCTTCTGGCAGGAAACCAGAACTTAAGCATATATAGCACCACCCCAGGATCGGTGAGGTTGAGACCTGGGGGACACTGCTGAATGATTCACCTAAAGGGCATGGAGTTGGGTCCTTTCAAGACTCCAGCAGGCAGCCTCAACCCCCAAACTTGGGACCTCCAGAGTCCAAAGAATCTGTGCCTGGACACACAGGACCATACCACCAGAGCCACTGCAGGCTGAACACTCAGTGTGCAACATAGAGAGCCCTGACTTGGGAGCAGTGAAACAATCCCGGGCCATTCCTCATTGCCTGGGAATAAGCTGCACCAGCTCTCAGTGCTTCTGGCTATTAGATGCACATTGACCCTGAGAACCCCCTGTGAGCAGCCAGGGAGGACCATGAACACAGTCCAACACGTAAGCTGCAGGGGAGCTACAACCCCACCCAACAGCCAGAGGCCTGCCAACCTGCACTGTTGTCTATACAAAGACCAGTTGGATCAGGAATCTACAGGAACTCATACTATTACAACCCCTCACCTGAGTCCCAAATTGGGACAAAACAGAAAGGGGTGAGCTCTCGGGAATACATTGAAAACTCCATGCAAGGCCCCTTCCAGCCAGTGGAAAGTGACAGATCACCAAGCAATACTACTGCGACACCAAAGCGCCCCCTTGGCTCCAAGCCCAGAAGACAACAGGAAAAAACACCTAGGAACAACCAAATGGCTAAAGGTCAAAGAAAAAACAGAAACAACAGAAGTCAGGGAGATAAGACTCCAATAAAACACAACTATGCTACTACAGCAGGCCCTGACCACTTCACCACAGCTGAAACACATGAAAATGATGACAACTCTACAGTGAGGAAAGTGATAGAGTCCATTCAAGAAGAACTTAAATCTATGAAGGAATTCAAAGAGTCCACAATTTTACAAGTGAAAGCAACAGATAATACCATTATAGAGCTCCAAGCCAAAGTGGCTCCAATTGAACAGGAAAGAGACAAGGCAATGAAAGATTTAAAAGAGATGAAAGATTTCCAGGCAAAGACAAGCAAATTGGAGCAGGAAATATGGAAAATGAATAAAATCTTTCAAGGCATGAAACTGGAAATGGAAGCAATAAAGAAAACACAGTCAGAGTTAAGGGTGGAAATGGAGAATCAAGGAAAGAGAACAGAAATTACAGACATGAGTATCAAAAATAGGATACAAGAGATGGAAGACAGAATCTCAGTAATAGAAGATTCGATGGAAGAAATCAGTACAGCATCCAAAGAAAATGAAAAAGCTAAAAATGTCCTCACCTATATCATCCAAGAAATCAAGGACTCAATGAAAAGACGGAACCTCAGAATTATAGGCATAGAGGAAAGAGAAGACTCCCGACTCCAAGATCTAGGAAACATCTTCAACAAAATCATAGAAGAAACTTCCCAAACCTAAAGAAAGAGATGCCAATGAAATTCCAAGAGGTTTACAAAACACCAAACAGATTAGATCAGAAAATAAACTCCTCTCGCCACATAATAATTGAAACTCCAAATGTACAGAACAAAGAAAAAATATTAAAAGCCATAAGAGAAAAAGGTCAAGTAATGTATAATGGCAGACCCATCAGAATTACACCTGACTTCTCCTCAGAAATTCTAAAAGCTAGAAGGGCCTGGACAGATGTCCTACAAGCCCTGAGAACATAGGTGCCCAGCCAGACTACTATACCCAGAAAAACTCTCTATCAGAGTAGATGGAGAAAACAAGACATTCCATGACAAAATCAAATTTAAACAATATCTTGCCACAAATCCAGCCCTACAGAAGATCCTAGAAGGAAAATTCCAACCCAGAGAAGATAACTACACCCAAGAAAACAGAGGAAACAGAAAACTCCATGACAACAAAACCAAAAGAAACACAGGATGACTACCTATACCAAAATAATGGGAAATAACAACTGCAGGTCACTAATATCCATAAACATCAATGGCCTCAACTCGCCAATAAAAAGACATAGGCTTGCAGATTGGATCCGTAAAAAAGACCCATCATTTTGCTGCTTACAAGAAACACATCTAATTAACAAAGATAGACACTATCCTAGAGTAAAGGACTGGGAAAAGGTTTTCCAAGCAAATGGACCCAGGAAGCAAGCTGGAGTAGCCATCCTAATATCAAGCAAAATAGATTTCCAACTGAGGTTAATAAAAAAAAAGACAGAGAAGGGCATTACATACTCATTAAAGGAAATATTCACGAAGAGGACATCTCAATATTGAACATCTATGCCCCACAAAGGCACCTATATTTGTAAAAGAAACTCTCCTAAAACTTAAATCGCACATCAATCCCCACACATTAGTAGTGGGAGATTTCAACACCCCACTCACAACAATGGACAGATCACCAAGACAGAAAACAAACACAGAAATAATTAGCCTAACAGAGCTTTTGAAGAAAATGGACTTAACAGATATCTACAGAACATTTCACCCAAACACAAAAGAATACACATTCTTCTCAGCACTGCACAGAACCTTCTCCTAAATCGACCATATAGTCGGACACAAAGATAGCCTCAACAGATACAAGAAAATTGAAATAACCCTTGTATTTTATCAGACCCCCATGGAATAAAGCTTGACTTTAACAGCAAAAGAAACAACAGAAAGCCTACACACACATGGAAATTGAACAAATCTTTACTAGATGACTGCTGGGTCAGAAGAAATAAAGAAGGAAATCAAAGACTTCTTAGAATCCAATGAAAATGAAGGCACAACATACCCAAACCTATGGGACACAATGAAAGCGGTGCTACGAGGAAAGTTCATAGCACTAAGTGCCTTCAAAAAGAAAATTGTGACAGCACATATTACCGAATTAACAGCCAAACTGGATGAATTGGAAAAAAAAAGAAGCAAACACTCCCAAGAGGAGCAGAAGGCAGGAAATCATCAAACTTAGGGCTGAAATCAACAACTTAGAAACAAAAAGAACGATACAAAAAAATCAATGAAACCAAGGGTTGGTTCTTAGAGAAAATCAACAAAATAGACAAACCCTTAGCCAAATTAACTAAAAGACAGAGGAAAAAAATCCAAATCACAAAATCAGACATGAAAAGGGAGAAATAACAACAGATATTGAGGAAATCCAGAGAATATTTAGGTCCTACTTTAAAAATCTATACTTCACCAAATATAAAAACTTAAGCAAAATGGACAATTTTCTTGATAGATTCCACCTACGGAAGCTAAATCAAGATCAGGTTAACACATTAAACAGCCCTATAACCCCTAGGGAAATAGAAACAGTCATTAAAAATCTCCCAACCCAAAAAGCCCAGGGCCAGATGGTTTCAGCACAGAATTCTATCAGACCTTCAAAGAAGAGCTAATACCAATACTCTTCAAACTCGTTCACAAAATAGAATCAGAAAGAACACTGCCAAACTCATTCTATGAGACCATAGTTACCCTGATTCCTAAACCACACAAAGACCCATCAAAGAAAGCGAACTTCAGACCAATCTCCCTCGTGAATATAGATGCAAAAATACTTAATATAATTCTAGGAAACCGAATCCAAGAACATATCAAAAGTATCATACACCATGATCAAGTAGGCTTTATCCCAGGAATGCAGGGATGGCTCAACATATGAAAATCCATCAATGTAATATAACACATAAACAAGATGAAAGAAAAATACCACATGATTATCTTGCTAGATGTAGAAAAAGCATTTGACAAAATCCAACACCTCTTCATGCTAAAAGTTCTGGAGAAAACGGGCATACAAGGAGCATATCTGGAAATAATAAAGGCAATATACAGCAAGCCAGTAGCAAACATCAAAGTTAATGGAGAGAAACTTGAAGCATTTCCTCTAAACTCAGGGACAAGACAAGGATGCCCACTTTCACCATATCTCTTCAATATAGTACTTGAATTTCTTGCTAAAGCAATAAGACAACTAAAGGAGGACAAGGGGATACAAGTTGGAAAAGAAGAAGTCAAATTATCCCTATTTGCAGATGATATGATAGTATACATAAATGACCCCAAAAAATCCACCAGAGAACACTTACAGCTGATAAACACCTTGAGCAAGTTGGCGGGATACAAAATTAATTAAAAAATATCAGAAGCCCTTCATTATACAACAAATAAATGGGCTGAAAAAGAAATAAGGGAAACAACTCCCTTTACAATATCCACAAACAATATAAAATACCTGGGGGTAACTCTAACCAAGCAAGTAAAGGACCTTTACAACAAGAACCTCAAGCCCTTGAAGAAAGAAATTGATGAGGCCATCAGAAGCTGGAAAGATCTCCCATATTCACGGATAGGTAGGATCAACATAATAGAAATGGCTATCCTATCAAAAGCAATATACATATTCAATGCAATTCCTATCAAAGTACCAACACAATTTCTTTATAGACCTGGAAAAAGCTATTCTCAATTTCATATGGAACAAAAAAAAAAAAAAACCCTGAATAGCTAAATCAATCCTGTACAATAAAAAACATCTGGAGGTATCACCATGCCATATTTCAAGCTGTACTACAGAGCAATAGTAATAAAAACAGCATGGTACTGGTATAGAAACAGACCAGTGAATCAATGGAATTGAATTGAAGACCCAGAAATGAACCCACACACCTATGGTCACCTAATATTTGACAAAGAAGCCAAAACTGCACAATGGAAAAAGTACAGCATCTTCAACAAATTGTGCTGGTCCAATTGGATGTCCATTTGTAAAAGATTGAAATTAGACCCATACTTATCACCTTGTACAAAACTAAACATAAGGTTTAGTGTGACCTTAACATAAGCCCGGTCACACTAAATCTACTAGAAGAGAAAGTGGGAAAAAGCCTCAAACTCATTGGCACAGGTGACAACTTCCTGAACAGAACACCAACAACTCACAATCTAAGACCAACAATCAATAAATGGGACCTCATGAAACTGAAAAGCTTCTGTAAGGCAAAAGACACTGTCACTCGAACCAAATAGCAGCTTACAGATTGGGAAAAAATCTTCACCAACCCCACATCTGACAAAGGGCTAATATCCAAAATTTATAAAGAACTCAAGAAATTAAATGCCAAGAAACCAAATAATCCAATCAAAAAATGGGGAAGAGAGCTAAACAGAGAATTCACAAAGGAGGAATTCCTAAAGGCTGAGAGTCACTTGAAGAAATGCTCAGCATCCTTAATCATCAGAGAAATGCAACTCAAGACGACTCTTAGATTCCATCACACACCTGTCAGAATGGCTAAGATCAAAAGCTCAAATGACAGCACATGCTGGCGAGGGTTTGGAGAAAGGGGAACCTCCTCCATTGCTGGTGGGAGTGCAGGCTTGTGCAACCCCTGTGGAGGTCAGTCTGGCGATATCTTAGAAAACCTGGAATAGCTCTTCCTTGGGACCCAGCAATATGCTTCTAGGTATACATCCAAATGACTCCTCACCAAATCACAAGGAAGTTGCCTCATCTATGGTCATAATAGCCTTATTTTAATAGAAACTGGAAACAACCCATATGTCCCTCAACTTAAGAATGGATTAAAAACCGTGGTACATCTACACAATGGAATACTACTCAGCTATCAGAAACAAGGAAATCATGCAATTTGCAGCCCAATGGATGGAGCTAGAGAAGCTCATTCTGAGTGAGCTAATCCAGACTCAGAAGGAAGCACATGGCATCTATTCACTTACAGTCTGATTTTAGCTATATAGTACAGGATATCTATACTACAACCAATGCACCAAAGGGAACAGGAACATAGACTTTGTTTCCTGTCAATGAGACACTTTCCCTAGTGGTGCTGCCTTGTAGGCTCCCAGTGTATGAGGAGGCTCTTGGCCCTCATATGACTGCTGAACTGGGGTGAAGGACTGTAATGTAGGGACTCTCCACTCCAGTCGAGTGGGATGGAAGGGTTAGGGGTAGAGGATGGGAGGGCGTGACTGGGAAGGGTCAAAGAGGCCACTATAATGGAGATGTAACCTGAAGCAATAAATAAATAAATTTAAAATAAATAAATAAATAAATAAAATAATATTGAGATTTTGACTACAAAAAAAAAAGAATGAGAAAGAAATGTATTTGTAAGAATTTCTCCATTTGTTGACTAATATAATGAATAATTTACTAGATAACTTAAATAATTTTCAATAATACTCTGGGGTTCCTCACATCAACTCATGGCATCTGAACATTGAGTTTTCAGATTAGAACAAGAATAGTATCAGCACAATAGTAATAAGTATTGTCGTGATTATTATCATTATAATTTCTTGAACTTTCAATGAATACCAAAAATTCTTCTAGGCCCTGTACTTCTAGATATACATTAAAGCACTTTTTTCCCACAGAAAGATAGATATAATTAGTACCTGTATTATGCATGAGGAAATTGAAATTCTGGATTCATTAAATTGTTCATGGTCACATAGTTCTCAGTGGTACAATTATAATATTTATACAGGCAGTAAGAATTGTGGCCAGTATGTCATTCTAAATACAGCCACATTACAGTAATCATTGCTACAGTGTGAAAATTACATGAAATTTTTCCAACAAGGTAAGCAATTGAGCAATGCTCTTAACCTATCTTGCCTTTTCTCTGTTGCATCTTATAAAAAACCATGAGAAGAATAAGAAAATGTTTGATATAGAATTATTTGGAAGACCTAAAGGTAACTTTGCAAAATGATACCTTGTCAGCATTTAGAAAAAAAAAAAAAGGATAGTCTCTGGAGGTATGATGCTCAAAAATATTTTTCCTTTGGATTTAGAAGATGAGGCTTTCAAACAGATGTCTGACCACACATGAAGTCTTATATATCTGATTTGATGTAGTTCATTACCGATGAAGCAAAAACACTGGTAGGAAAGATGTTCTTGTTCCCATTATCAGAGGTAAGAAACCTAAGATCACAAATCTGTCTGGAATCAAAATATGACAGAAACTGGAAACATTTCAAGTCGTAAAGAATTTTGATTAAAAACATGTGTGTCATCCTAGTGTTGAGAGCACTGAATGAGCCGATTGTTAACAGTCACTGCTCAGCTGATCTCTTCTGTCTAAACTCCTGAAATGTCAGCTACTGTACCTCAATTGGTGGTGTACTTGACACCATGGAGATGTGTATTCCAATGACTCCCTGATGACAACTGTGTCACATCTACCCTGTGATTTTGATGGAGTTATATGTCAAAACAATAATCAGAGAGAATGAACAGCAGTGAAATATTTCTGTCCTAATTATTTTTAAGAAGGAAGACTTCATGTTATAAGAAATATTTAATATAGAACCTACGTAATGTCGGGATAACCTGTTCTTAAGGTTGAAGTCTTGCATTACCGGAAGTCCCTTGAAGTCAGTACTGCATGGTAAATTCCCTTCCTCAGCAGGGTTCTCTCCTCTCCACCTGATCTGAGGAAAACCAATACCCTCTATCTGAGGAAAGTCGTATAGCCCTCAGGGAAATTACAGGTACAACCCCCCTTGCCCCAGCCAATCAGACACATTCACCCTTGAAACCAGTCCAACTGTTCAACGTTTATAACATCCCTGTTCGTGAAATAAGCACTCTCACCATCTTCTTCATCAAAGATAAGATCCTCTGAGACTAGCTGTTTATTTTGGACTGTAACACTTGGGAAAGAAGGGCCTTTTCCTCCCAGGAGAATTCATCACTGGATCCAACTGCCTAGCCAGGCTCCTGCTACCAGCAGCCAGAGCTCATTTGGGGCACTCGGGGTACAATCTCCTATCTCTGCCTTGTAACCACCCCTACTACCAGTCAGGCTGGTGTCTTGATCGTCCTCTAGTCACCAGAGCCATCCTTGGTAGCTGGATCCGATCTTCTGTTTGTTGGCATGAACAATCGCCTTCACCCACGTTTCCCACTGCAGTATTCATCTGCAACAGCGGATTGTTGACTGTTCATAAAGCAATCACTAGATTCACCAGAGCCAAGTTGGGCTCCCACCACTGTTTGGCCAGAGGGTGTTTCATGCATGTTTATCAGAGAGCTGTAACACTTTGCGGTGTAGAGAATTCATTCTCCCGCCCCTCCAGCCAGACCAGATACCTTGTTACATGGACCTTGTTCAGTGTTTCATCTTTTTCTGCCTGGAAACCAATGATGCTCATACCTTTTGGCAGAGAAGCCCACACATTCTATATTGGTACCTGACAAAGCTCTGGAGACACAGAATGACACAGTGAAGTAGAGATTTTATCCCTACCATCATTACATACATTGATATCAGAATAAGGTGTATTTTCATTTTGATAAATGTCAAGATTCAATCAGATTCCCAATCCATAGTTAATATATATTCCTCAGATTTAGTTCTGAATCTCACATATTTGGCACATAGATCATTCAACATTACTAAAAAATAAAGACAATATGTTTTGTGTGCTGATTAGTATAGACTGTCAACTTCATGACATTTAGAAAACAAATTTCCAGGCAAATCTGTTTTCCTGAAATTAGTCTCTGAGTATAATTTTGAGGAACTATCTTGATTAGGTACTTAAGGTAGGAAGAGCTATCCTAAAGAAGGGTGGCACAATCTCTAGAATTGGGGCCTGCAAGGCATAGAAAGGAGAAAAATAATTGAACAGGAGGTTCTTGACTGAAGAATATGATCTGCCTCTTCACAGTTGTGCTTTCATACCCTCCATGACGGATTTTACCCTGAGACTGTGAGCCAAAACCAACCTTTTCTTTCTTAATCTGTTTGGGCCAGAATATTTTATTACATCAGGAAAAAAATAATAAGAAGAAGAAACCAAGACATTTGAGTTAAATTATTCAGTTTATATCAAGAAAAGCAGAAACACAAAGCTATGGGCTTTGTTGTGAGTTAAAACAGACACTATCTCTATGTGGTCTTGAGCTCATGGTTAAGTTAAATTTAGTCAACTGGATTAGCAGAAGCAATATCTGGCCCAGAGATATTTCAAATATAGGTGAGGCTTAAAGAGACTTGGAATGTTAAAATGTGACTCAATGAGACACATAAGATGGCGAGATTTCAGTGTTTCATGGGCTATTGTACAGCATCATCTAAGCATCTGGGGAAGCTTTGGTTACATGGTATTATTTTATCTACCAGTCTGAGAAAGCATTGCTCTGAAGTGTGTGTTTTTGTATTTAATTCTAGAACTTACACAATATCACATATTGTAATAAGCTCCTATATTTTAATGGATGTAGAAATGAAGAAGAGAATGCAAATGAATCTGAAGGATTAATATGGACACCTCAGTACTGGCTAAATGAGAGCAAATCTTCATGAAGAATCATTGTAGACTGAGAATTAACATTTCTCAGTGCTTAGTATTGAGAAAAATAGGAAAATAAAAACATTTACATATTTTCACCCTCTCCCAATGAACAAACTATACTCTAATATTTCTTACTAATTATTATTTAACTTTCAAAATAAAAAGAAATAAATGTATGCTCAAATAAAGAAAAGGGACATCTGATCTCACATATTTTCACTGGGAACTCAAGATTAAAAAAAAATGTTGTGCCTACTCAGTTCAAGTGGAAATTAAAATGGCCGACCACATGATGACATGTGTAGAAAGACAGAGTATCCATTCAAATATGTAAATATACTTGTTATTTTTCTAAGTGAATGATATTTTCAAACTCATGCCAATGTCCTGAAATAGTAGATAACAGTATTATTCAGCCAAGAAGGAGATACTGTCCCGTGCAGGGAAGTGGATATAAGTGGAAGGCAGGCATCCTAAGTGAAGTAATTAAAAGTTTTATGTATTTTCTTTCATATATGGAAAGTGATGGGCCTGAAATTAAAATAGGAGCTACTAGAGACTGGACAAGAGATGAGAGAGAAGTAGGGAGAGAGTAGAGAGTACATATACTTATTTAATTGATAATATATTTATATTACATGGAGGACACAGTGAATCCTATTTCTATGGTCTTTGTAATAAATTTAAATGTGACAAATATGTAGAAAAATAAGTAAAAATGTTAAAAATTTTCCAAAGCAATTGGTTACTCTGTATAGTGTTTATAAACACCCTCCCCTAAAGGTCAGGGATCTGTAAAGAAGTGGACTCAGGAAGACTTTAAGAGCCAGAGGTGATGGATGATTTCAGGGAAGCAGAGTCTTTCAGAGAAAACAGGACTGATACACATATGAACTCATAGAGTGTGATAACATGCATGAGACCCAAACATGTTCAAACCAGACAAAGTCCCATCACTCTGGGAAGTGAAGCACATACAAAGTGCCACCCTGAACAAAATGCTATTTGCAACTGATACTCACTGGGAAAGGAAAACCATTTTTCTCAAATGCAGTCTACCAGCATATATAAACTACACTTCAGGACTAGCCCGATTCTCATGAGTGGTAGGTGAACACTCTCATTTTTTGTTTGGTTTAGGGTGTGTGTGCATGTGCGCATACAAATGTGCACATACATGTACTCTTGTGTGCCTGTGTGTGTACATCTGTTTGTGCACCTGTGTGTACATATGTGTGTACATGGTGGGGAGTGTATGAATGAATGTGTTTGTGTGTATGAGTAGGCAAGTGCTTGTGTCTGTGTGTGTATGTGTTTATGTGTGTATGTATGCATGTGTGTGCATGTTTTCACATTTGTTTGTGTTGATTTTTGGTGAAAATTTTGCCTTTTGTTCTTGTTTTCAGTTTGTTTGTGTGTTTTCATTTTTGTTTTTGTTTTGTTCTGTATTTTTACCATGTCTTTCATTTTTGTTTTTATTTTTTGCAGAGAATGAACATGAAGTTGTCCTGGTGGGGGAGGTGGTGTTGGAAAAGTACTGGGAGTAGTTACTGGAACAGGAAGAATATCATTAAAATATATTGTATAAAATTTTAAAATAAAAAGTAACTTTATGTTATTATTCCATCATAAAATTTGACAAGAAACCATTGGGCATTAAGAGTACTAAAATATAAAATGAAATATCTGTTGTCTGAACTTAAGACAGTAGGTATATTCAAACTTATTTTCAAGACAAGTAGCCTCTTCTAATATTTTAAAAACTGTTGCCAATACCTAGCATTTTATGACTAAAATTTATCTGAAGAGAAGATTTATCTGCAGTATAAATAAGCTGAATTAAAATATGTTCCTATTTTTGTGATAAGGTAATACAGAAAATTAAAATCATAATATGTAATACTAATATTTAGAAGTATAAAAAACTCACTTGTATTGCTATGAAACATTGAATATTATTGGTGAAATGAAAATGGGAGATTAAATGACCCTCACATATCATTTTACATTAATTTCTCTGTGGGAAAGTGCTGAGTTCATATGAACTATTAAAGAATTGTTTCCCTTTTGATATCACAAATTCTGAGAATAAGGGGTCAGAGATCATAGTTTATGCTCCATTAGTTTAAGCACATGATTTCTCATTCAGTCAGTAGAGATAGAAAACATACTAATTAATAGAATTAATATATGAATTTGCTCTTTGCACTGCTTCGGACACCCATAGCAAATCTAGCTAAGCATTATCTTCACATATTGACCCACGGATAGCAATAACCGTTGATGTTTGTAGCAAAACAAAATGTGTGTCTGATGTTTATAAATATTATAAATTTTGTGTAGCAGTAGGACATTTTAGCAGTATGATATTGCCATGGATTCAACAACATAAAACTGAATAATCAAGTTGACACTGTCATTAGACTCAGCGTTAAAGCACCTTGTGGGCAGAATTGGTAGACCTTATACTTAAAATGTCACAAATAGCATCACACAAAAAAGTGTCACTTTTCCAAGATAAATTGACTAACTGAATGTCAAAAGACAGATAGACATTGGAAGGGCATTCTCCTCTTCCAACATGGATATTTCTTTTTGCCTCTTTACCACTTCTTTTCTAACAGGTACATCATTTCAACCGTGAATATTTATATCATTAGATTTTCATATTTTTTGGTATGTTTTAAAGACAAAAATTTCCCTCTCTCTTGAAAGAACATTTGATTGAGAGGTAAATGTCATAGGAATTTGAATTTTTTTTTTCGGTTTTTCGAGACAGGGTTTCTCTGTGTGTCCTTGATTGTCCTGGACTCACTTTGTAGACCAGGCTGGCCTTGAACTCACAGAGATCAACCTTCCTCGGCCTCTGGAGTGCTGGGATTTATGGCGAAATTTTTAATATTATTAAAATTGTGTTTTTCAACATAGGTTAATATAGTTAAAACTCCTATTTTACACTTAAATTCAAATTATACAGGACTAATAAGGAGTTTGTGTCAACAAATTTTAAATAATGTTTTAAAGATGATAAAGGTGAACTAGAAAGATGCTAGAAAATACTCCTTTGTTAAAAACACAAGTGAGGAATAGTGGGTATAATTGCTTCAGAGTACAATCTGAAAGTGGTAAGGCAGTTGCTAGAAGGTTACATGTCCCTGTGGATAGTTTTATCTCACTAAATAGAAAAAGGGAAATCAAACCAATGCATTTTTAGGAGGAAAATCACACACACACACACACACACACACACACACACACACACACAAACAAACAAAACAAAACCATGGATCTTTAAAAGTATATTTTAGCCATAATTGATAGAATAAAACTTTTGAAAGATCTTTATATTTGCCTGTCAAATTGCATTTTTTCATTCATTTTTCTTGTTGTATTATTAGGGATGATTAAGAAAATTGAAAGGAACCTGGAAGTCTAAATATTTTCATGAACTCAACACTCTCCTGTACTGCCAAAGAACAAAGAACACACTACTGCTCACACAGCTCACATCCCTTGGTTTTGTTGTCATTGTTCCAGTATTATGTGAACACTAATATACCACTTTGTGCCCCAAAGTAGAGCCTTCAGCAGTGAAAGTTCAAAACTTTCTTGGGACTTGCACATCAGGAAGAAAAAAAAATGTGTATTCCATGCTGTTATGCTTAAATCAATTTTTGTCCTAGAGAAAATTATGTAGTGACCAGGGGTAATTGGGAGTCACACCAAACACCTTTGAACATGTAGCTGTAGGGGAAGAAGCTAGAAAACAAAAATTAATTCTGCTCCTTGTGACTTCTGGCAAGAGCCCATAAGATGATAAGCCCAGTCATAAATTTACCAATAAGCCAGCAGAGGTGAGGGTGAGGTTCTCCTTGCCTGTGGCCTGCAGTCTAAATTAATGAGAGAGTCAGGACACCCAAAGAGATGGAAAAGTCAGTGTTTCTGTAACCTAAAGAGCAGGAAATGTGACTGTCACTCAGAACCTCCCGAGTCAGCTGCAACCAGTTTTGATTCAAAAATGAGATTTCACCTACTGTCCTCTCACTCGGCTCTGTGTTTCTTTTTCTACTGAGTTGACTTAGACAGAGATGGAAAACTCAAAAGGTATTATTATGGTTGCTTAAATAACACAATTCTTTCACTGAACATAAGATAAGAAAATACAAGAGAGTGAGGAAAGAAAGTAGGGTAATGTTTATTCTGCTCTCAAGACAAACAAGACATCACTAGATGATTTCTTAAAATCGATTCTGTAAAACATTTTCTTTCACAAAATAACTATAGATGTTTCTAAGTAAAAAGTGCTCTTTTGAGGTACGGCTACAAGGTATAATAATCAATACATGAAATTAACATATCTATCTTCAAATACACTCATCATTTCTTTGCGATAAGAGCATTCAAATCTTCTAATTATTTTAATGTACAGTACAGGAACAAGCTGGTTGAATATTGGCATAACCAGAGCAGCAGAACACAAGAGAGAGAAGGACGTTGACTCAAACCCATAGCTAGACAGCTTTATGAGATTTAATACACATAGGTTTTCTGTTTGCTTTAGTTCTAAAACATATATGCTATTATTTGAACCTTCTAAGGTCAATATGGTGCAAAAACCATCTCTGCCCAAAAAGTCTATCTATATAGGGATTTCTCGCCACCTAACATCTAAATGTTAGATTTATACTTGGTGAGCTATTGAAATATTTTATTAATTTGATTTTGAGGAACATTAAAGTTTGGAAATGTCTTTTACTCTAATGACAATAGATAACTTTGTATGAAGTAGTCATCCCTGAAACAATGTACACATAAAAAAGTATTCATTAGGCTATATTAAAATAATTGTGCATATATGTAGTTTTACATACATATGTAATAATTATCAAAGTAAAAGAAACTATCAATTTGAGGGTGTTGGGGAAGATGGAAGGGCTGTAGGGAGGGACATGTAAGTGGCTGAAAGAGAAAAGGGAAAGGAGAAAGTAATGTAATTATATTTTAATTAAAAATGTAGAATAACTAAATAAAATGATAAAAGTTAATTATGTATATTAGAAACACATCTATTTATTTTCTATTTATATGACAATAAGCCTGGCAGCAGTAGCAAACAGACAGCAGAAGATTTGTTGATGAAATAAAAAGAAAGACAATCAAAGCCAGCTTGGACTGAATAGCCTGTAACCTTCACTATTTGGAAGGCTGGGGCAGGAAGAGTTCTTAAGTTAAAGGCCAGTGAATACAAGATAAGGTGGAACAACTTAGTGAGATCCTGTATCAACAAATAATAAGTAGGTAGGTCGGTAGGTAGATAAGTAGATGGATGAATGTATGATTGGTGGGTAGTGAACCAGGACCGCAGCTCAGAGACAGACAGGTCCTAAGTTAAATCTCAAATATCACTTCCTCCCCACACATAAAAACCCACACACAAAAAGAGATAAAAGCAAACAAACAAGCAAACAACAGCAAAAATTTGCTTTAAAATATAATTATAGGCCATATATTATGACCACTTATTGAAAGAATTTCAATTAATAGACTTTCTAAACTATTCATAAATCAAAATCATTTAAGTTTTTCTGAGAGACTACAGTAACAAAATATTTTCCCTAGTCTTTCAAATATAAATACTTGGGTAATAAGTCAAAATTTCTCAAATTTTGACAAGTGAGGGAGACAGACTGATTTTTTTTTATTGAAAAAAAATTCTAGTCAGATACTTTTAAAATTGTGTTGCAAGTTAGTATGAATATTGAGTCAGATATAGACCTTTAAACTCATGGAGATGGTTAGATAGTAGAATGTTAAAGTCAGGTACCAAATACATATGGACTGGTCATTGAGAATGTACGTTAAGCCATATAACCCTCATAACTGTGGCCTAATTACC
>CAJQZJ010030793.1:9783-56130 GCA_907164525.1 Lophiomys imhausi
ATGAGTGGAGAAAAGGCTCGCAATGTCATAGGGCATTGCTTAGAAGCCTGGGCTGCATGGGGAAAACCACAGCAGCTGAAAACGGACAATGGACCAGCCTATACGGCTCAGTTCTTTGTCTCCTTCTGCAACCAGATGGAGGTAGAGCTTAATCACGGATTACCATATAATCCTCAAGGACAAGGAATTGTGGAGCGTGCTCATCACACCTTGAAAGAATTTTTGCAAAAACAGAAAGGAGGAATAGGCCAAGGCCGTACCCCCAAGGAGAGAATGTCTTTAGCCTTATTTACTTTAATTTTTTTTTAATTTGGATGCTCAAGGCCGCTCAGCAGCAGACAGACATTAGGATTCCCATGGTCCACCTAAAGGCATGGTGAAGTGGAAGGATATTTTGACAGGCTCTTGGCGAGGGCCTGACCCCGTGCTAACATGGGTGAGAGGGTCTGTTTGTGTTTTTCCTCAGGATCAACAAGATCCAGTGTGGGTGCCTGAACTCCTTGTGAGGAAGATTCGTCATGGAGACCTTCCTAGGGATCCTGGTGATAGTAGCAGTGAGTATGTCAGGAATGACCGAGCCGAGATGGGGGATCCTGTCGATATTCCCAAAGCCGATGCTGGTCAGACATGATGCAACTGTGTTTCCACACTTATTTAGCAGTAATAGAAGCTTAGGCTTGCCCTACCTTCCCTTTGATGATCAGAAAAGCCCTATAGAGGGTAATAGAAATGTCAGCTTGAAGGGTAGTTTGTGCTTTTTAATGAGCTTCAATAGGTCAGATGATACAGAATGCATTAAATTGTCTCAGCAGTCAGCAGATTTTTTACCACAACTGAGGTTTGGGGGTAGGGGTGGTGGTTTGTTTTCGGGCAACGGTTCTCGCCTTGAAGGATGGTGGCCCACACGAGTCTCTGACCGGGACCCCCCCAGACAGCCATGCTGGGCACCTTTTTGTAGAGGATCCACAGGAGAGGAAGGACCTTTTCCCTGGACTGGATGTCAGGAGCGCAGAGCAGTTTGGGTTCAACAAGATTATTTTTCCTTTAGCCCCATGATTAGTAATATAGTGAATAAGTCTTGTAAAGGAATGCTTGATATATCTACTAGGGATCCTCAGTAGACTGCCACCAATCCTTTTGATTTGTGGCTTTTGTGTGGGGGGAAATGGAAGTTGCATGGACTTGGGACCTGTCATTATGCTTGGGGGAGGAGTTTATCAAAGAGGTAATTTTTCCCTAGGGTCCGCTACCAAATTGGATTTTTCTAGCAGTAGTGGCTCTGGTACTTGGAATTCTTCGTTTCATTCTTACCGCAATAAGACCTTTTCAGCTTCGCCAGTGTGTCTCTGGCCTCTTTTTCTGTGGATTGTAAGTAATGGGAGTGCATCCTTGGGTAAAGAAAAGTTAGTATGCACTCCAGGCATATGTTTTTATGCCCTGTGCTGGAATGCCACAGCCTTTCCTGTGGCTGTGGTGACTAGAATGCCTCGATATGTACCAGTTCCTGTAGAGGCCCCTAATACCATGATGCTATTCAGGTTTAAAAGAGATTTTGGCATCACTGCAGCTATTGTTACTGCCATCACTATTGCTGCTGTGGGGGCTACTGCCTCAGCTATTGCCTTGTCTAGTTCTATACAGACTGCCAATGCCCTGAATAACATCTCAGCTACTGTAGCACAGGCATTGGATACTCAGACCTCTATGAATTCTCATCTCAAAGGAGGCCTTATGATAGTTAATCAACGCATAGATTTAATACAAGAACAGATTGATTCTCTTTGGCAACTAGCACAATTGGGGTGTGAGTGGAAAATGCAAGGTTTGTGTGTTACTTCCGTGCAGTATCAAAATTTTACAAAGGCTGCTAATCTGTCTAGACAATTGTCAAAGTTCCTCTTACAGGATTGGTCGGCTGAATTTGAAAATTTGATGAGAGAGCTGAGAGCAACAATCGTCCACATCAACTCCACTCAGGTTGATTTGAGCCTGGCTACTGGTTTGACTTCCTGGATACAGACGGCTATGGATCATCTTAAGGAATGGGTGGGCGTAGGCTCTTTGGCGATACTGATGATACTAGCCTCTCTGGTTTGCCTATGGTGCATCTACAAGATGAGAGTCACACAAAAGTGTAATGCAGCCATGATTATACAGGCCCTTGTCGCCATTGAGGTGGGCCAGTCCCCTCAGGCATGGCTCGCTGCCATGAAGGCTTAAATCTTCACTGAGCATAGTCCCTGCCCACTGAGGTATTCGTTCCACGGGTATTAGGGTCTGGCAAGTCAATGATGGAGTTGACGGGTAAGTCTCGGCCACCTAAGACAGGGCAGTCCCGAGTGGGGAGGCTGACCCAGAGACAGGTAAGAGTTTGAGCACCGCCCTCCTACAGGCTCAGGCCCACCATGAGATCCCCAGACATGGGGATTACGAAGCCTTTCCAGGGATTTCTACCAACTTTAGAAAAAATAAAAAAGGAGGAACTGTAGAGAGCTGCAACGTGCCACGCCTTAAAGATGGCGCCGGTTTCCGCCTTCCACCAGCCCGACGGTGAGCGCTCTCAGTGGTAAACAAGTCCATATTTGGCTAAGACCGCTGATCTGGCTTGCTTCCGCATACGTGGGCCTCTAAGATAGCACCACGTGGCTTTACTTGATTGGCTGTTCATATAGTATTTAGCCTGTGGGTTGGGTCTGCCCGGGCATTTTCGGAAGACTGTTTTCAAGGGACCTGAATAAACTGCTTGAGAAGAGCTTTTGCGAGTTGCGTCGTCCTTGCTGGTCGAGGGGGACGCGACAGTATTGTTAAGTATAAACCG
Source organism: Lophiomys imhausi (assembly GCA_907164525.1). Taxonomy (NCBI): domain Eukaryota; kingdom Metazoa; phylum Chordata; class Mammalia; order Rodentia; family Muridae; genus Lophiomys; species Lophiomys imhausi. The sequence goes on from CAJQZJ010030793.1 coordinate 12,602, forward strand.
GGTGCTTATAAAATTTTCCACTTTGCAAGACAATAATTTTGTATCTACTGAATAAAAATTATCCTAGTCTGTTTCCCCAAGACACCAGCAAATATGAACTCTGGCTGGCTCGTTCAATTGAGATGTTCTGGCTTAAAACTCTGTTCCAATTTGAGTGATTCAAACTGGCTTCCCTTGGTTTCAGAGTGAATTTCTCTGCTTGGAAAAAGTGCCTCTTAACTCCAAGAAATGAACTGCACTTAGTACCCAAACTGAACAGAACTGAATTTAACTGCACAAAATCAACTGAACTCATTGCATTAAACTGAACTGCCTCCACCCCAACTCATTTTCTTTCTCTGCAGTGCCCTTTTTTTAACATTTATTTACTAATTCAAGTTACATCTCCATCACAGCCCCCTCCCTCTTCCCCTCCTGATTCCACCCTCTCACTCTCTACCCCTTCTTCCTCCTATCCTTCTTGGGTGAGGGGCCACTACATATCCGCTCCCCTCAGTTCATCAATCACATGAGGGCTAAGAGTTGCCTCTTGCTCTAGGGACCAACATGGCAGCTCAGCTAGCATAAAGTGTCCCACTAACAGGTAACAAAGTCCATGATTGCTACTGCCCCCCTCCACTTGCAGAGGGTTCTATACAAAGATCAAGTTGCCTATCATCTATATTTGTATAGGAGTGTCTAGAACTAGTCTAACCTCTTCCTCCTCCTCCTCCTCCCCCTCCTCCTCCTCCCCCTCCTCCTCCTCCTTCTTCGTCTTCTTCTTCTTTGTTAGCATTTCAGTCTTTGTAAGCCTCTAAGGGCCTAGGTTGGTTGATTCTGTTGACTTTCATGTGTTGATCTTGACCCATCCTGATCTCTCTATTCCTCTTCCTTCTCTTATATAGGGCTTCCAGAGCTCCACCTAATGTTTAACCATGTGTCTCAGCATCTGTTTTGATCTGGTGCTGGGTGGAATTTCTCATAAGATAGTTATGCTAGGATCCTGTTCCTTTGTTCTGTGGGTTGTAGGATAGTTATCCTGCAATTTATGGCTAAAATCCAGTTGTAAGTGAATATATGCATTTGTATCTTTCTAGGTCTGTGTTGGCTCACTCAGGATGAGCTTACTTTCCTGTTCGGTCTCATGAGAGTTGGATGTATCCTATCTCTGATTCATTCTGTCAAATCTTTCTCTGATTCCTTACTGTGTCTGCCCCTCAATTATTGTTTTGGGTTAAAGATATGTACTAAAGACATGTTTGTATTCCAGCCAGAGGTATTAAAGGTATATACTAAGGGTGTGTCTATATTCAAGCTGGATCACACAAACCTGGCTCTTTGGATATGATCTCTTGCCAGAGTAACCATGTTGCTGGATTAAAATCCCTCTACATTACATAATACAATTTATATTTGTAAATGTGATTAGAAAAAGTTCTCATACCCTTCTGTGTTTTCCTGCTTCCCATGAAAAAGTATGAACAGCACTATGTATTTATAAAATTGAATATATAATGGAAGGGAATGATATTTTTAATCTTTAGATTCCCTCACATGCAACTATGTGCCTGAATTTTTCATTAGACTATTCAACCTTTGTTATTAGGTTTGGTGATATGCTGGGGAACACACTGCTCACATTAATCTTAACCATGAAGCAGTTCTCTGCTTTACCATACATGCTTTACACTCTCTTTCTCAGACACAGAGTTTACTAGAGTTTGGGCATTAGGAAGCTACATAAAAGTTTTGATACTCATGCTTTGAATAAATAAGTGATAACTCATTCCTTTTGAGTTATATTTGATCCTTGAGTTATTAATTAGAGTCTTCAATATATGTATAAATCCACTGAGAATTCAATATCACACTACTTCAAAAATGCAGTAATAAATGATAACATATTTTGTCAATATTCATAAGCTAAAATGTCCTTGGAAGTCTTTACCATATAATGCGTTATACTACCTTTGCCATATATTATTTCAAAGTACACCAATAATGCACAATTTGTATAGGGTACAAGGTATAGCCTTGTCTTGTCCCATACTCTAGGGAGGAGAAGTCCTAGAGTGAGTGAAATCCTCAGCAAATGCGGCACAGCCATATATATCCACTGGAAATGAAAGTCATGAATTCAGCACAGCTGTCAGACACAGTTCCACCAGAGCTGAGCTGAGAGTCACTATCATTGTCAATATGTTCTCACTTTAGATATTGGTCTCTGTATATCACATTCTTGGGGGCTTTCTGCATTGTGATTCATTTTATGTCTTCTCCCAGGAAAATTAAGTCCGAGTCTTTTTAGGAAAGTCCTAAATTTACTAATCCTTCTGCTTTTAGGGAAATAACTGGCCCTATTTAGAAGTTTTCCTTATGCTCTTGGGATTGTGATAAACACTGATGAAGTAATGACTCCAGGAATATTCTTGGGATATCTGCCCCTAAGCAAACTCAAACACTCTTCTTGGAACAGGATAAACTCTGAGATAATTAACAAACTCTTACTGGCTAGGAGAATTAGTAACAAACTAATTTTGTAAAAGGTCTCTTTTTACAGTAGGCTTATAGCTTTCTGAAAATGTAGTTTAAAGACAGGAGATCTTACAAGTTATACCTCTAGAAGTAGAACTAAGTAAATGAAGTAGGTGACTAAAATAACCTTTTCGTACTTTATGGCATAAATTATGAAAGGATATAAATAAAACCAGTTAGTTATTATATTCACTATTCATGAAGAGACCACTTCAGATATTTTCTATTTGTCTGGAGTATGTTAAAAGCAGGCTGTCATATAATAAATGTATTTACTTTGGTGGAGACATTCTTTAGATTCTTTGAATTGGAGTTATAGGGCTGATAATAAAAATAAAATTGGTTCTATTTCTACTTTCTTTTTTAATGTTTATTTATTACTTCAAGTTACATCTCCATCACAGCCCCCTCCCTCCACCCCTCCAGGTCCCACTCTCTCACCGTCCCCCATTTCTCCCACCTATTCTACTTTTCTGGTGTGGGGCCCCTACATATCAGCCCCCTCAGTTCATCAGTCACATGAGTGCTAAGAGTTTCCTCTTGCACTGGGGGCCTACATAGCAGCTCCACTAGGGCAAAGTGTCCCACTAATAGGTAACAAAGTCAATATTCCTGTTCCTTTCATTCTGTTGTTTGTAGGATAGTTATCTTGTACTATATGGCTAAAATCCAGTTAAAAGTGAATATATGCCATATGCATCTTTCTGTCTGGGTTAGCTCACTCAGGATGAGTTTTTCTAGTTCTATCCATTTAGTTGCAAATTGCCTGATTTCCTTGTTTCTAATGGGTGAATAGTATTCCATTGTGTAAATGTACCACAGTTTTTAGTTCAGATCCTATGAATCTTTCGCCTTTTATTTCAGCTTTCTAATTGTGACTGCCCTTACAACATTAGACATGTAATAAAAATCAAACACATGCTCAATGACAAAATAATCTGTACTTCTTGGGTAAACATTAGTCTGTTCATGTATGTGAAACCTGTATAAATAAAGAAGCACCCTGATTTCTAGTCAATCAGATCTACAAGATTCCCTGGAGAATAGCACCTGAGACACTCCTCCCTCACAAACTCCATATCTCTTCTTGGGCCACCCTGTCAATGACTGGGGCTGGCCCTCAGCATGAATGTATATTGTTGACTTGAGCACATCCATGTCAAGGGCTCCAATCTCCAAACCTCATAGTAGTTGCAGTATCTTCTCCTGTGAGCCTCGGAGTGATGATATTTCTTGCCTTGAATTTCTGAGTTAAAAAACAATTGATTACTGTGTTTAAAAAAATCTTATAAATGTATATCTTTTTACTCCTGGAAGTTTACACTCTAAAACTGCTTGCCCACTGAGACCTATCTAAGCCGTACCTGCCCTATGCTGCAGTTTCTGAATGTATCAGAGAAGGTCTCACTGCATCAGAGTACGCACATCCCACTTGACACTGGCTTTTCTGTGATTTTTTTTTTTTGACTGTTGGTCCTTTCTTTATTCCTTGCTGTCCCTAGTCAGAGTCCAGGACTGGGTTGAGGTGATATAATTTCTTTCTAATATAATTTAATGTTTAAATGTTTAGAACCATTTCTATTATCATAAGAAAAAATTCCCTTTCAACAGAAACACACTTACTTTTCCTCTAGAGAACCGATGACATGAAAGTGTTGAAAAGAGTATTATAATGTCTGATGATGGCTTAATCAGAGTTACCCTTCAAATATATTGACATCTTTCTTCAGATGTCAATGCCAATATAGAGCATGGGCAAGTAGGACCAGCTAGCTGAATATAGTTCAAATAGGGAGCATGTGTTACTTATCAGTACTCAGAGAATATACTTTTTAAAATCTTTGTCTTACTATCTTTTATAAATATATTGTACCCTAGAAAAATCTTTATAGCAAAAAAGTATCTCCACTGAGCCAAATAATATCCTTGGATTATCACATATCCAACATGCAACTATCCTCAGCAGGACAGTAGATAATCGGGATATGCATAGACACATATTTTTATCACTTTCTTGGCTGTTTACAGTTTTATTATAATTTCTGTAAGATGTGAGTAAAGTCATAATACTTCTTAGCAATCAGAATAGTCATTGACAGGGTGTCCTGTGCTCAAAATACGTTTATACCAAGTGAACTAAAGAAAATAGAAGTTATAGAGAATGTAGAATCCCATCCCTCCCTTGACAACTAAGAAATTACCACAGTTCACAACCAAACACTTTATAGAAACATATTTTTATCTGAGGAGAAGTAGAAATTTTTAAATTTTTCTCTTGAAATCTTCTGGCTTCAGAACTGACATATAGAGATGTTTTAAACTTTCATTATTATTGTTATGGGAAGAAATGTCTGGAGAAACTGAATATCAGATTATTTTCTCAGACACATTATCTAAATTTGAAGCCCAGAACACCACCCCAAATGTGGAAGGACATAAAAACTCAGAGATGATTTACTGTAGCAGAATTTCTGGGATTCTACCTGTCAGGGATAATTTTACTGGGGGAAACTGTGTGGGCAATGTGGGAGGAAAACCCACCGGAGCTGTAGAGCCCCTGTGTCCCCATCAATCCCTTTGGGACTGTCCATAAAGGTACAAATTAGAATCCACCACAGGGCAACAAGAAGATCTCCTCTTAGCTCTGGCAGGGGGAAGAGTAATGCTCCCAAAAGGCAGCCACAGGGGGCTTCATGGCAAATGTCTACTTACCAGGCTAACAGACTTTGTCAGAAAGTTTCTGCAGCAAGGAAAGGAGGTGCTTTTCCTTCTTCACACCCTGCAGCCTGACTGTAACATCAAAGAAAGTCAAAAGGACTGAGCTTTGGGTTAAAGTTTAAACCAATAGAATGTCCACGCAGCAGGAAGAACTTGGTATTTTAAGGGTAAGTGAAATAAGTGAATAAACTAAAAATACCAGAACCTCTACCTATAGCAGTCATTAAAACATTATAACTTTAATTCAATTTAGAAAAATTATTTCACTCTATTCTCTATTCCATTATCTCACAGACTTTGCATGTGACCAAAATAATAATACTAATAATTAAAACTACATTGCACCACAAGAAAAACCAAGTACATTAAATTCTTTACTTATATTGAATATATATTTTCCATGTTCTGTAATAATCTATATGCAACTAGCTCTAATCCTCTCAGCTCACTGCCTGATTTATCTGTCATAATTCTATGCCAAACACATAGAATGTGTTTGTCTTATATTTCCTGGCACTATAGTGTAGTAACCAAGACATTGTTGGCATTATAAGGCTGTGAACTGGTGAACAGCAGAGATGTTGTCCAAATTGTTACAATGCCTAAAACAATAAGGAAAGACCAATGCTGAAGCAGTTTCAAGGTCTGAAAGCATGAAAAGAGATTTATATGGTCTTATTAAAGTGTACATGTTTACATAATAAATGATTCTATGAATGTTTACAGGTTTATAGATTAATCACATGCAAAAATCATAACTGAAAAAGCTACATATTGAACTACACCAAAGTATTACAAAAATTTCAGCCATTAAATACATTCTTTTTTATTTTATTTTTTCTATTTATTTTTTCTCAAACAATACATCATGACCAGTTTCCCTTCTCTCCACTCCTCTCTATCCTGCTGCCCATCATTCTTCTCCTGTAGAACTACTCCTCTTCCATTTCCATTCAGAATAGAACTGGCCTCCCAGGGGTATCAACTGAACATGGCATAACAAGATGCGATAAGACTAGGCACACACTCTCATATCAAAGCTAGGCGAGGCAACCCGGTAAGAGGAAAGAGGGTGCCAAGTGCAGGAGAAAGAGTCAAGTACCCCTACTTTCACTGCTGGGAGTGCCACAAAAACTCCAAACTGTACAACCATTACATATATGCAAAGGACTTAACTCAGACCCATACAGGCTCTGTGAGCCATTATGAGCCCTGGTTAGTTGATTCTGTAGATAATGTTCTCATTTTGTTCTTGTCCCCTCTGGCTTGTACAATCCTTCCTTCCCCACTTCCCCAGGGTTCCCTGAGCTCTGCCTAATGTTTGGCTGTGGGTCTGTGCATCTGCTCCCATCAATTGCTGGATGAAGCCTCTCTTTAATTATTATTATAAAATGTTTTTATGTCTTTGCCTATAAAATAAATTACTTAACTTTTTAAATAGCCCTATACAAGTGAGATGTCAAATACAAGGTGCAAACAAAACCAGCATCTATATATCTTTTCATTCTTACAAAAGAGACTTTTGAAGAAATGTCATGCAACTGTAGATCCAGTAAACTAAAGTACGGTGGCTTGGCAAATGTGCTCCATGGTGCAATAGTGGGACTGTTATCTTGGAAATAATCAACAGTTGTCTCATTAGACTTAAAGGCCTGCAAGGTTGGGAGGAAATTCATGTCTGGTATTGTGAACCTAAGTGTGAACCCATGACTGTATAGGCCATAGACCCCAGAGAAGAATCAGTTACTGTAATTTTATTAAATTGGTTGTATCCTGTTGCCTTCTAAATACTTATACTTATTCATGCATATCATTGCAGCTTTCACCCTTCAACAAAAAAGCTTCTTTTCTCAATGGGTGAAAATTGTTACAGAAAATCACACTAGTCAAAGTTCAGATAATAAGCAAATGTATGTAGGCACATCAACAAATTGAATAACCATAAAAAAAACTGCCCATCAAAAATTGGTGGAACATTATACTATATTTGAAATGTGGGTAATGCAATCTTCACTTGAAATAATATGGAATGAAGTTGAATGTACATTATTTCTCATGATTAAATATAAGGTTTCAGTTTTAAAAATTTACCTGTCACCCAGAAAACAACTATCCAGCTTTACTTATGAACTCCATTTAGGGACCATGAGTTAGAGTTAAAGAGCACATTATGCTCTTACAGAGAACTTGCAGTCAGCTCCAAGCATCCATATAAGGCAGTTCATCACAAACTGTGACTCCAGTTTCACGTTACCCAGTATATCTGACTTCTGTGGGCACTTTTACTCATGGCAACATGTCTTTCCTCGCACACACATACACATCAATAAAATCTAAAATTGTAAAAGAGGTCTACTCTATATTGTGAAGACTTGAGACTAATTTCAGTGCATTACCCCCCCTATCAACATGCATTGTGATATTAGTATTTGGTTTACTGATGGGATTAACAGCATAAAAGTTTGAGGTAGGGTGAAGCTTTCAAGTAGAAAAGTGAGACTTTGTTTAAGGTTTTCTAACATTTACAGAACTCATACTTATTAATTTAGTACCAAATAAATTTTTTGCATAACTTGTTAAAAGTTAGCTATCAATGTGACATGTGCTTATTATGAACAAAAATGTAATTTTTATGGAAATTCAATTCTTCTGTATTTTATGAAAATATATATGCTGCCTAATATCATTGCACTAGTTGCATCATTTTAGTATAACATAATTACTACAAAGAAAGAGAAAACCTAATATTGCCAGTAGTCACTGTGACCCATTGTAACTGTTTGTAAATTAATTAATATGTAATTTCTTATACATGTAATATATTAGAGAAGGTTATTTTACTTAACTCACATTCAATTTTCTCCATACTATATAAACAGATTTTATTATCTCAAAGTAAAATTTTGGCCATCTAGAAAAAATTTCCTTATATATTAAAATTCTGCTGCAATATAGAATATATTGCAATTGATTTCAGCATTATATAGAAAATAGACATATTACCATATTACTAAAACAGAAAATAAATCATTTCAACATAAGAAGCATCAAAATATGGCCCCAAATAAACAAACATTAAATATTTCTTAAATTAACAACCACTTGTATTTTTGTAGGTTTTAAAAGTATGTCTTAACACAAATTCTCAAATGTAATAAATATTGAATCGCTTAATAATATATTTATCTTAACAAAATAAAACTAGAGGTAGTCCTCTGTGTCCAAATTTTTCTTAATTGAATACCCACTAAACATTGGACCATCAACATTACAGGTAAATTACAACAGTATTCAGCAAATACAGCCATTTTTTAAACCTAATCATTGTATTTAAACAAATCAGTGTGGTAAATATCTACACAGATAAGTATTGTAGACAATCAACATAATTAAAATTGTTTGAGAGGATGTGCATGAATTATATGTAAAGTCTAACTAAAGGCATTAATATTAACAGAGTATGAGTTCATTTTTAAAACTTTTAAGGAAAATAATTTTTCCATAAAATAATACTGATCATGATTCTACATTTTCCAACTCTTCCCAAATCCTCCCTATCCCACACAACCAAATCTACACCCTTTATTAGAAAACAAACTATTAACACAAAAAGTGAAGTAAAAACAACAAACTATAATATGATAAAACAATCAAATAGAATAGAAAGATCCAAAGTTAGAAACAAAAGACACAAACATATTCACACAGAAAACTTATAAACCAAATAAAAACCATAATATATTGTAACTGAACTTTTTAAATTATTCAATACTTAATTATTAGTAATTATATTTACTTATAACAAATATAAACACTTTCTTAACTACTAACCCTATAAATTCCTACAACCCCTATGAATGACTTCAACCCTTATTACCTACCCACTAAACCTATTGATAACTATTACAACTATTTTTATAACCTTTTAGAAGGATACAGTCTCTGGGGCAGGTCCTTAGTCATCAGGAACACAGTCTCTGTGGTAGACTCTTTAATGCACTTAGCAGTCTTTCTTCTGGAATATCTCAAATGTAGATTCATCAGGGTAAATTGGCTATGGCGATTTCACCTTAAATAAGGCTTGAGGCTTTCTTCTCTCTGGGAGACCTCAGCCGTCTGTTGGCCAATTTATTTCCTTCCTATCAGCAACTCTGTCTCTCTGCCTCAATCTTTAAAGCTGGCCACAGTTTCATCTAGGCCACTGTTCGGACAGGTGAAACCCCTCTAGGCAAAAGTTGAGCCACAAGGTTTAGTCCTTGGCCTTTTGCAGTCTTGCTGAGGCATTCTCTTCTCACCAGCTTCTTTCTGCCTCAGGGTGATCCGGCCATCAATTCACCAGCACTTTCTCCATCAGATGATACAAACTACTCTTTGTCCTTTCTAGTGTGAGGACTTGCTAACATCAGAGATATCTAGCATGGGGCTCTCTAGTATGCAGCTCCCTTAGCTCCATCCACTTGTCCTTAAATAGGATCTCTCCTTGTTCCACCTGTTTCAGCTTAAATTGGGCTCTGCCCACTTAGCAGCTGAAAACAATGCCAGGCCAAATATCTTGTTTTCTGTCCATTAAGTCTTTCCTGTTTCACCTGGCTTCAACCTTGTTTTTTAGTCCATTAAGTCTTACCTTGTTTTCTTGTTTTTAGTCCACAAGCTGATAAGCTAACTGGTCACAGCCAAGTTGATCTTCATGCACAAACCCCTATATATTTACTAAATCTAATTAATATTAATCTAGCTCATATATACACACTGGAAGAAAAAAACCCAGACAAAAGCATTATAAGAAAGAAAACCTCAAAAAATTACTATTGAGTTTGTTCTGTGTTGGCCATATACTGCTATGCATGAAGCCTGCTATTAAGTGTGGTTTGTATAAACAGTAAGACTCCATTGAAGAAAACTAATGTTTCCTTTGTGAGCTGTTATCAATTACAAATATTTTCAGGTTTAGGGATGGGATTTTAGTCCACTTCCCCTCTCAGCATTGACATCTGGCTTAAACCTGTGTAAGTCCTGGCATGCGGCCATAATTTCTGTAAGTTAATATGTAGGACAGTTCTGTTGTGTCTAGAAGCCTTGTTTCATTGGAGTCCTCCATCCCCATTGGCATACAACTTTCTGCCTCCTCTACAGCAGAGTGCATCAGTCCTCAGGGAGGGATTTGATGGAGACCTCCCATTTAGAATTACGTGTTCCAGCACTTCTCACTCTGAGCATTGTCTAGCTGTGGTTCTCTATATTTGTTTTCTTCTACTGTAGAAAGAAGTTTATGTGATCAGGCTCAGCAAGTCACTGATCTGTGAGTATAGTAGAATGCTATTAGGAGTCATTTATTGGTACTTTCCTTTAGCAGAACATCAGCATTTGTATTCAGTAGTATCTCTCCTAGGACAGTGCCTTATCTAATCTCAGCTTCTTGGCTACCAAAGCAGTGTCAGGCTTTTATCTTATGTTTTTACCTTATGGAGTGGGCCTTAATTTGAATAAAACAGTGGTTGGTTACTCTTTCAACCTTTGCCAAACTATTTCACCAGTTTTCTTGCGGGAAGGTCACCACTGTAGAATAAAGTGATTTTAGTTGACTTGGGGTTTATTTTTGTCCTCTAGTAGCATGCAGAGTACATTCCAGTACCATGAATAGTAGTCAGTAGGAGTGAAGGTCCTAGGCAGGAATAAGTGTTACTTCACTTCTCCATGTTCAATGTGCTGAGTAGGGGTTGTCTAGAGCAATAAAGCCTTACAATCTGTTTGAGAAGAGCAATGAATAGACTTGGCTAAAACCTGGATTGTTTAGTTATTTCTCTGGGCCCATTTGACTAAAAACTCAACTAGGTGTAACCCATTCCCTTCAATACAGGTTTCATTTGATGGTGGGAGATGTCTAGTTGTGATATGGTTTCAACCGAGTCTCCACACCATGTCCAACCATAATTAATTTCTATTCCCCTTCCTAGGGAAATCCTCCCCACTCCCAGTCTTCCACTTGAAACCTAACCTCTATGGTTTTAAGGACTGTCGCCTGTTAACCAAAGACTCTAATATTCACATGTAAATGAATTCATACTCTATTTTTTAAGTTTGGGTTACCTCATTCGGGATTGATCTTCTCCTAGTATCACCTATTTAACTGCAAATTTCATAATTCTTGTAACAGTTGAATAATATTCTATTATGTACATGTATCACATTTTCTTTATCCATTAGTTGTTGAGAGATTATCTAGTCTGTTTCTATTTTTGGCTATTATTGGTAGAACAGCAATGAATATGGTTAAATACACATGTATTTGTAGTAAAATATAGAGTTACTTGGTCATATGCTCAAAAGTGGTGTAGTTGGATCTTGAGGTAGATCTATTTCTAGCTTGCTATAACTGATTTCCATAGTGGTTGTACAAGTTTACAGTCCTACCAGCATGGATAACTGTTCCTCTTAGCCTACATCATTGCCAGCATGTACTGTCATCTTTTCTCAATTGATCTTGGCCACTTTGACTGGTATAAGAACCATGTAGGCTCCTGGAACCAATCCTTTCATCACTATTCTCAATATACTAAGGGATAACAGTATTGTAAAGGAAAAAGGGGGGGGGGGAATATGAATTATGTTTACCTTCTTTTATTCTGTTACTGAGCTAAAACTTAAATTGACATAAGGTGGGGTATTAGGATAAAAATAATTTTTCTTCTTTTTAATTTTTATTTATTACTTCAAGTTACATCTTCATCATAGTCCCCTCTTTCCACCCCTCCCATTTCCACCCTCCCACCTTCTCCTCCCTCTTCCACCCATCCCACTCCCCCAATGTGGAGTGTCCCTACATATCAGCCCCTCTCATTTCAACAGTCATATGAGAGCTAAGAGCTTCCTTTTGCACTGGGGGCCTACATGGTAGCACCCCTAGGACAAATTGTCCCCTTGATAGGAACAAAGTCTATGTTCCTAATACTTTGGGTGTGTTAGTTGTAGGATAGTTATCCTGTACTATATGGCTAAAATCCAATTATAAGTGGGTAGATGCCATGTGCCTCTTTCTGAGTCTGGGTTAGCTCACTCAGGGTGAGCTTTTCTAGTTCCATCTATTTGGCTGCTAATTGCATGATTTCCTTGTTTCTGATGGCTGAGTAGTATTCCACTGTGTAAATGTACCACAATTTTTTATCCATTCATCACTTGAGGGACAGCACATACAGTAAAACTGGAATCATACAGAGAAGATTAGCATGGCCCTTGTGAAAAGAGGATAAAAATAATTTTAAGGGTATTTAACTTCATACACTCTCATAAAAATCAAACTCAAGAAAAACTAGGTGACTGAAGGTGATATAACTAGCATGCTGGTAGATTAAAAAAATAGTAGACTGGGCTAACACAGGTTATCATAACATGGAGAAGAAGGGGTGGGTAAAAGTTTCCTATTTCAGAGATAAAACTAGGGAGCAGCTATATAAAACAATATGAAGGCAATTTTTCTTTACAAATTTGGGACATTTTTCTTTATTTTGATAGTTGTAGAAGTGGCTATTATTCATTGGTTCAATTTTAATTTCTAACATCTGAAAAAATATATATTTCATGTGACATATTTGGAGATGATACTATCTCAAACCCTTGCAGCATCTTTTATCAAAATTATAAAAGTGCCAAGGCATACTGTGGTGTGCACCACTATTAAAGGTTTTATTTTTCTCTTGAAATTATATTAAATATATATATATATATATAGTTGAGTGGATGAAGTTTTTTATTATTTTTACCTGAGAGGTTGTTTTTATTATTCTTAATAATTGTTGAGAAGCAACTTGCATAATTGTATAGGTTTAGAAACACACATGTGTAAAAATATACTAAATGTTTTGTTTTCCAACATTTAAACCCTTAGTCTAAGTTTTAAAAAGCAATAAATACTAAGTTTGAAATACTGACAGACTGTGTTATGAAAATGTCTGCATTATAGGTGGGTACATTTGAAATGAAAGATTTCGCTTTTTCCTTTCACTTTTCATATGTCTGAGTTGTAAGAAGAGATGACTCACAGCTAGGTATCTCTAGAACCAGAGTTGCTTAGAGAGGTTGAGGGGACTCTGCGGTACATCCCGCTGTCAACAAAGTGCACAACAGGCTTGTTTTAGTGTTGTATTTCTTCTCTGTCTTTCTGATCTTTGTCAGCACCTCAGCATGTTACTGGCTTCAAAATGTGAAAGATCAAAGTTCATCAGGGTTTATTAAAAAAAAATAGCTGTCTCTATTTATTTTGTGGATGTGTGTGTGTGTGTGTGTGTGTGTTTGTAAAAGTTTATCTAAAATATCCTCTCCTTTAAGAACACAAGCTCTTCAACACCATTCTTTACTTCTTAATCTGAATTTGTTAAATTCATCAAAATACGTAGGACTTTAGCATTCCCTTGCTAAAGGAACTCTAATGTATAAATATATTTATTTACTATTTCTTCCTTTTCTTCCCTTCTTCCCTCTGTCTTTCTGGACTAATTTTAATCTTTGAGTCTTTATTTCTAAATTCTAAGATTTATCAGTTGGTTTTCCAAATTTTGTTCTCCACATCCATATAGTGCAGTACTACAATCTTTTCTCACTAAGAGGAATATCCAAAAGGAAAACAATATATGCTGAATATTTATAAAATTGAAATAATTTACTTATTTAGGGAAGAGTTCTATAATTAGCAGTTTTTACTAAAAGATCATAGCCTCGCCATTACTATCAGTGCCTCTAAGATATGAAATAAATGGTAAAACCAACCTTTATAATAACTCTCATGGTTTTTAGAACAGATCACTGTTAGAAATATGTGTCAACAAAATGAAAGCAAACACAAATTTATCCACATATTTCAAGTGGACAAATACTTGGATAGTGGATACAGAGAAGATAGACACAAAATCAATGGAGATCTTATGTAGCATCTTCAAAAGTAAAAATAAACTTTAGACAACTGGTTAGAATATAAGGAAAAGGAAACCCTGGAGCCTTTAAATGACAAATAGAAAGAAACATAGAAAGTAAGAATAAAGTGTTTTGAGTTAAACTTTCAATCCATTTTTCAAGCCAATTCTCTTAGTATATGGTATTTAAACTTATACATTATTCACTAAGACTTTCCTTTGCTAAAGACTGTCTCTACCCTCAGGTGTTACATCTATAAATTCAACCATACATGACCTAGAATTTTCAGGAAAATTCCATATCTATATCTATATAATATCTATATCTATATCTCTGTACATATAGATTTTATCTTATTAATCCCTAAATAAATACACAGAACGATGACTAAGTGCATGACATTTGTACTATATGAAGCATTGTTAACAATATTGTGTTGATTTGAATTGAATTAATCTTCCACAATAAATACATGGAATTTTTTACTAAGGACACATCAACGAGATGTCTTTTAAGTTACACACTTGTCAATAAATCCACATACTATACACATCATTGAATTTCTACTGTTCACCCCAGACATCCAAAGAGCTAACATACTTAGTCATCATAAAGGATGACACACGTAACCACTATGCATATACTATTATGCACTGACAAGCTAACAAGGTCTTCTGACATTTTCCTTCTGTATCCTTGTCCACGCAAAAAAGGAGATGATTTATCCTTCAAGATGAGCATTAATTATTGCATACTTACATATACACCATTCATCTTGCACTTAGTGATATTCTGTTACAATAACTAATATTTTAGGAATATATTAACTTATAATGTTCCTTCATTGTTTGGAAAAGCAAGGAACATATACTGAAAATTAATAATGGATAAAATTATTCTTATTATTTCATGATAAAAATGTATTTAAACATTTTGTGGAGCATTGGATTATTTTTTAACACAAGTATGTGCTGGTAGTTTGTGAATGGATAGTTGTATATTTATTTTAAAACATATTTTGTGTAATGCCAACAAATTTCATATATTTTCAAGCAGAATTTGAAATAAAAATGAAATGTTTATAAACATATGGATGATCTTAGCTATTCTGACAGGTGTGAGATGGAATCTCAGAGTGGTCTTGAGTTGCATTTCTCTGATGATTAAGGATGTTGAGCATTTCTTCAAGTGTCTCTCGGCCATTTTAGATTCCTCTCTTGTGAATACTCTGTTTAGATCTGATCCCCATTTTTTGATTGGATTTTTGGTTTCTTGGCATTTAATTTCTTGAGTTCTTTGTAATTTTGGATATTAGCCCTCTGTCAGATGTGGGGTTGGTGAAGCTCTTTTCCCAATCTGTAGGCTGCAGTTTTGTTTGAATGACAGTGTCTTTTGCCTTACAGAAGCTTTTCAGTTTCATGAGGTCCCATTTATTGATTGTTGGTCTTAGATCCTGAGATGTTGGTGTTCTGTTCAGGAAGTTTTCACCTGTGCCAATGAGTTAGAGGGCTTTACCCATATTCTGTTCTAAAAGATTTAGAGTATCAGGCCTTATGTTAAAGTCTTTGATCCACTTGGACTTAAGTTTTGTACAAGGTGATAAGTATGGGTCTAATTTCATTCTTTTACATGTGGACATCTAGTTGGATCAGTACCATTTGTTGAAGATGCTGTCCTTTTTCCATTTTACAGTTTTGGCTTCTTTGTCAAAAATTAAATGACCATAGGTGTGTGGGTTCATTTCTGGGTCTTCAATTTGATTCCATTGATCCACTTGTCTGTTTCTATACCAGTATCATGCTGTTTTTATTACTATTGCTCTGTCAGCACATGCTGGCGAGGTTGTGGAGAAAGGGGAACACTCCTCCATTGCTGACAGGAGTGCAAGCTTGTACAACCACTATGGAAATCTGTCTGGCGATACCTTAGAAAACTTGGAATAACTCTACCTCAAGACCAAGCCATACCACTTCTGGGTACACATCCAAATGATTCCTCACTAAACCACAAGGATATTTCCTCATTTATGTTCATAGCAGCCTTACTTGTAATAGCTAGAAACTGGAAACAACCCAGATGTCCTTCAACCAAGGAATGAATTAAAAAAAAAAAAAACTGTCGTACATCTACACAATGGAATACTACTCAGCTATCAGAAACAACGGAATCATTCAATTTGCAGCCAAATGGATGGAACTAGAGAAGCTCATCCTGAGTGAGCTAACCTAGACTCAGAAGGATGCACATGACATCTATTTACTTATAATTGGATTTTAGCCATAGAGTATAGGTTGACTATACTACAGCCAATTCATCAAAGGGAACAGGAACATAGACTTTGTTACCTGTCAATGAAACACTTTTCCCTAGTGGTGCTGCTTTGTAGGCCCCCAGTGTATGAGGAGGCTCTTGGCCCTCATATGACTGCTGAATTGGGTGGGGACTGATATGTAGGGACACTCCACTCAGGAGGAGTGGGATGGAAAGGATAGGGGTTGAGGGTGGGAGGGTGCGACATGGAGGGATGGAAAGGGGGTACTGTGATGGAGATGTAACCTGAAGTAATAAATAAACATTAAAAAAAACCATATGGATGTGGTAAGAGGGAGCATGAAACAAACCATTAATGTCTTTTAAGTCCCTTTAGAAATAAGATGAAAGACAGCTACTATGTCAATACATATCATGTTTATTCTAAAATTATAAAGCTATATTTTACTGTAAAATATATTTAATCACATTTATATAAAAACCTCCCGAGAAACAAATGATTTAAGGAAATTGCTATAAAAATTCCAATGAAAAGTCTAATCAAATTTTATCATGACATCTTTGTTAAAAGATATTTTCACAAAAAAAGTCTGCTATTGAATTATAATCTCATTTCATACAGGAAATAATAGAATCTACAAGTCTAGAAAGCTTATGGGAAAGTATCGCTGTGTTACTTTACTTAAATATTAAAATGATTCTCACTTAGATTTGTGATTCTGTTCTCCAGAAATATTTTAATTAGTCCATTTGACAGTGAAATAAGTTGACTTTATTAAGAAAACTTGAATTACATAAAATATAAGACATGAAAAGGACTAAGTGTACATTTATTAAGATTTAATTGATTTTGAGACATTTAATTAAAATTAAATATGCAGCAAAAATAACATTTGAAAAGTTTTCATTAACTATATTGTCTCTAAGTAAAATATTTGAAGAATATACACAAGATCAATTTAGCTCTAAGACGTTTTCTCAACTCATATTGTTTCATGCTTAAATGAAATTCTAAAATTCTGTTCATGATATTTTTCTATTTTCAACTTTGCTATCATTATAACTTGGATTTTTCGTATGCAGATTATGGAGCTTTTGCATTCTCTTGCTATAGTAGCATGCTTTTTTATGTTTATGACCAATGCTGACTTGGACGGGAAAGGTTTCCACTGGCTACTATGTTAATTAATAGATTAACTATTAGCAGTTGCTGGCTCTCCAGGCTTGGAGGAGTCTGCCTCTGAACCAGAGGCCTGGAGCAGTGCAGGGGGTGGCGACTAGGCTCAACTAGGGCTAGCGGCTGGACCAGGCCTGTCTCTAAGGTTCGGCGAGGGCATGGCGGCAGTTCATCATGGGTGAATTCTTCTCAAGTATTTTTTCCAGTCTCTTTGGAACCAAGGAAATTTCAGTTTTAATTTTTGGATTACATGGTGCTGAAAAATAAAACACAATTTTGTCCAGATTACAGGTTAGAGAAGTTGTTACTACTATTCCCACTATTGGATTTAATGTAGAAACAGTGACATACAAAAACCTCAAATTCCAAGTTTAGAACTTAGGAGGACAGACCATGCTGGAGATGTTACTATTCAAACACAGATGCAGTTATCTATGTAGTTGACAATTGTGACTGAGACCAAATTTGCATTTCCAAGTGAGAGTTAGTTGCCATGTTGGAGGAAGAATAGCTGAGATAAGCCATTTTAGTGGTGTTTGCAAATAAAGACATGGAGCAGGCAGTGATGCCCTCAGAAATGGCAAATGTGCTTGGGTTACCTGCCTTGAAGGACTCAAAGTTATGTGACCTAGCAATGAAATGGTTAGTTGAAACATCGAAAAGCATACAGAGTCCCTTCTCCTGTGAAATAGATGCAACATTGCATACTTGTTGGAACCAGTCAGCTGTACTTCCCATGACTGTGGGAACTTCATGATTCCGATGTATTCAGAACTGACTTCAATATTTGTAATAAATATATAAAACAAGTATTTGGCGAGAGTGTTAGCTAGATTGAATCACCCAAATGGTTTATGTAATGAAAAATATGTCTTCCTTGCTTTCTTGTGTTAAGGTATATATTCTATTTGTATGGAATTCTCATTCAAATGTAGTTCCATTAAAGAATGTACACTCTTAGGGGAAACCCTCCTATTAAAAAAAATAACCAATAGCTCATAGAGCTAATCCATTGACTGATTTACAACTTAAAAGTGTTCTTGGGAAGGAGGACTTGTTTGGAAGATGTAGGGCCTGATTATAGGCTTTTGAGGTATATACTTCTCTCTGATGGCTACTTTTATCTCTCCCTTTAATCCTAACCAGCAAGTGATTAGCACCCCAACATTCCCATACCTTCTCTCACAATGCTAAACCTCATTCTAGTCCATAAAGAAGAGACTAAGACAATCATGGATTGATATAATGATGTCATTCCTTCTTTTTAAAAATGTGCTTTCATGTTTCAGGCTAAAGAGAAACTATGCAAACAATATTACAGTGTTTCTGGACATGAAGATTTTCATTGATAAAAGGTAACTTTCCTGGATTATTTTATCTGTTTATTTTGAGCACTTAGGGAATATTATTTAAAATAAGAAAAATGGCCATTTCCATAAGAAATATTTCTGTCATTTCTAAGAATTTTAAATATAAGTAAATTTTGAAGAGGCACCTACAAAAAAGAGGGTGGGATACTCTGTATACTGTCATTCTGCATGTAAACAATTTGCATATGCTCATCTTGGACCAATCGAAATAAATATCCTTATGTCTTAACTCAGTAGGTTTATTTGTTTGTTTATTTCAGTTAGTCCTTCATTCAACAAGCTTTATGTTCTGAGAGGGTAGTATTTCTAGGCCTCAATTTCCTGCATAAGTAGTTGCCCAAGTTCTGGTATCCTTTCTTGTCAATTCAATAAATTCAAAACTTGGTTGTTTTTTTTCTAAAGCTATTTGAGTTCTGTTAGTGCTACATGGCATTGTTTGTCCTCTTTTGTCATGTCCTTGATTTCCTAAGATTATTTAATAAGTTCATACACTATTTCTGTTTTTCTAGATATTTTTGAAGTAGTATTTCTGTATATGTAGATCATCATTCATAGTTCCAGAAATAGATTTCCAATTTTTGTAACTGACAATTGATAGTGCATAAAAAATTATGGTATGACAGTTCCTTTCATTTTCTCCTATAGAAAATATTTAATAGTTTTCATGAAAAAAGCCATCCTATCTATAAACTAAGATGATTTGTGTATTGTCCTAAAAATAACTTTTCATAAAATATTTTCTAGGCAATTAACCATGAGATGATAAACATAACTGCTAATAGCTCTGTGATTTTATTAACAATATGACAAAGCCAGCCATGACATTTTCTTAAAAAATGCATATCATTTTTATCCACTAAGTATATTTATATCCACCTAATTATTTGTCCCTGTTATTTTATATCACATTGTGTTGGTTTATACAATGACTACACTAGATAAAAGTTACTCCAAGTCAGGGATACCAGATGCAGTACTGCAGATCTCTCCAGTCAGTGATATAGATGTTCTGAGTTCACTTCAAAACTGAAGGTAGTCTTGATACTCTGTTTATGAGAGAGTGTGTTTGTGGTTTTGTAATGGATGTGACTGTGGTTTTGTTTTTTGTCACCCTGTTCTAAGAACTAAATTTTGAGATATTTTATAACTTAAGATTTGAGGTGAAAAACTGTGATTGGAGACATGAAGAAAACAAGACTCTCAAGAATATTGTAAAGATGTATGTATTGACAAAGAATAATAATTCAAAAATTTCTACAAAAAATTAAGACTAATAAAATAAATAACTGTCAGGCTAATTACAACATAGAAGACTGAATTCAATTCTGTTTCCACAAAAAACAAAGGAATAGTTTTTATTGCCAAGTAAATTTTGTCATTGCTTATGATTATAAATATTAATGCTTTATTGAGTGGGAAACTGACTTTACAAGTAGAAAAGGGTTAAAGATAGAAGAAAGACAGATTAAAAATTGACTGGTTATTTTGAATAACTCCCAATAACCACTAAAACAGAACAGATTCTTTACCTTGTTCACTGAAGCACCCCCTTGGGTAGTGTGGTAATGTTCTAATTCTCTTCTTATTTGTTCAAAATTGAAGAATAAACAACTCAGTCTCAGTTTGCTGGCCTATTCTTTCAGCAAGAATATTTCCAGTGTCTTTTGGTCTGCTGAACCTAATATAGGAGCCCAGTAAAAACCAACACATTCTGTGAGTTTTACTTATTAGTAAACATTATGATGTGACTACAATAAACTATTTAACATGTGTTATAGGATTTTTTTGTGACAAGAACACTGTCTTAGTAGTTTTCAGGTATCTAATTTATAATATTGATATCGTAACTATTATTTGTATCCTTAAACCAGTATCTCTATCTCTTCTCCCTCCAACCATGGTAATATTCACTTTATTCTTTGTTTCTATGAGTCCATTTAGATTCCAATAAAAGTTGTATCACACAATAATTTTCATTTGGTTGTCTGGTTTATTTAATGACATGGAGTATTTATTTGATAGTTGAAAAGAATGGTAATGCTTTAGAGCTGAATAGTGTATTGGTCCTTTCCTTTTGCATATGTATAAAGTTTCCTTTACCCAGTAATACATGAATACTCAGGTAGACCCCTGTGTCTTACTAACACTGCAGTGAGTATGGGATTATGCATGTTTCTTGAACATACTAGTTTCCTGACTTTTAAAAATATGGCCAGTGGCTGAAGTTTTGGATTATAAACTACTCCCAATAAACTTTTTTTATATCCTCAATACTATGCTACTTTATATTCTAATATTGCATATATATATATATATATATATATATATATATATGTAACAATCACATTATATGTGTCATCATGTATATAGTGTATACAATGTTATATATAATATATTATATATACACATATGTATATATAATGTGTGTGCATGTGTGTGTGTGTGTGATGACTGTGTTATTTTATATTATTCCCCTCAACAAAATGAAAGTTATCTTTCCCAGTCATATTACGGGAGATTGCACACTGTTGTGCTAGGCCAACATGTATGTGATAATTGTCCCTCATTGTGGTTACTTTCCTGTCTTTTCATAGAAAGTAGAAGAGGAACAATCTTCCTTGCTTGTCACATGTCAGAGGGATGTCACCCACGTCCACAAGAAACAGAGTGAAGAGTTGTAAAAATGAACAATGCAATCACAGGACTCCCTGGATATATTTTTCCTTCTTTTTTCTTTTTAAAAAATATTTATTTATTACTTCAGGTTACATCTCCATCACAGTATCCTCTTTCCACCTCTCCCATTTCCAACCCCTCCCACCCTCTATCCCCTATCCCTTCCATCCCTCTCCTCTGGATTATAGTGTCCCAACATAACAGTCCTCTGTCCCATTTCAGCAGTCATATGAGGGCCAAGAGCATCCTCATACATTGCCGGTCTACAAGGCTGGAAATATATTTTAATTCCAAGCTTTTAAAGTAAATGCTCCAAGAAAAAAAGAAGGTTTGGGGAGGCCTCAAGTTAAAATGAAATCTGTGTAGCTTACTCAAGCTTAAGGTAACCTTAAATTCTTCACAGTTCCTGTAAGGTATTGCACACAATAAAGGAAACTGGTAGAGATAACGTTCCTTGAAGCCACAAGACTTTATTTACTTCATGAACAGATGCACAGCAGCACTGTTGGTACTCTGAGGAGAGTTCAGCACCCAGTTTCAGAAACAAACAACATTGTTAGGGTTCTGAAGAGGTGAAATTGGGCACCAAGTGACAGAAGTGGTAGTCTCATAAAGCACTGTTCAAACCTGAGCAAGGCCATCCGATTCCTAGAGGCGAGGCAGAGAAAGGGGTTGAGAGAAGGTTGTGTCCCCACCAGTGTGGTCACTTTCTATGAAAGTTAATTAGCTGAATGGGTCATGCAAATTTGATTTTAGATTACTGAATCTGACCAGGTTGAATACCAGGAAAAATGTACTATTGAAACAGAAACCCTAAAACAGAATTCTAAAGAACTCAACCTTGCCTAGGAGTCCCACGCTCTGAGAATGAGGAGGTCAAAACCCTGGTGCTGGATAAGGACATGCTGTCCTAGAGGATAGTCCATAGAGCTCTGACAGCTTGTCTCAGCAAAGGGCCCATCTGTTTATTTCCTTATTGCTTCATATTTTCATGAATTGTAGCATTGCTGTAGGAATGGCAGAGAGGAAAATTTTCCTCTTTCAGTTTTGACAGATGTGTACATAATATATACTGTTTGACCAATTTCTGTTCCCTAAAACACAAATTAAAACAGCAGGTTTATGGAGGTAAATATTGGACAACACTATCTTTTAATAAAAAATGATAATATTGTTTTCTTTAGGTAAAATAATCTATTTGACAGCATCTAAATTTCATTTGAAGTTTTATTATGTTGGAGTAATTTTTACAAACCTTTCAAGTACATATAAAAAGGTGGCTTAATTGTTTTGAAAATAATCTTCAGAGTTTATCTACTTTAGATACAAAAGGAAAAAATATAAATAAATATTTCCCACTTTCTATCAACTCCTGACTATACCTGAGCAGGTGACCTGTACCTTAAACAAACATTCGAACTTAACTCCTAGGATTGCTAAGATTTCTCACATCTGGATCAATAATGATGTAAAATTTTAATAGCTAACAATATACTTATTCTTATCTCTTTCTATTTATATGGGACTTAACATCAGGGGTCCAAAATATAAATCATTTCTGCTAAATGCTACAAAAGGAACACATTACCCTGTGTGTGTTGTGGGCAGTACTTCTCTGAAACTTCCATTGGTGTGTTTCTTTTTTGTTTTTTAATTTATTTTTCATTTCTTTAAGTTACATCTCAATCACAATCCCCTCCCTACTTGCCCTTCTGGTCCTACCATCCCACCCTCTTCCCCCTCATATCCCCCTCATCCACTTCCTTTTTTTTAAATTTAAGGTGTATCTTTTTCCCTTCAATAGCTCCCCTTTCAGTCCAACAAATGGATCCTTTTCCTATAACAACAAATACAATACAAAACAACAAAAATAATTAGGCTACAATTATGAAAACTGTAAGGCATAACATAAATTCCCAATGTCCAGTCCATACGTATTTGGCATCTGACTTTAACATTCTACTATGTATCCATCTCCTTGAGCTTAAAACTATGTATCCAACTCAGCTTACATCATAACTTGCATCACCAACATATAAACATCCTCTTAGATCCAGAACACACTCTTAATTCCTAAACAACTCAAAATTTTACTATGAGACTCTAGCTATCTAGTCTTCAACCACATCAGAGACGTGAGAAGGATAAATATATCTGATTATACAGGAAGTGCAGGGCCCGCAGCTTCCAAAATTAAGAAATGACACGCAACTGGCTGCCTGGACAGTTCCCAATTTCTCTCCATACATTATAGTGCAACAACCTTCAGCCTTTTGGGCCCATTTCTCTGACAGACATTAATTTTAAAGCAGGAATTATGAAGGACTTGCCTGCCCTGTTGTGACAGAGCTAGGCTGTTTGTGTTTTAAACTGGGTTGGAAGTTAAACCTAGAGCTAGCCTGCAGTGTTTGGATAAATGGCTTGAGTTGAGAGCTCAGTAATATTCACTAGCAAACTGTTGCATAATTGATGTTTTATTTGAGTTTCCTCACAGTGACCCTACAGTAGTAGGTGATGCTATTAATTTCATTTTCAAAAGAAAATACAGAAGACGGGGTATGCTCAGTGACTTTCCATACAAGGTTCGGGCGGGATTGAACTGGGGCACTTTGTGTGGATTCATGTACCTCCTAGCCAACCCTCAAGAGATGTGCTACTATGTTACTACCTGGAAATCTAGGAAACATTTCCTTACCAAAGATTTTCATCCAAACTTCCAGTCACCCCTGTTTGACTGACAAACTAGAAACCTTTTATAAATCACCTTTTTGTTTTTTAGAATTTTACTGCTTGTACCCTACGCCTTTGACTGTGATTGTCCATGCCCTAAGCATGCGTGTTGTTATAGTTTACATATCTGTGCTTGGGCATAGCGTGACCTAAACACAAATCTCATGCCACTTTTGCATATTAATTTTTAAATTTATTTATTTATTAATTCAAGCTACATCTCAATCATAGTGTCCTCTTTCCACTCCTCCCAGTCCTTCCCTCCCACCCTCTACCCCCTATCCTTTCCATCCCAATCTTCTGGAGTGGCGTGTCCCTATAAAACAGTCGCCCACCCGAGTTCAGCAGTCATATGAGGGCCAAGAGCTTCTTCATACACTGGGGGAATAAAAGGCAGCACCACTAGGGTAAAGTGTCTCACTGACAGGATAGAAATCTATGTCCATGTTCCCTTTGGTGCGTTGGTTGTAGTATAGTTATCCTGTACTATATGGCTAAAATCGGACTATAAGTGAATAGATGCCATGTGCATCCTTCTAGGTCTGCGTTAGCTCACTCAGGATGAGCTTCTCTAGTTCCATCCATTTGGCTGCAAATTGCATAATTTTGTTGTTTCTGATGGCTGAATAGTATTCCACTGTGTAAACATACCACAGGTTTTTTTTTTTTTTAATCCAATCCTTGGTTGAGGGACATCTGGGTTGTTTCCAGTTTCTAGCTATTACAAATAAGACTTCTATGAACATAGATGAGGAAACTTCCTTGTGATTTGGTGAGGAGTCATTTGAATGTATAACCAGAAGTGGTTTGGCTGGCTCCAGAAGCAGAGCTTTTCCAAGTTATCTAAGATATTACCAGACAGACCTCCATAGTGGATGCACAAGCCTCTACTCCCACCAGCAATGGAGTAGGGTTCCCCTTTCTCCACACCCTTGCCAGCATGTGCTGTCATTTGATTTTAGCCATTCTGACAGGTATGAGATGGAATCTCAGAGTTGTCTTGAGTTGCATTTCTTTGATGATTAAGGATGCTGAGCATTTATTTCTTCAAGTGTCTCTCAGCCATTAGGAATTCCTCTTTTTAAAACCTTTTATATCATTTGTGGTCTATTAAACACTGTCCCTCCTATGGCTTGGGTTCATCATTTCCAGCATGTCAGCCACTGTCACCTGATTATGTAGTATTAAAATAGAAAAACTCATTCATGATTTTCTATTTATACATCAAAAATTTTGGAAAGTAAATTGTCTTATTAAAAATTCATAATAAGTAACAGTACAAAAATTTATTTCTGTAGTTTATGAAATAAGATGGGTATGAAACAATAAAAGTATTTTAGCTTAGTAATCTTAAAAAATCAAATACATTACCAAAGTTTTAATTCTCATCAAATGTTAAGAATAATTTCATAGAACTTTAAAATACCTACATTATCTTACTCCTAGTAATATCTTCCTGTCATGCTCAGAAGTCAGTGTCTGACACTGTAAGTTTTACTTTTTGCTATTATATTTACTGTGAAGTACACCTTTTCATTATTTTTGGAGTAATGATAAACTATTCACCTCCCAAATATTAAATGACTGAGTTTCCAGAGTGTTTTAAGTGGATTAATAGTGAAGAAATATAGCCTTCAACAATAAAAATCAAATTGAAAAATTAAGAATTTTTCAAATTATATGAATTATTATTTTTTTTTTGTTAACATGAACCAAACTGAATAGAACTTGAAGTAGCTGTTAAAAACATTAACCTATATTACTGTCAATATCATTTTTGGATCAAACAAATGGATTTTGAAAAGAGTTGTTCAAGTGTAAGATAAATGTTAACATTACCTGTTACAGATGTTTCCCTTGCCCTACCTCTTGCAAATTGTCACATAATCATGTAATTCCTCAAAAACAGCATCTTAAAAAAATTTTCCTAGGATATTAGGAAGAAAGACTTAATAAGGTATGAATAAAAATGTGAGTTAGTAAACACAATATTATAAACATGCTAACAATATTAGAGAGTGTCATTCCCCTAGGTGTGGAGGGCATGCTACAGTGTTACCAACCTCCCTCACTGGATGTGCAGGTTCAATTTATTTTTCTTGATATATGTTTGTTTTCACATTTTTGTGTGAATATTTTGGCTCAAGTGCCTGAATCTTGAAACCCTTATTCTTTATGAGGTCTCTTGTCTTTACAGACTCTGAACAGTCTTCACAGACTGAAGACTGTGCTTTTTTTCATTTCCTTCTTTTTAATGTTTATTTATAACTTCAAGTTACAACTACATCACACTGCTCTCTTTCTACCCCTCATGGTTCCACCCTCCCAACCTTTCATCCCTCTCCCTTCCATCCCACTCCTCTGGAGTGGAGTGTCCCTACATATCAGCCTGCCCCAGTTCAGCAGTCATATGAGGGACAAGAGCCTCCTCATACACTGGAGGCCTACATGGCAGCACCACTAGGGAAAAGAGTCTCACTAACAGGTAGCAAAGTCTATGTTCCTGTTCCTTTTGGTGTGTTGGTTGTAGGATAGTTATCCTGTACTACATGGCTAAAATCCAATTATAAGTGAATAGATGCCATATGTATCTTTCTGAGTCTGGGTTAGCTCACTCCGATTGATCTTTTCTAGTTCCATCCATTTGGCTGCAAATTGCAAGATTTCCTTGAATCTGGTAGCTGAGTAGTATTCCACTGTGTAAAAGGTACCATAGTTTTTTGTTTGTTTGTTTTGTTTTTGTTTTTTTATCCATTCATCAGTTGAGGGGCATCTGGGTTGTTTACAGTTTCTAGCAATTACAAATAAGGCTGCTAAGAACATAGATGAGGAGATACCCTTGTGGTTTTATGAGGAATCATTTGGATGTATACCCAGAAGTGTTATGGCTGGGTCTTGAGGTAGAGCTATTTCAAATTTTCTGAGATATCACCATCTGATTTTCATAGTGATTGTACAAGTTTGTACTCCCACCAGCAATGGAAGAGTGCTCCCCTTTCTCCACAACCTGGCCAGCATTTACTGTCATTTGAGTCTTTGATCTTAGCCATTCTATCAGGTGTGAGATGGAATGTCAAAGTCGTCTTGAGTTGCATTTCTCTGATGATTAAGGATGTTGAGCATTTCTTAAAGTGTTCTCAGTCATCAGAGATTCCTCCTTTGTGAATTGTCTGTTTAGCTCTGTTTCCCATTTTTTTATTGGATTATTTGGTTTCTTGGCATTTAATTTCTTGAGTTCTTTGTAAATTATGTATATTAGCCCTCTGTGGGATGTGGAGTTGCTAAAGATCTTTCCCAATCTGTTGGTTGCTGTTTTGTTTGACTGACAGTGTCCTTTGCCTTACAGAATAAGCTTTTCAGTTTCAAAAGGGCCATTTATTGTTGGTCTTAGAGCCTGAGCTGTTGGTGTTCAGTTCAGGAAGTTTTCAACTGTGCTGATGAGTTTGAGGCTTTTCCCCACTTTCTCTTCTACTATATTTAGTGTGTTGGACTTTATGTTAAGGTCTTTGGTCCACTTGGACTTAAGTTTTGTGCAAGGTGATAAGTATGTGTTTATTTGCATTCTTTTACATGATCACATCCAGTCAGACCAGCACAATTTGTTGAAGATGCTGTCCTTTTTCCATTGCATGGTTTTGGCTTCTTTGTCACAAATTAAGTAACCGTAGGTGTGTGTTTTCATTTCTGGGTCTTCTATTCCATTCCATTGATCTACTGGTCTGTTTCTATACCAGTACCATGCTGTTTTTATTACTATTTCTCTGTAATATAGTTTGAAATCTGGGATAGTGATACCACCAGATGTTTTGTTGTTATTGTTTTTGCACAGGATTGATTTAGCTATTTTTGGTTTTTTGTTGTTCCATATGAAGTTGAAAATTGTTTTTTCCAGGTCTATAAAGAATTGTGTTGGTATTTTGATAAGAATTGCATTGAATCTGTATATTGCTTTTGGCAGGAGGGCCATTTTTATTATGTTAATCCTACCTATCCATGAGCATGGGAGATCTTTCCATCTTCTGATGACTTCTTCAATTTCTTTCTTCAAGGACCTAAAGTTCTTGTCATACAGGTCTTTCACTTGCTTGGTTAGAGTTACCCCCAGGGTGTTTATATTGTTTGTGGGTATTGTGAAGGTGTTGTTTCCCTAATTTCTTTCTCAGCCCATTTATCTTTTTTATAAAGAAGGGCTTCCTATATTTTTGAGATAATTTTGTAAATTTATCTTCTCCTGATAAAGAATATTATTAAGTATATGTTACTTAAAAACTCCTCACTGTTTTAAACTTTTTGTCATTTTCATACATATGTACAATATATTGTGATTACAGCCATCTGCATTACCTCTCCAGTCTCTAATGATAAGTCACAAAGACATATGGCCTCTTATCAATCCTTTCACTCCCTCTTTGTTGCTAATCTCAGGAAATACTATTACCCCCAGTTCACACAACTATTCCAAGATATAGGATTAATACCAATTTCTCTCTCTTTCCATTTCTAATTTTGTGTCTTTTTTCTCTCTCCCCATACTTATATAAAACACATACTTCTTTATTTATTGAGATGAAATACAGTCATTCAGTGATCATAGATTTACGTTTACCCATCCATTTTATAACATTTCCTAGCTTGTTTTCTTTACTTACTCTCTTTTTTAGTGTGATTTATTTACTATGTAGATACAATTAACTAAATAAATATCAAAATCAGTGATGTTCTGCTTTCTATTTCCAAATCTTATATGCAGTTTTCAAAGATATTCAAGATAATGGTTAACATATTATTCAAGTTCTCAACTCCTAAAGATATATTTTCTATATAAATTTCTTAAAATAACGTGTCCATTAAGATTTCCAGTGTAATTTGTTTGCCAAAATATTACCACAAATGTTACCAGTGGTATATGTTGTGAAGAACTTTCATTGTCAGGCATTTTACTATGTATTTGTTTCTTGCTTTTACCTATTTGTTTCTAAGTAAAACATATATTAAGAAAAGAAAATTAATTTTGGTATGGTTCCCCTAGATGTCCAAATAATATGTGTTGAATGAATAATTTAATACATGAATGAATTAATGATTACATTGCAATGAGAACATTGGCATCATTTGAGAAGCTAATGTATTTATTAATGTATGTATCAAAAAGTGAATGGTACCAACTTTCACTGAACATAGACAATAAATCATTCTAAGCAAATTTTTTTATGTTTCCTTATTACTTCAAGCTGCATCTCACTTACTCTCCTCCCCTCCCAGTCCCACACTCTTACTCTCTCCCCATCTACCTCCTATCCTACTCCTCCAGAGTAGGTTGCCCCTACATATTAGCCTCCCTCACTTCATCAGTCATATAAGGGTTGGGAGATTCCTCTTGCACTGGGAGCCAATATGGTAAATCCATTAGGGCAAAGTGTCCCACCAACAGGTAACAAGGTCTATGTTTCTATTCCTTTTGGTGTGTTTGTTGTAGGATAGTTATGCTGTACTACATGGCTAAAATCAAATTATAAGTGAACAGATGTCATATACATCTTTTTGGGTCTGGGTTAGCTCACTCAGGATGAGCTTCTCTAGTTCCATCCATTTGACTGACAATTGCATGATTTCCTTTTTTCTGATAGCTGAGTAGTATTCCATTGTGTAGATGTACAACAGTTTTTTAATCCATTCTTTGGTTGAGGGGCATGGAGTTATTTCCAGTTTCTAGCTATTACAAATTTTGGTGATTACAGACTGGATCTTGTATAATCATAGTGGTTGTACAAGTTTGCACTCCCACCTACAATGAAGGAGTGTTCCTCTTTCTCCACAACCTCACCAGCATGTTCTGTCATTTGAGTTTTTGTTCTTAGCCACTCTGACAGGTGTGATCAAGTTTTGAAATATATTAGACATTTGTCTACATTTGAAGAGATATATACCTATCAATCATTTTATCTCTTATATTTCTCCTTTACTTGTCAGTTTGTTAAAATATATAATATAGAGATATTTATGATATTTTGTTTAGTGATATGCTTTTTATGACTATTATGACAGAATATATATATATGATACTTTCCACTAGTAACATTTGACTAGTCTTGTTAAATTGCAAGCCATTTGGGTCTGTGTTGAATGTCGGTAATGAAGAAGGGTTTTATGATTTTCATATTATCAGAAATGCTTTTCCTCATTGACTTTTCTGTTCATTCGTTTATTTTAATATCAGCATTCTGGACTTCTAAAACTAGTTTTTATATATTCCTATTGAACATGAAGTCAATACAGTAAAAATAAGTATGATTAAGAGATGGTTGTTTGGGTGAAGTGATTCTTAACAAGCATAAGGCTATCTCTGTGTTTGATTCTGCAGAACTCATAAAAAGTCATAATATTAGCCATCAAATGACCAAAGGGGGGGGGGAGAAGCACCCTCCCAACTTTCTGGGGATGGGACGTCGCTCCCTTAAAATGACTTCCTGCTGATTGGGACATAGTAATCTTGTATAGGACCCAAATAAGAATGGAAAAATGTTTAAAAATCTTAATACAATAATTTGATGTTCAGTCCTTTTGTGCTCAGCTATTTAAATGCCCTAAAAAGTTCGTAGACAGAAGCTGAACTTCAGGACTTTACTGAAGTTCTGGCTGGAGCAGTCTGTCGAGCTGAACAATCTTAGTGATTTTGAGTTGTTGTGATTGTAGACTTTTGAGGGAACAGCTATTGAGGAAGTCTGCAAGGCTAGATAGATCGTCTGGGCTACTTTGGTGTCTGATCTGTTTTCTTCTGAGGTTTCCATTGTCCAGTTGTCCCTGGATTCCTTGGATGGATGCTTTAAACCTCCTGGAAATATAAGAACAGAGCCCTGCCCTAATCCTAACTCTGGGACACTGCTTTTTTTTTGGGGGGGGGTCAGGTAATATTTTTCCTGGAACAAATTTGGTTTTTTGAGAATATAAAAATATATCTTTCAGTCCGGATTAAAGAAGAAACTATTTTGATATTTTGGAGCTAAACAAACCTTTAGTGTATATATTTTGATATCACAAAGGACAATTTGTTTGAATTTCAGCATGCCTTTTGTAAGTAGCTTTTAAACTTAAATCCTTCCAAATCCGATGTGCCTATCTCTGTATTCTAAGTATTGGACTCACAGACATGTGGTTCTCAAATGATGGGATTAAAGATGTGCTCCACCACCCCTGGATCAAAGTTTTTCTCTATTTAGAGCTTGTTTTGTGTCAGTCTGAGCTTGAGCTCTGAGATATGCCGTTTTCTGCCTCTAGTGTGTTAGAATTAAGGGTGTATCCTTCTCAAATGGTGGGATTAAGGGTAATAGAAAATCATTTTATTTTGAGGAAAAGATTCCAAGCTGTTAAATGGTCTTTTTAAATAAGTTTTGGAGGTTAGACCCAGGGACTTCTCTCTTTTTTTTCCTGTATCCTTCTTTCTCTCCTATGAAGGAGTGAACAGACTTGAGAAAAATGGGACATAGACATAATATAGGAAAGATCAAGAAAAAAAGTGAGACTATTGAATATGTCCTTATACTTTGTATAATGATACAAAATTAAAATGATATTTGGCTAAATTGGTATTGAGCTTTGTATATTGATGCAAAATTAAGATTGTATTGGGCTACATCAGTACTGATCTTTGTATATTGTTACAAAATTAAGATTATATTTGGCCACAATGTTATTGATCCTTGTATATTGATGCAAAATTAAGATTGTATTGGGCTACATAGGTATTAATCTTTGTATATTGATACAAAATTAAGATTGTATTTGGCCACATTAGTATTGATATTTGTATATTGATACAAAATTAAGGGTAATGCTTTTTAAAGGTATTGTAACAAGTAATGCTCAAAAATGAAATGTGAAGTTTTGGCCTTGTTACCAACTGTCATAAACTGTTTAGGATAATTAATAAATACAAACTAATAGTCATTCATGCTTGTCATTTTGTTAGGTATTATGACAGTCTATCAGAGTTATTTTCTAAGCTAATCAGAAATCAAGTAGCTAAGAGAAAAGCAACATTTGCTTATCTAAATATAAGAGATAGATAAGGCATCTTCAAAAACCTCAAGAGATCTGCAGAACATGGCATTCAAAGATGTTTTCTTAACTTAAGATGTCTTGATATCAAGATATGCCAGCTCCTGACAGCACCTCCTACTCTACTCCAAGTAGAAGATGAGCATTGAAGAATCTCCAATGGGAGATGGTTCAATTAGTGGCAAGCCTATCTCTTGGCAAGAAAAACCCCTTGCTTCAGCTGTAGACAGAATGCTGTCCAAAAAGGACAAAACTTGGAAGCAGGTAAGTCAACAGCCTAGCTCTGACAAGACAGGGTAGGCAAGTCCTTCATAATTCCTGCTCTACAATCAATGTGTGTAAGAAAAATGGGGCCAAATGGTTGAAAACTGATGTTGTGATGTATGGAGAGAAAATGGGAACTGTTCAGGCAGCCACTGGTATTTCCTAATTTGGAAGTTGTGGGCCCTGCACTTCCTATATAATCAGATATATTTATCCCTCTCAGGTCTCTGAGGTGGTTGAACAATAGATAGCTAGAGTCTCATAGTTAAATTTTGAGTTGTTTAGGAATCAAGAGGGTGTTCTGAATCTAAGAAGATGTTTTTAACTTTGTGATGCAAGTTAGTATGAAAGCTGAGTTAGGGGGGATCCAAGATGGTGGCGGCCAGCGTGGACATACTTTGATTTCGGTGTCAACAGTCAGAAGGCGGCAAGTGTTGCAGGATGCTGTACAAAAGGCATGACCCCTTTCACCCAGCTACACAGGGACCACGGAAGATCCCTGGGCAGGACGCCCCTTCACACTCTTGGACACTCTACGAAGCCTCTGGACCCGAGAATCGGGATAATCCATCCACCAACAGGAGAGACCACCTGTAAGTTCCAACCTAATACCCAGCAAGCAGATTCAGAACCCACGCAGAAATAATCCCCACCCTGCTGGGCACTCCTAGGTCTCACACAGATGATTCAATTATCTGGCAAAAGCTTGCAACCCTTGGAAGTGAGCAGAGCTCCGCTGAAAGTGCCTTCAGACCACAGATCACAGTGTATGACTTCACTGGACAGTTTCCAAGCTGTGGGAGCGGCAAGGCTACTGGAGCTGAACTGCAGATTTACCCACTACAGGAACCAACCCCGGGCAAACTGCGAGATATTGGAAACTGTCTTATATCGGACTTTTGTACTAGTATGGGCCCGGACCCTTTCGGTGGGGAACCAGAGCTTACTTGTACACAGCTCCGCCACCTGGATTAGTTAGGTCTCCACCTGGGAGGCGGGGCTGAATGACTTACCTTATAGGGGTGGAGTAAGGCAACGCTACTCCTACACCAAAGCACCCCATTTGGACCCAAGTCCAGAAGACAACAAAAAAAATTCCACATGGCCAGAGGCCCCCCCCCCAAAAAAAAAAGAGCAAAATGTCTCCAACAAAAGAAAGGAATGCTATTCCATCCAGCCCGAACCACTTCAACACAACTGAAACACATGAAAACGATGACAATCTTACATTATGAAAAGTGATAGAGTCCCTTCAAGAAGAACTTAAAACTATGAAGGAATTCAAAGAAGCCACAATTTTACAAGTCAAAACAACAAATAACACCATTAAAGAGCTCCAAGCCAAGGTGACCCAGCTTGAACAGGAAAAGGACAGAGCAATGAAAGATTTCCAGGCAAAAACAAGCAAACTAGAGAAGGAAATGTACAAAACGAACAATACCATTCAAGACATGAAAATAGAAATGGAAACAGTAAAGAAAACACAGTCAGAGTTAAAAGAGGAAATGGAGAATCAAGAGTAGAGAACAGGAACTACGGATGTGAGTATGAAAAATAGGATGCAAGAGATGGAAGACAGGATCTCAGGCATGGAAGATTCGATGGAAGAAATCAGTACAACATCCAAAGAAAATGAGAAAGCTAAAAATCTCTCACCCACAACATCCAAGAAATCAAGGACTCAGTGAAAAGATGGAACCTAAAAATTATAGGCATAGAGGAAAGAGAAGACTCCTGACTCCATGGTACAGGAAATATCTTCAACATAATCATAGAAGAAAACTTCCCAAACCTAAAGAAAGATTTACCAGTAAAAATCCAAGAGGCTTACAGAACACCAAACAGATTAGATCAGAAAAGAAACTCCTCTTGCCACATAATAATAGAAACTCCAAATGTAGAGAACAAAGAAAGGATATTAAAAGCTGTAAGAGAAAAAGACCAAGTCACATACAATGGCAGACCCAACAGAATTACACCTGACTTCTCCTCAGAAATGTTAAAAGCTAGAAGGGCCAGGACAGATGTGCTACAAGCCCTGAGAGAACATAGGTGCCCAGCCATACTACTATACGTAGAAAAACTCTCTATCTACATAGAAGGAAAAAACAAGATATTCCATGACAAAATCAAATTCAAACAATATCTCCTCACAAACCCAGCCCTACAGAAGATCCTAGAAGGAAAATTCCAACACAGAGAAGATAACTACACCCAAGAAAACAGAGGAAATAGAAACCTCCAGAGCAACTAAACAAAAAAAGAAACACAAGACAGCCAGCTATACCAAAATAATGGGAAATAACAACCCCTGGTCACTAATATCCTTCAACATCAATGGACTCAACTTGTCAATAAAAAGACACAGACTTACAGACTGGATCCATAAACAAGACCCATCTTTTTGCTGTATACAAGAAACAAGCCTCACTATTGAAGATAAACACTATCTCAGAGTAAAGGGCTGGGAAAAGGTTTTCCAAGCAAATGGACCCAGGAAACAAGCTGGAGTAGCCACCCTAATATCAAACAAAATAGAGTTCCAATTGAAGTTGATAAAAAAAAGACAGAGAAGGGCATTACATACTCATTAAAGGAAATATCCACCAAGAGGTCATCTCAATATTGAACATCTATGCCTCAAATACAAAGGCACCTACATTTATAAAAGAAACGCCTCTAAAACTTAAATCGCACACTGATCCAAACACTTTAATAGTGGGAGACTTCAACACCCCACTCACAACTATGGACAGATCATCAAGAGAGAAGCCAAAAGAGAAATAATGAGTCTAACAGAGATCATGAACCAAACGGACTTAACAGATATCTACAGCACGTTTCACCCAAACACAAAAGAATACACCTTCTTCTCAGCACCTCATGGAACCTTCTCCAAAATTGACCATATAGGTGGACACAAAGATAGCCTCAACAGATACAAGAAAATTCAAATAACCCCTTGTATCTTATCAGACCACCATGGAATAAAGCTGGACTTCAATAGCAAAAGAATCAACAGAAAGTCTACACTCACATGGAAATTGAACAACTCTTTACTAGAGTCCCACTGGGTCAGGGAAGAAATAAAGAAGGAAATCAAAGACTTCTTAAAAATCCAACGAAAACGAAGACACAACCGAAGCTAAATCAAGATCAGTTAAACAGATTAAACAGACCTATAACCCCTAAGGAAATAGAAACAGTCATTAAAAATCTCCCAACCAAAAAAAAGCCCAGGGCCAGATGGCTTTAGCACGGAATACTACCGGACCTTCAAAGAGGAGTTAACACCAATACTTTTCAAAGTCTTTCACAAAATAGAATCTGAAAGAACATTGCCAAACTCATCCTATGAGGCGACATTCACCCTGTTTCCTAAACCACACAAAGATACAACAAAGAAAGACAACTTCAGACCAATCTCCCTCATGAACATAGATGCAAAAATATTAATAAAATACTAGCAAACCGAATTCAAGAACACATCAAAAGTATCATTCACCATGATCAAGTAGGCTTCATCCCAGGAATACAGGGATGGTTCAACATATGAAAGTCTATCAACGTCATTCACCATATAAAAACATGAAAGAAAAAAAACACATGATAATCTCGCTAGATGCAGAAAAAGCATTTGACAAAATCCAACACCCCTTCATGCTAAAATTCTGGAGAGAACGGGCATACAAGGACCGTACCTAGAAATAATAAAGGCAATATACAGCAGGCCAGTGGCCAACATCAAAATAAATGGAGAGAAACTTGAAGCATTTCCTCTCAACTCAGGGACAAGACAAAGACGTCCACTTTCACCATATCTCTTCAATATAGTACTTGAAGTTCTTGCTAGAGCAATAAGACAATCAAAGGAGATCAAGGGGATAAACTTCGGAAATGAAGAAGTCAAATTATCCCGATTTGCAGATGATATAATAGTATACATAAGCAACCTCAAAAATTCCACCAGAGAACTCATACAGCTGATAAACACCTTCAGCAAAGTGGCTGGATACAAAATTAATTTTAAAAAGTCAGAAGCCCTTTAAACAACAAACAAATGGGCTGAGAAAGAAATAAGGGAAACAACCCCTTCACAATAGCCACAAACAACATAAAATACCTGGGGGTAAATCTAACCAAGCAAGTAAAGGACCTGTACAACAAGAACTTCAAGCCATGAAGAAAGAAATGGAAGAGGCCTTTAGAAGATGAAAATATCTCCCATGCTCATGGATAGGTAGGATCAACATAATAAAAATGGCCATCCTACCAAAAGCAATATATAGATTCAATGCAATTCCTAACAAAATACCAACACAATATTTTATAGACTTGGAAAGAGTTAGTATCAATTTCATATGGAACAACAAAAAGCCCAGAATAGCTAAATCAATCCTGTACAATAAAAAAAATCTGGAGGTATTACCATCCCAGATTTCAAGCTGTACTACATAGCAATAGTTGTAAAACCCCATGGTATTGGTACAGAAACAGACCAGTAGATCAATGGAATTGAAATGAAGATCCAGAAATAGACCCACACACTTATGGCCACCTAATTTTTGACAAAGAAGCCAAAACGGAAAAATGGAAGAAGGACAGCATCTTCAACAAATGGTGCTGGTGCAACTGGATGTCCATTTGTAAAAGAATGAAGTTAGACCCATACTTATCACCTTGTACAAAACTTAAGTCCAAGTGGATCAAAGACCTTAACATAAGGCCGGTCACACTAAATCTACTAGAAGAAAAAGTGGGAGAAACCCTCGAACTCATTGGCACAGGCGACAACTTCCTGAACAGAACACCAACAGCTCAGGACTTGAGATCAACAATCAATAAGTAGGACCTCATGAAACTGAAAAGCTTCTGTAAGGCTAAAGACACTGTCATTTGAACAAAACGGCAGCGTACAGACTGGGAGAAAATCTTCACCAACCCCACATCGGACAGAGGGCTAATATCAAAAATCTACAAAGAACTCAAGAAATTAAATGCCAAGAAACCAAATAATCTAATCAAAAAATGGGGGACAGAGCTAAATACAGAATTCAAAAAGGAGGAATCCCTAATGGCTGAGAGACACTTGAAGAAATGCTCAACATCCTTAATCATCAGAGAAATGTCAAGACGACTCTGAGATTCCATCTCACACCTGTCAGAATGGCTAAGATCAAAAATTCAAATGACAGCACATGCTGAGGAGGGTGTGGAGAAAGGGGTACCCTACTCCATTGCTGGTCAGAGTGCAGGCTTGTGCAACCACTATGGAGGTCATTCTGGTGATAACTTAGAAAACTTGGAATAGCTCTGCCTCAGGACCCAGCCATACCACTTCTGGGTACACACCCAAGTGCCTCTTCATGGAATCATAAGGAAGTTTCCTCATCTATGTTCATAGCAGCCTTATTTGTAATAGCTAGAAACTGGAAACAACCCAGGTGTCCCTCAACCGAAAAATGGGTTAAAAAACTGTGGTACATCTACACAATGGAATATTATTCAGCTATCAGGAACAATGAAATTATGCAATTTGCAGCCAAATGGATGGAACTAGAAAAGCTCATCCTGAGTGAACTAACCCAGACTCAGAAGGACACATATGGCATCTATTCACTTATAGTAGGATTTTAGCTATATGGTAGAAGGTATCGATACTACAACTAACACACCAAAGGGAACCTGGACATAGATTTCTTATTTTTAATTTTTATTTTTATTTATTTTTTATATATTAGTTATATTTTTATCTATTTTTTAGTCTTTTTTATCTATTGTATGCTTATTGGTTTGTTTCTTTAGTAGTTCTCTCTCCTCCCGGGCAATGACACACTTTTCACTGATGGTACTGCTTCATAGACCCCCAATGAATGAAGAGGCTCTTGGCACTCATATGACCTCTCAACAGAGATGAGGGACTGTTATATAAGGACACCCCACCACAGAGAAATGGGATGGATGGAAGGGTTAGGAGGTAAAGAAAAAAAATGAAATGTGATGTTTTGGCCTTTTACTACTAATTGTCATAAACTGTTTAGGATAATTAAGAAATGCAAACTAAGGGTTATGCAAGCCGGTCATTCTGTTAGGTACTATGAAAGCCTATTATAGTAACTTGCTATGCTAATCCAAAATAAACCTGCTAAGAGACAAGCAGCATCTGCTTTCCCTAATATAAGAGATCGTTAGGGCCTCTTCAAAAACCTCAAGAGATCTGCAGAATATGGCATTCAAAGATGTTTTCGTAACTTTACATTTTTTTATATCAAGACATATCCACTCCTGACAGCACCCCCTATTCTCCTCCAAGTAGAAGATGTGCATCGAAGAATCTCCAGTGGGAGATGATTGAATTAGTCGCAAGCCTATCTCTTGGTAGGAAAAGCCCCTTGCTCCAACTGTAGACAGAATGCTGTCCAAAACGGTCAATACCTGGAAGCAGGCAAGTCTACAGCCTAGCTCTGCCAAGACAGAGTGGGTAAGTCCTTCATAACCCCTGCTCTACAATCAATTTCTTTCAGAGAAACGGGACCAAACGACTGAAGATCGATGCTGTAATGTATGGAGAGAAAATGGGAACTGTCCCGGTAGCCACAGGTATGTCATTTCTTAGTTTGGGAAGCTGCAGGCCCTGTACTTCCTAAAAAATTAGATATATTTATCCCTCTCAGGTCTCTGAGGTGGTTGAAGAACAAATATCTAGAGTCTCATAATTAAATTTTGAGTTGTTTAGGAGTCAAGAGAGTGTTATAGATCTAAGAAGATACTTTTAAAATTGTGTTGCAAGTTAGTATGAATGTTGAGTCAGATATAGACCTTTAAACTCA
This sequence comes from Lophiomys imhausi, assembly GCA_907164525.1. Classification (NCBI taxonomy): domain Eukaryota; kingdom Metazoa; phylum Chordata; class Mammalia; order Rodentia; family Muridae; genus Lophiomys; species Lophiomys imhausi. The sequence goes on from CAJQZJ010030793.1 coordinate 52,111, forward strand.
TGGAGATATTTAGATAGTAGAATATTAAAGTCAGGTACCAAATACATATGGAGTGGACTGGATATTGGGAATGTATGTTAAGCCATATAACCCTCATAACTGTGGCCTAATTACCTCTGTTGTACTGTATTGTATTTATTATTATAAGAGAAAGTGCCATTTGTTTGACTGAAAGGGGAAACTGTAGGGGAAATAAGATATACCTTAAACTTAAAAGAAAAAAAAGGGAAGAGGCTGGGGGGTTGAGGGTGGGAGGGTGGGACTGGATGGGGATTAGGGTGGGGACTGCGATTGAGATGTAACTTGAAGAAATAAAAATAAAGAAAAAAAAGAACTGTGAAAAAAAAGAAAGCTGAGTTAGATATAGAACATTAAACTCATTGAGATGGTTAGATACTAGAATGTTAAGGCAGATGTCAAATACATATGGAGTGGATATTGGGAATGTATGCTCAGCCATATAACTCTCATAATTGGGGCCTATTTAGTTCAGTTGTTTTGTATTGTATTTGTTGTTATAAGAGAAAGAGCCATTCGTTGGAATGAAAGGGGGAGCTGTTTGTGGGGAAAAAGACATACCTTAAACTTAAAAAAAAATTAAGATGATGGGGGTTGATGGGGAAGAGGGTAAGCAGGTGGGACTGAATGGGGGAGTAGGGATAGGATTGTGATTGAGATGTAACTTGAAGAAATAAAAATAAATTTTAAAAAGCCAGAATAGCAATGTCATTCCTAATCCAATGTGGTTCTATACAATTTCTGGAATCTTTAGGTCCTGCTAACCTGACACAAAGTGCAAGTTTTCTGTCTTAAAAAGAAAGGTGAGATTGTCCTCTGACATTCACATGTGTCCCAGAACATACATGTGCCCAGGTTCATGCAGAAAAAGGAACATGCAAACATACATACATACATTCATACATATGAAATTATAGCCACACCCAAACAAATGCAGATTTTTACATTGTAGTGTTTGATGCAGTTCATCAGAATTCAAAGTACTGTACTTATGTTCTGTAATACTGTATGCATTGAATATGATTACAGCATTGAATATTATTACTTAAATGGAAGAACATTGGATTGTGATACCTTCATCAGGCTTTAAAAAGGTTTGTGTTTTATGTCATTTATACAAAAGTTTGAGGGATGATGATGTTGAAGAGTATGAGAGCATTCAGTCAGCCTTTGAAATCTGTATTACAATGAACAGAGAAAATAAACTTCCCAGCAGCCTCATTTTATTTGATTTGCTTCCTTCTGTATTAGAATATATTTGTGAGGGGGAAAAAAGGAAACTAGAAGAGACAGTTAGACAAAACGAAGGAAAGAATTATATTGTAAATTCATTGTTGTTTTTGGGGAAGACGGTGATGTTCTGACAAAAATACAAATAATGTTAACTGAATATGCATTTGAAATACTATTCTAGTCTAACATGTACTCAAGTTTTCTTTATAGAAATATGTATTGTGTCATTTTCTTCTCATAATCTCTATATTTCATATATGTGTGTGTTTATGAGTATATATGTACTATATTTTATAAAATCCCATACATAATTGGGTTTCTGTTTCTAAATTTACTTGACGAATGTTTTTGCAGCACTAATAAGCAAGAAATTTTAATTTATTTCTCCTTTTTTCATTTGAAATCTTAAACCATTTCTGTGAAGTGGGGCAAAAATATCTACTTGTGAGTTCTCCCTTCCTAAAATGGTTTTCTGTGTGGCTGAATTCAGTGATGTGACTCTAGTCTCAGATTATCTCATATACTCAAGCCAAGTTTAAATATGAATCACTGTATAATGTATTCATATATACATGAGCGACTGGGTTCATGTTACACTTTACATATTTATTAAGAAATTGCTCACTGACACTGGTTTGAAATAGAGAAAGCAGATAAGAGATAAAATGTTTGTAATATGAAAACCCACACAGAGGAATGGGGAAATTTTGCACCATGCTTTCAACAGTCCTTTTTGAATATTTCCATGAGGTACTCTTATTTTTAAAAATGTCAACCCAAAAGTAAATGCCCACCTTGCTTGCTTACTCAGTGTCAAAAAACTCACCATTAATCTAGCAAACAGCACTCCCTGGGCTAGGAAAACTTATTTAAAATCTTTTTGAGGCAAATAGCCTTTCAGCGTCATAAATCATTTTCTATTGAACTCTATTTGAACTCAAATTAGCATAAAAATATTGAGATAAACCTATTTTAACTGCTTTGCATGAAATACCATATCTAGATATATTAAATTCACCTTCATTTTCTCTAAAACACTTGAACATTAAAAGCATTTGTTACAATTTTAATCAATACAAACAAGAGTGCTTGCTCTCCAGGCTTAGTGTTTATGGACCTGGCTAATTTGTTGTTTCCTTACACATTCACACCAAAAATAGAGGAGGTTTCTAGTGCTGTTTACTCTTTTTTTTTTTTTTTTTTTGCTTGCAATGTGATGTTTCATAAGTCTCTAAAATAATTAATTTCAAGTAAAATGTTTATTTCTTTATTAGTGTTTCATTTGAACACAATCTTTGCAATAGAGTAGAAGACATAAATGAAAAGAAAATTTAAAAATCATAGCACAGATTTTCAATATCTGTTTTACAATTCATATTAAAAAGTAGCTAGGAGTTTCATATATTCTAACTTAATAGTCAAATCTTCCTATTATTAGTACAGTAAAAATATTATGATTTCCCTGGCATTGTGGCATGCGATTTTCATACTTGACCATCATACTTCGTACACGGAAATTGCTAATTCTAGTCCATCTTGGTCTATATAGATTTTCCATTATCAAAATAAATACATACTTATATATGTACTTTTGATTTGTATATACATATACATATATAACATTTTAGAAATATTTATATGTTATATATAAAATGGTTCATGTTTCCTGTACATAAATAGATATGTATGCAACCTTGCCATTATACAATAAATTTCCTTTAAAATCAAATATTTTTCAGAATATGCATACACACACATATATATGCATATATTTAAATAAACACCATAATGTGTATAAATATTCCTAGAACTTTTAAATATATACATACAATTGCATAAGAGTTCATGGATACAGTATGTCAAAATAGGTCCTTGCCAGTAAGCCATATCTGTGTTTAGTGGACTGTCTTTATTCAATGAATTTCTTCTCATTTTAATGTTGATAAAAGTATGTTAGCTGAGATTCCAGAACTACATTAATTGAGGAATTTTCCCTTGAATCATTTTGATTTGAAGCTGTACAGTAACGGTGGCTTCAGTTGTTCATCACTGAGTTTGTCTGGATTTTCTTCTTCTTTCATTCACAGCTTTCATATCTATTTGCATGCAATACTAATTGAATCCATGTACATAATTTTCCTTATTATCAATTAGTTTCTATTTTAAAACTTATGGTGTCTATCATTTAATGGAAATTTAAGTGAAGCACCTGATATTTTAGAGCTATTTTTAGATTTTGCACATTTGCAATTTATAAGTTATGTGGTTATTCTCTTGACATTTAATTTATAATAATTGTTTATTTTTTAAATTAAAGAAATTTTGAGAATATATAAAAGTGTAAGACTAAAGTCCAAATTTTCTTGTTTGGAGGCTGGAGAGGATTGAAAATAAAGAGTACAGTATGATAGTTTTACTGGTGTTTTTATAATGTTTATGCCTCAATGTATCTAGTCTTTTATTCACAGTTATATATAATATATGCACAAATAGTCATAACACATGAAAAATACATATGTTTAATTTCTAAAATTATGATAAATTTTGGGGTACTTTTTGAAAATACTATAATATCTAGACATTATTCTATTTTCTATATACCAAATATTATCTCACTATACTTGAAAAATCAGGTCTCTTATAGACTAAAGTTAAACTCTACAAATAAACTTATTAAATAATCACAAACATCTCTAAATGAGCTTATAATCAATGTATCCTCTGTGTGTGTGTGTGTGTGTGTGTGTGTGTGTGTGTGTGTGTGTGTGT
>CAJQZJ010030793.1:111542-156333 GCA_907164525.1 Lophiomys imhausi
TTACTGTTATAAGAGAAGGAACCATCTGTTGGACTGAAAGGGGAAACTTCTGGGGGGAAGAGGGTGGAAGGGCGGGATAGGAAGGGGGAATAGGGAGGGGTTTGTTACTGAGATGTAACTTGAAGAAAAAAAATAAAGTATTTAAAAAAAATCAATTTTGTCAAAATGAAACATAAAATAAAATATGATATCATTATCCTACACTGGTAGAAATTTTAGGTTTTCTCTTCCAAGTTCTCATTTATTTATTTACTACTCACATTCTCATTTATTTCATTTACTATTGTAAAGATGATAAACATAAAACAAAATAAGCATTCATTATCTTAGAAGTTAACCCTAGGTAGAATTTTTGCCTATCAACTGTAAGGCCTTTGGGTCAATGCCTTGCAATGAAAAATAACAACTCTGCAACTATTTCTCACTCTTACACATTTTCATGTTCTTACCTATACAATTCCATTTTGTCTGTCTGGATATTATTCACTTTGACACTATATGTTTTTTTTTTTACTCAAATGTTCCACTTACAGGACATTAACAATTTATAATTTTAACTCAAAGAAGAGCTTCCAAAAATTGTGTTGTAGTATTCTTTAGACAATAAAAATCTTCACCTCTACCTTTTAAATATATACATATTTAGGAATTGTAAAAGGTCATATAATTGCTCACAATGCCACAGTTTCATAAGACAGCACCTGTGCTAATATTTCTTAATAATTATGGAAACACATAGCCCATAATTATGGAAGATAGCTGTAATGATCACGTTTTGTGGAAGTCTGTAGTAAAATGATCTAGGCATCACAAAATGTGTTGGTATGGATGGCACTACCTCATAGGTTGCTGGTATCTGCCCAGATGTGCATAATGGGTAAGAAAAGACAGCTCTACTAACTACTGTTTTTCATAACAGTATGGATTATATGGTATGGAGATTATAGAGATTATTTTTCCATTCATCATTTTGAAATATTTTTCACACTCTCATATGTGAATACTCTGAGTGTTAGAGAGTTAATGTGAATAAAATACAGACAGAAAACAAATGTTGATATAGGAAATATTTTTTTCAATTCATAAAAATGCTCTACATCCAGGCAAGGATTCAAATGCTCAACATTAGCCAAAACAACAAAATAAAACAAGACTACAATATAGAGTATGAAAGAAGAAAAATAGATACCTATTTCTAGTCATTATTGAGTGATCTCATGAGATATCAAACATTCTTTGGTTTGTTTGTTTCTTCAGACAGTGTTCCTCTGTATATCCTTGGCTGATCAGGAACTCTCCCTATACACCAAGCTAGCGTTGAACTCAGAGATGTGCCCCCTCTGACTCCCGAGTGCTGGAATTAAAGCCTTGTACTCACCACCCTCTACCCCCTTAATCACATTTATCAGTTTCACAGTATAATGTTTGGCTAGGTACAGTATGGATATTTTCTATGCAATATGTTATTGAATCCGATAGGAACAAACACTAAAGTATAATCCCCTTCTCTCAGTTTAGCAATTCTAGACTTAGCAGGGTTATTTAATATAAAGAAAATAACCAGACAGAGAGGAGTTAAACCAGTTTTCAACCTCAGATTTGTAAGAGGGCCTCCTGAGAGTTTCCTCAGAATCCAGGGTAAACTAATTAATCTACATACTTAATTTAGCTTTAATACTGCCATCTTACCTGTAATAAAACAGAATTTATAGGAGTTCATGATTTGAAATTTCTTTATTCACAAAATTTAAGTCATTCTGATGCCAGTAGTGAATATTCTTTTTATGTTTAAAATACAAAATAACACATAAAAAATTAGACAAAAATCTGAAACATAGTTGAACTTTCCTTTGAAATGAGTTATATACAATTGTATTTCTTTTATAAATATAAAACACTTACTATATCTTAAACATATGTATTTTATTTATTTAAATTTCTAATTATTTCCTTCCTAAAAAGATTTGGCAGCCTAAGACAGTAAACAAGAGTCACAAGTATGGGAACCCATAAAAAACTAATAAAGCTAACTGTAATGATAATCTGATAATGGGTCCTTATTTCTTCCTTTCAGTTGCCAGGAGAAATAAAAGACATTTTGGTGTTATTGACTTTCTTCTTTCATTTCATGTATTCCTTTTTTTGGGATGAGGAATTAAAGATAAAATAGGTAATGGTTAAAAAAAATGGGCTCATCATACTTGTAAAATTCCTAGTATAATGTTTACAAATATGATATGGAGCTAGTTTCTTGATGCTATCAAAGCACACTGTTATAATCTCCCATAAGTCATGTACTGGTTAACACTGTGCTATTGTACTGGATACTTCCTATTATTGGAATGAATTCATTTATCATAGCGGGTTACACATGAAGAATTCCACCAGTTTTAGATATTATTCTTTAAAACCACATCATTATTGGACAAAATGTTCTGTCTATTCTGTTTATATTTAACAATGTAAATTCATGTGAATAAATATTTATTGTGTACTTAACTGAGCCAGCAGTGGGAGTTAACCATGTAGAGCAAATATCCCTAATACCGCTGACAGATGTGGTTATAACAAATTTTTATGAAATCTTAAAATGAGGAAATTGTCTGAGCATGAGCAGAATGAGGTACTAGGTAAATGGGACTCCATAAATGGAGACAGATTCTTTACTTTAGAAAATTATGCTCTTGGCAAGATACTCAGCTGCTCATTAGTTTTATTCATGTATATTGTGATATCATCATTTGAGAGCAGGCTAGAATCTAGACAATCTAATTCATCTACAATTATATTTTTTTCAGGCTGGCAGAGCTTAAATTAGGATTCTACTCTCTGCAGTAATTTTATTCTTATATTTAATAGGTATTTTAATTTTTTGTTTTTTTATTATAATTTTGTTCCTTTTAGGTGTGAAACTGTGAAGTAGACTCCTTTGCACTTGTCATACGAGTCCTTTTATCTTTTCCACAGGCTTTCTGATTCTTTCAAATAGAAACTAAACACAGTTTTTCTTCAATTAAAATAGGAAGAAATTTAAAACTAGATTCCTACTCCAAGTGTTCACCTGAGCTGTGCTTCCTACAGCTCCACACATGTAAGGCTCCATGCATTATTCATTGAAATGAGGCGTTCTGACCCAGCTATTTTTATTTTAGTTGTAAGGGTTGCAGATGAAAACCTTCTTTGAGTGCAACGCATAATAACTACCAATCAATGTGTACCACCATGGCTGTACGTGAGCCTACACAGCACAGTTCTCTAAAACTGAAAGTGTGCATATGCATGAATCTGAAACATATTCTAAGGCACTCTCTGGCAAGAAACCTTATCTACAACATATTCCTTCAGAAAACAGGGCCACTATAATACTGAAATATAATTTATTTTCCTCTCAAATGGACCTTATTTCTGCCTCTTTAAGATACTCTTTTACTTCACATACTTTATTTTTCCTTCCAGTATATTACTATTTTATAAATTTCACACCCTGCCTTCCTTCACAAGTCTTTCGCAGTCACCTAAGAACTACAATGGGAATTTAGAAAACAGTCCTCTATAAAGCATTGACTCCTCACTTTTATCTACTAGATACAGAAAGAATGAAACCTGGTTTTCTACATTTATTGTTAATCAGTAATATTTTTTCTTTGAGTCACCTACTAATCTTTTCATATAGATACCTAATCCCTCGAAGAATGTGTGTGGCACTGGGAATGGTGACTCATCTCTTTATTCCCAGCACTTGGGAGGCAGATCTAGATAGATCTCTATGAATCCGAGGCCAGTCTGATCTCTACAAAGCAAAGCCACAATAACCAAGGCTGTTACACAGAGAAACCCTGTCTCAACAAACAAACAAACAAACAAAAAGTGTGTGCCCAAATTACTGATACCTATCCTATTTTATTCTTCTTCAAACTGAAAACAAAGAGACCAGAGTAGAATAAGTATGTGTCAGATTTCACAGAGCTCATTGTAACCACTAAGAACACCAAACTCCACGGACCGTCACCCAGATGGGAACAATCATCCACATCTGTGAGGGTTCACTACGAAGACTGCACCCCGGAGCATGACTTATCACTGAGGACTTGTCCATTTTCTCAAGTGATGAGGACTGCCTCTAAACACTCTGCAGAAACAGATACGCAACTCAAAGAGGAATGCTTCCACTCTCTCCAAACCTATTCAATTTAATATATGACGTCCTCGCTAGAGCAATAAGGCAATTGAATGTGACGAAAGGAAAAAACATAGGAAAATGACAAGTCATAATATAATTTGCAGATGATAATATTTTGTTCAAAAGGCCCAAAGTACTGCACTAGGAAACCTCGATTGGTGAAGAAAATTTTCATCAAAGTAATAGGATACAAAGCTAACACGCAAAAATCAGTAACCTTCATATATTTATGTTTTATATAAGCATGCATCCGTGCCTGTATGTATTTATATAAACCATATGTGTAGGTGTCTTAGGAGATCTGAGGATACTAAATCCCTTGAACTTGATGGTTTGTGAGCTCCTAAGAATGTGCTGGGAACAAAACCAAGATTCTCTGTCAGTGCTGTTACACCTGAGTCATCTTACCAGATACAGAAGAAAATAAAACAAAACAACTAAAACAAAAACAATGTGAGTTGTGTTGTGAATTTCCAAGCTATACTTGGTTCACATTTTAAAATTTTGCATATTTCCTGACACTTCATTTCTTGACTGATTAAAAAAAAAGTTTGCAAATCTACTGTGATTTACACAGCCTAGAGCCTCCTATAAGGGACACGGTGTCCATCAGTGACTTTTGGCTTGTGTTTCTTTTCCCTGAGCAGAAAAAATAAGGGAAAGAAAACTTGGTCAGTTTTATTCTTTCCTGTTCATTCAACTGTCTTTGTGTTTTGTGTTATTGTGATACAAACATCTGAGAGATGTGGAGGAATCACTTTAGCAAATGCCGTTAACCGTAAAACAGTTCAATCAACAAATCAGTCTAAAATGTTTAGGAAATGCATGTTAACAAAACCATGCTTGGTGGATGATATAGCTGTTTTGATGTCTGCACATTCTTTTATCTTTGGTGGAAGGAAGTATATTTTGCCTTCTGTAATTGTGATAAATTCTTTGATGCAAAAAACTTCTTGAGAAAGTCATGCCTTAAAAATAATAAAAAAAAAACGATGTGTTTTGGAAACTCTTTAATAGCCTGAAAGCTGCTATGGCATATTATACCAGAAAAAAAAATAATGGCATAGTAAATATCATTATAGAAGACAGTTGCTATGGAGATGAATGTTTCTTTATTTGTAAACCAATAACTTTGCTTCATGTCTTTGTATATTTCAGACTGTATTTCACCTGAAATAATACATTGTACAAACCTACCAACCTAGAATTGTTTTGATGATAGAAGATGATAGTGGTAGACACATGCAAATGGTTAATTCCTTGAGAATTTTCATATTCAGAAAAAAGATTTTATTTTAAACATTTTAATCCAAATTCACTTTTATTTCACTTTCTTAGGTAAAGGATGTTTATTTATTTCTGCAAGTAAAATGATTTAAAATGAAAGGAAAGTTTAAAAGCCAAATCCAAGTAACAATTTACTATTTGTTTGTGGTATCATATGAATTAGATTAAGTAAGGAGGACTTTTTAATCTATTTATTGAGAGAAAATTGTTCCCAAGAGTTGAACACATCTGATACTACAATAAGATAAGGTACAATACATCCATTTCCAATGTTCATGTGCTTTATGTGACTAAGTGCCATCCTAACATACCTTCTTGACTATTATATGTTTGAAGGAGAATGGTTGTCTTCTAAAGCTCTGCCATTTTGATTCTCTTCTGCTCTGCTCCATATCTGTTCATAAGTTGGTTTGCCTTTCATATGTGTTATGAATTCAAGGGAAAACTTCAACTTTATACTTTTTAAAAAGAATTTATTATTAGGTACCTGGGTGATGACTTTGTGGGCAAAGGGATTATGCAAGCATGACAAAGGAAGTGTGGATGAGCAACATCCACACAAAAACAAACTGGGCAAGGAGGGCCATGTCTATAACTACAGTCTTGAGTGGCTTAGACTAAAGAGTTTCTTGATCTTGCTGGCAAGTCATTCTAGCTGAAATTACAAGCTCCAGATTCAGTAAGAGACTGGCTTACAAATTAAGGTGGAAATCTATAGATTAAGGAACCTGAAGTTGTTCTCTGGCTCCATGTATGCATGAAAGGTTATGTGCACCTGCGCACATGTACATACAAGCTTACACACACCACAAGGTGTTTCTAAATTACATATACCATGTTTGCTATGAACATAAGATAAGATTTCATTTGCAACTCACTATGCTTGACAAATAATTAGATGACTCGATATTTAGTAAAATAAGAAAAATAGAGGACATAAAAAACATTTACTTATTTGACAACTTTGAAAACATTTCTGCAGCAGTTTTAAAGACTTTTAAGTTCAAAAAATACTTGAGAGTTTAAAGTTATTTCTCATATAAATTATTGAGATGTCAGTGAAACCTCTAGTGTCTATTACACCCAACATGTCAAATGGAATTTCTGCACAAAACCAAGTCTTTCAATTATTCTTTTCATCATTTCTGAAAGCTATCTTGTTTTTATTTGTTTTCTAATTATAGAAACCTTCAATGATAAATTCATTATAAGTCATCAGAGTTAATCTCAGAAGTATTAATTTACTGTTGGGAATTTTTTTCTAGATCAATATATTTTGACAAGTAAGAAACATCATTATAATGGCTTTTTACATTTAAGCATGTGTACAACTATTAATTTAAAATTAAATAAAGGGACTTGTAAAATTAAATAAAATAAAAATTACATGTATTGAAAATATTATTTTTTATTTAAACATAATTCAGTTTATAAAAATGTAACAAAAGAATAACACTTTTAAATACAGTGGAAGAAACACATCAACTGTAACAACATTTTGTTCACATTTACATGTTCATGTGTTTATGTGGCTTTACTATAATGTAAATAAAATTTCTGAAGTAATAAAGCCTTTTTAGTTAGTTCTTTTTCTCCTTTGTGTAGCTGTGTTTTTATTGTTTTGAAAGTCTTTCAAAGTAGATATAATATTTTGTTTGTAAGCTTTCCACATGTCACATTCTCTACTTTCAAGGAATGGCAATAAATGAATTTAATGACTTTGAGATGGTATTCAAGAAAATGTTTAGTTATTCAAGAGCTATCCATTTTCCTATTAATGGTACATTACACATCAATTTTCACTGGATCTGTCTTCTATCCATACAGAAATGGTGATATTTATGATTAATTGTAATGTTTTTTATTAATATTTTATATGCTTTCCCACAAAAAGTTAAACTTAATATATATACTATACACTAATGAATGTGTATATATGTACTTGTCAATGATATGTGTGTGTCATGCCTCCCTAAAGCTATTTCTATCATATCTATCATTAATCCATATATCACATATGCATCTTGGTATATATATATATATATATATATATATATATATATATATGTATCTGTGTATCTATCTATCCATCTATCTATCTATCTTTCTTTCTATGTAATTATCTCAGTAACTATTTCCATTTTGTTTAGGTTTTTCTCCCAAATTCTAAATTCATATTTTGGGAATTACTTGCACAGCCACTTGAAAAGTTAAAAGGATCTATATGTCACTATGTTCAAAGTAAATTTATATCCTACTCCTCATTTTCACTGTAGTCTTTGTGTCCCCAACCCTCTCCCCATGTCATGATCCTTCTTCAATACTCATGAAAGAAAATCTGATATCTGTATTTTAGACATTGATTTAATTCACCTAATATAATTTCCAGTTGCATATATTTTAATGAAATAACTTCATTTTTAATGGCTGAACAAACATACTACATCTTTAAAACCAATATTTTGCTTTTAACCCATAGGCTGATTTTATAACTTATTTTTTATATGCAGTGTTGAATAAACATGGATATACACATTAGACTCTTTTGGGTAGATATCCAAGATTAGTATAACAACTTAATGTGGGAGATGTAATTTTAGTTTTCTGAGGATATTCTGTGTTTATTTCCAACATGGATAATTACTTTACACTTCCATTATTGGCATGCAAAGTTTCCCTTTCTTCATATTCAACTTCAATAGGAAAACACTCTGTGATTTACCTACATTGCAGTATTAGTTTGTTCCTCTTTCTATATACATTTTCCAATTTTTATGTGTTTTAACTTAAATTTTGTTTGCTTCACAGAAAAAATTCTTCACAGACTCCCATACACAGTTCTATCCCAAGCACCCACACCAGACATCACACAAGCATCATTAATTCAAGTTCCAAGCCATCTGATATTTCACTTCTCTGCCCACACACATAATTAAAAACAATAAACAACTTTTTTCATTTTGGGGGCATTAAATTTTTAATTTAGGATTTTTTTTCTTGCTAGAAAATAGTAACATATGGCATAAATTATATTGACAATATTTAAGTAATCAAACCATCAAAAATTCTTCTAGTTTCCTGTAGTTTTAAAAAATAACAAGTACTTAATTCCAAGTGGATCAAAGACCTAACATAAGGCTGGACACACTAAAGCTCCTAGAAGAGAAAGTGGGGAAAACCCTTGAACTCTTCAGCACAGGTAACAACTTCCTGAACAGAACACCAACAGCTCAGGATTTAAGACCAACAATCAATAAATGGGACCTCATTAAAGTGAAAAGCTTCTGTAATGGAAAAGACACACGAATAAAATGGCTGCCTACAGATTGGGAATAAATCTTCATCAACTCCACATCTGACAGAGGGCTAATATTTAAAATCTACAAAGAACTCAAGAAATTAAATGCCAAGAAACCAAATAATCCAATCAAAAAATGTGGAACAGAGTTAAACAGAGAATTCACAAAGGAGGAATTCCTAATGGCTGAGAGACACTTGAAGAAATGCTCAGCATCCTTAGTCATCAGAGAAATGCAACTCAAGAGGACTCTGAAATTCCATCTCACACCTGTCAGAATGGCTAAGATCAAAAGCTCAAATAACAGCACATGCTGGTGACGGTGTGGAGAAAGGGGAACCCTCCTCCATTTCTGGTGAGAGTGAACGCTTGTGCAACCACTATAGAAATTAGTCTGGCGATATCTTAGAAAACTTGGAATAGTTTTGCCTCAGGACCGAGCCATACCACTTCTGGGTATACACCCAAATGACTCTTCACAGAATCAAAAGGAACTTTCCTCATTTATGTTCATAGCAGCCTTATTTGTAATAGCTAGAAACTGCAAACAACCCAGATGTCCCTCAACTGAAGAATAGATTAAAAAACTGTGGTACACAATAGAATACTACTCAGCTATCAGAAACAACGAAATCATGCAATTTGCAGCCAAATGGATGGAACTAGAGAAGCTCATCCTGAGTGAGCTAACCCAGGCTCAGAAGGATGCACATGACATCTACTCGCTTATAATTGGATTTTAGCCATATAGTACAGGATATCTATACTACAACCAACACACCAAAGGGAACAGGAACATAAACTTTGTTTCCTGTCAGTGAGACACTTTGCCCTAGTGGTGCTATCTTGTAGGCCCCCAGTGTATGAGGAGGTTCGTGGCCCTCATATGAGTTCTGAATTGGGGCGAGGGACTGTTATGTAGGGACACTCCACTCCAGAGGAGCAGGATGGAAGGGTTAGGGGGTAGAGGGTGGGAGGGCAGGACTGGGAGGGGTGGAAAGAGGACACTCTGATAGAGATGTAACCTGAAGTAATAAATAAATATAAAAAATAAAAATAAATAAAAAGCAAGTATGTAAAAATTTTTTATTTAAAATTATGAAAAATTTAAAAAAGGAACATGAGGGCACGGATTGATGGCTCAGTAGTTAAAGGCATTTGCTCCCAAAATTCACTGCCAGAATCCACCTGAATTTGAATTCTGTGTCTCATATGATAAAAAGGAGAAAAATGACTCCTGTAAATAGTCTTTGGACCTCTACAGAACCACTGAAGGACATACACACACACACAAACACTCAGACACACATACACACAAAGTATAAAAAAAGAAAAAAAATGAGTAACAAAGGTTTTCTGGATCTAAGAAGATATTTTTAAAATTGTGAGGCAAGTTAGTATGAAAGCTGAGTTAGATATAGAACTTTATACTCTTGGAAATGGTTAGATAGTAGAATGTTAAAGTCAGGTGCCAAATACATATGGACTGGACATTGGGAATGTATGCTAAGCCATATAACTCTCATAATTGTGGCCTATTTATTTCTGTTGTTTTGTATTGTATTTATAGTTATAAGAGAAAGAACCATTTGTTGGACTGAAAGTGAGAGCTGTTGGGGGGAAAAAGAAATACCTTAAACTAAAAAAAAAAAAAAAAAAAGGGAAGAGGATGGGGGGTTGAGGGGGAGGAGGGTGGAAGGGTGGGACTGGAGGAGGGAGGAGGGAGGGGATTGTGATTGAGATGTAACTTGAAAAAATAAAAAATAAATTATTAAAAAATTTTTCAAATATAGCTTAACATTTATCAAACTGAAAAAAATGCTAAAAGCAAAAATGAACATTAATCAAAATATAAAATAGATAGGCTTATACAGCAGTGGTATAAAATTATGTATCTTAGTCTCTAAATTTAAGAAAAAAGTATTGATTGCAGCAGAACAAAGCCAGATCTTTAATCTGCCTCTTCATCTAGTTACCATGGTAAAAACAGGAACGTTTTCAAATACTCATCATGGCTTGGCCACTTCACTTAATTTTCATTTTTATTGAGCTCCTTTGTGTGTATGTAAATGGTTTCTTCTTTATTTAAAACAGAACCACCTTTGCTTTCTAAAAGAAAAATGTACAGTAAGGATTGAAGAATGGAGATGAAAGAAGAAATCACTATATTCAGACAGTTTTAAAGAACAGAATTCTTTAAGTTTTGTGCTTTCTGTAAAGTGGTAAATGCAGCATATATAGAAGCCAGTTATTCCAGAAATAGAGGTATTTGTTCAAATCAAGTTATTTGTTAAATGATATTTGATGCTTATCTTCATTATTTATAACAAAATGGAATTATTATTTTCAATTCTTATGGTAATATTATATTCTTCTTATCAATCCACTATAACCATTATAAAAATATTAGTAAAACATCCATGTGTCTGGCATATTTAGGAATATCATTTTTCCAGCAGAGTCAATAAAATCATATTTGGTGAGTGAACCTTCTAATTCAAAACTCTTTCCTCTTATTTAATCAGAATTATTTTGATAACAGTTGACAACTTTTGAATAATGTTGATCATCTATACAAGTTTTCTGAGTCTTGATTTCTGCTGAGACTCTAATTAGTTTCAAAGTCCTACATTGTTAGAGTTGATATATCATCAGAAGATTTTCTTTTTGGTCAATTTTCATATTTTAATGTATTTGCTTCTATCAGTTGTTTCTGTAGTTTTTCTCTTTATGATAAGTATGTATCAACTTTTTATAGTAAAGTCAAGAATCACTATGTTTATATACTTTATATTTTATAAACTATTAAAATTGAGTTAAGTATTCTTAGACAGAAGTAGAAAAATCTAATAAGATCCTAAGATTTTTTTTTTGGTGTGTGTTTATTTATTACTTCAGGTTACATCTCCATTATAGTACCCTCTTTCAACCCCTTCCAGTCCTGCCCTCCCACCCTCTACCCCCTATCCCTCCCATACCACTCCTCTGGAGTGGAGTGTCCCTACATAACAGTCCTTCTCCCCAGTTCATCAATCATATGAGGGCCAAGAGCCTCCACATACACTGGGAGCCTACAAGGCAGCACCACTAGGACAAAGTATCTCATTGACAGGTAACAAAGTCTATGTCCATGTTCTTTTTGGTACATTGGTTGTAGTATAGTTATCCTGTATTATATTGCTAAAATCTGATTGTAAGTGAATAGATGCCATGTGCATCCTTCTGAGTCTGGGTTAGCTCACTCAGGATGAGCTTCTCTAGTTCCATCCATTTGGCTGCAAATTGCATGATTTCATTGTTTCTGATGGTTGAGTAGTATTCCATTGTGTAGATGTACCACAGATTTTTTTTTTTTGAAATCCATTCCTCAGTTGAATCAAGATCAGTTTACAGATTAAACAGCCCTATAACTCCTAAGGAAATAGAAACAGTCATTAATAATCTCCCAACCAAAAAAAGCCCAGGGCCAGATGGCTTTAGCACGGAATTCTACCAGACCTTCAAAGAGGAACTAACACCATTACTTTTCAAACTCTTCCACCACATAGAAACAGAAAGATCACTGCCAAACTCATTCTATGAGGCCACAGTCACCCTGATTCCTAAACCGCACAAAGACCCAACAAAGAAAGAGAACTTCAGTCCAATTTCCCTCATGAACATAGATGCAAAAATAGTTAATAAAATACTGTCAAACCGAATTCAGGAACACATCAAAAGTATCATACACCATATCAAGTAGGCTTCATCCCAGGAATGCAGGTTTGGTTCAACATATGAACATCCATTAACATAATTCACTACATAAACAAGCTGAATGAAAAAAACACATGATCATCTCATTAGATACTGAAAAAGCATTTGACAAAATCCAACACCCAGTAGGCTCCCAGTGCAAGAGGAAGCTCTTAGCCCTCATAGGGCTGCTGCACTGAGGTGGGCTGATATGCAGGGCACCCCACACTGGAGCAGTAGGATAGGTGGGAGAAGGGGGAGAGGGTGGGAGGAGAGAGGTGAGCCTGGGAGGGGTTTTTGGAGAGGATTGTGATGGAGATGTAACTTGAAGTAATAAATAAACAGTTAAAAAAAGAGAGAAAACTAAAAAAAAAAAAACAAAAATTTGTAGAGATCAGAAAATAATAAGTAAATAAATAAACAAACACATATTTTGACCTGTGCTATGAGTGTAATGGATGTTAAATTCAGTAGTTACTGAAGAACAAGAAACAGAGACAAAGACATGACAGTCTGCAGCTGAGAGAACCTGAAGAAAAAGAGGAACTTGAAGTTGAAGGTCTTGAACAGGCCATTGATATATAATACTGTCCTTAAAGAAGCCTAATCAAAGAAAGAAACACGATTTAAATGACTCTTGCAATTTTAGCAGGTTGATGTGATTCCTTATAGCAAGGAGGTTGCTCTGACCCATAAATTCAACACTTTATCAGGCTGTTAAATCCATTAGCGTAGAGGAAAGTACCCTGTTATAATTAGCTAGTGATCATGGGTAAGTAAATCATCATAATAACTTCCCATGTCTAGAGGACACGTTTTCTAACTACAAATAAATTGTTTTCTTTACTTTTAAGGAAAGTGATTATACTTCTTAACTAGGGATCATACCCAGGCTCTTTACACTCGATATAAGTTTTAAACGATGCTAAACCACTGCTCCCACACACCATCAGAATGATAGGTGAACTTTTTCCAGTATCCTGCAAGGTCAAACACTTTTTTTCTGACTTTTTTTTTCCTTAGCATTTGAATCACTTTTTCTCTCCTATTCTGCTATACCTGTTCTGAATAATGACAGACATGTTACCCTTGCCTTAGGACATTTATCTGAGAGATTCATATATCTGAGAAACTCCCACATGTGTGTTTTAATCCTGGCTTGACTTTAGATACTTGCACGATATATTTCCCATCTGTTCATTAATTATTTGGAACTAACATTGTCTTAATCACCAATAATACATTGACAATACGTGTTAGGTGAGATAAAAATCTGTGTTGCCCCTCCTGCCTGACTGTCCAGCTACGCACTCCTCTGTTCATGAACAGCCCTTGGTTTGGAGGCAGTACAGCCTAAGGATATGCCTGAGTAAGCCTAGAGACTTATAAAGCATTTGGTTGGAATCAATTTACTGAAGCTGAGAATGAGAGATCTTTTAGCTAACAAAGACCAAGTTTTCTGGATTAGCTTTTTCTATTGGTGTGACAATCAGTACCATTGCTAGGACAGTCAGTCACTGACATGTTGATGCATTTTGAGAACAAATATGGGATGTATAATCTATATCATTATTGTAACAAAATCAGAATTTTGACCCAGGACAACTGAATGTCTTTAGAAATAAAAGGTTATGGTAATTATTTTATAGCAACACATGTGTATCAACTGATCTTTGTTTCATGAATAGAAATACCTCTGAAGGTATCACAGCTCCAAGAAATCATTCCACACCCCTTTCTCCACTATTATACATTGAATTAATAAAAGTGTTAATTAAACACTAACTGTGTTCTAGTAGGCCTCCTGTCTGTTGGATTCTCATAATGTAGCCAATGTCAGGTAAGTTTTTCAAACTTTGGATCTTTTGGCTTATGGCTCCAAGGATTGATTCTCCATTTGAGCATTACCAAGGCTTCATATCTTCTTTAATCCATCATTTGCTTATCTGGAGGCCTGTGCTCACATCTTCACGTCTACCTCAAGTAAAGAGATTCTTGAAGAGGTTATTCCAGTTTCTTTTAATTGATATATCTAATTATAAAGTATCTTTCTCTGAATACCAAGAATTCATAAACTGACATACTTCTTTTTGGCTAAGTATTTCTTATCAATGGAAAAACTTGAAGGCTTTTCTTATAATGATGCAATACAAAGGATTTCTCAGTGACAGTGTCAGGACCAAAACCATCAGCATTCCTTGGGAGCCAAAGGTTTTTATGTTAACCAAATAGTCTAACATTCTCAAATTTACAGAGTGAGATAAAAAGGCTCTCATTCATTGATTAATTGATTTTGAGGTAGGTTAATAGTGAACTCCCTGTTAGAGATATTTAAGAGACAATTTAAACAATCTCTAACTTAACAGTTTTTATACATAATACACACACCACTGTGCATATGGACAGTTTTTAAATATGGATTATTAATTCAAACTACAAGGCAAAAGGTATATTCACATAAAAACAGGAGAAAAGTCACTCAATCTCTTAAGCTTGAAGAAGAATTCTCTCTAGCTCTGTATGGAAATACAGCCTCACTAAGAGCTTCATTGGTGCCTTCTGAGACATTCTGTAGGAGAATCAGACTGTACCAGATCTGACCCCTTATAATGTGTGAAATAATAAATGTGTGTTATTTTAAACTGTCATCTGTTGGTAATTCAGTATGATATGCAGTAATATAAACTGAGTGTATCATCACCTCACTGCATATGAACAAATCCATCTATTTTTAAGTGAAATTTGCATAAACATGTTTAGAATATAAAACAAAAGAATATGATACCACAATTCTCTCTCTTTTTCTCTCTCTCTCTCTCTCTCTCTCTCTCCCTCCCTCCCTCCCTCCTTCCCTCATTCCCTCATTCCCCCTCTCTCTTTCTTTCTTGCAGGGGCATGAGAAGAAATAGAAATCCTCAACCTTGTGAAAAAGTCTGCTTCCTTAATCCTTCAAAACATTTAGAAAACCTTTAGCCCAAAGCAAGTATTTTGTATTGCCACATAGAGACCTTTATGACAGGAAAGTACATAGCTCTCAGCTTGGAATTCACACCTAATCATTTTCTATTAGAGGAATAAAAGTAATCTCACACTGAGAAAAAAATGGGTGTGAAACCAGATAGTGGAAAGTACATACACGTTCCCTTCAGGGTTTCTGAGCATCACTGGTCCTAAGTTACAGAGGAACAACACAAAAACAGTTTTGAAAAACATTAGCTTTTATGATTTGCTTTGCTTTACCATTTTTATATTTACTAAGATCTTCGCACCACAAAGTTATCTTTGGAGAACAACCCCTTAAACACACTTCTCTTGCTCTCCTAATGAGGCAGGAGTCTTCCTGCAATTATTTTGAAGAGTTTTACTGCTAATTATGAAGGGAAATTGCAGTCTGTGGGGGAAAATTCATGTGAAAAATAATGAAATGAGATGATCCTTAAATGGCTAGTAAGTCTCTTCTACTGATCTATAGTCTCTGTGCTGCATTAATGTTTACTGTCTAGATTTATATCCTACTGCTGATCAGTCTATCAGATTGCTTGAGGATTGCAATCATGGCACATGCCAGAGTCCCAATCTGTTGGAGTATATCTAGAAGACTCCATATTTGAAGGGAATTAAAATTGCATTCACTCATTTTTGCCCAAGCACATACAGCATCACTGATTGCCCTGAAGTATTACACATAAAGAGACTCTGGTTTGCCTGGAAAGACAGAATATGTCTTTGTTCAATTAGTAGATCCTGTGTCTCACATTTATGCTTTAAAATTATACTTTTCCTTCCCAGTTGTATGAAAACTCAAGCTCATAACAGCCAAACAATCTACCATCTATCTCTGTTTCTAACCTTTATCTGTCTAGCTATCTATTTATCTATCTATATATTATCCACTTATGAATTATCAATCCATATACCTACAAATATCTATATGTGTATGTATATATGTAAATACATATAATTAATAAAACATTGCCAATGCCTATAACTGAACTCACCTTTTAGTTACACCTAGCCATAAACACTTTGTGCAAGCTAAAATCTTGTGTGATTATCTGAGATATCTTGTGTATGTCAACCCTCTAACCTTTCATTCATTTAATTATCAATTCATTATGAGCTCCATCTATGTATGTCACAAATAGTTCAGGACTTTGCCCTCATTTCTCATATGCTTTTGGAAGTGTCTTTTTATAAAGGAAACGATTTTATTAAGAAACTTTTATATACTAATACTAAATAGTTTTACCTAGAGAAGTCATCTGAATTTGAAGCCAATAGAATTTCAGTGGAAATGTCATTAAAAGAAAAATGACACATGTGTGGACTACAAAGACTCACTGACAATGAGTTTCAGCTTTTACTTAAAATCTGTTAGGGAAACAACTAATTATAGAAAATAACTTGGTGTAGCTCTAAGCAAGCATATGAAAGAAGTGTATGATAATAATTTCATGACTCTGGAGAAAGAAATTAAAGAAGATATAATAAAATGGAAAGATCTTCCAACTTCATGGATCAGTAATATTAACATAATAAAAATGGCCATCTTACCAAAAGCAATCTACAGATTCAGTGCATTCCCCATAAAAATACCAACAGAATTCTTCACAGACTTTGAAAGAACAATTCTCTACTTCATATAGAAAAGAAAAAACAGGATAGAGTAAACAATCTTGTGCAAATAAAGAGCTTTTGGAGATATCACCATTCCTGATATCATGTTGTACTGCAAAGCAATAGTAATAAAAACCACATGGTACTGTCATAAAAACAGACAAGTCAATAAAAAGAATCAATTGGTAGACCCAGTAATAAACTCACACAACTACAGACACCTGATTTGGGACAAAGAAGCCAAAACCATACAATAGAAAAAAGATAGCACCTTCAACAAATGGTGTTGGTCTAACTGGATGAATGCATGTAGAAGAATCCAAATAGACCCATATTTATCACCCTGCACAAAACTCAAGTCTAAGTGGATAGAAGACCTCAACATAAAACCTGATACACTAAATCTAGTAGAAGAGAAAAATGGGAAACAGCCTTGACCATATAGGTCCAGGGGACAACTCCCTGAACCGATCACCAATAACTCAGGTTCTAAGATCAACAATTGATAAATGGGACCTCATGAAACTGAAAAAACTTCTTTAAGGAAAAGGACACTGTCATTAGGGCAAACCAGACAGCTACAGATTGGGAAAAGATCTCTTCACCAACCCTACATCTGACATGGGGCCAATATCCAAAATTTATAAAGAACTCATGAAACTAAACACCAGCAAACCAAATAAACCAATTAAAAAATGGAATGCAGAGCTAAACCAAGAATTCTCAACAGAGGAATCTCTAATCTCCAAGAAACCCTTAAAGAAATGCTCAACATCCTTACTCATCAAGGAATGCAAATCAAAACAACTGTGAGAATCATCTCACACCTGTCAGAATGCCTAAATTCAAAAACTCAAGTGACAGCACTTGCTAGTGAAGATGTGCAGCAAGAGGAATGCTCCTTCATTGCTGGTGGGAATGCAAACTTTTACAACAACTTTGGAAGTCAAATTGGCATGTCATCCAAAAATTGGGAATAGTTCTATCCCAAGACCCAGCTATACCACTTCTGGGCATATGCCCCAAATATGCATCACCAAATCACAAACACATTTCATCAACCATGTTCATAGCAGCTTTATTTGTAATAGTCAGAGACTGGAAACAACCTAGATTTCCCTCAACCAAAGAACAGATAAAGACAATTTGGTACATTTACACAATTGAATACTACTCAGCTATTAAAAACAAAGAAATAATGCAAATTTCAGGCAAATGGGTGAAACTAGAAAAGATCATCTTGAGTGAGGTAACATAGACTCAGAAAGACACAGATAGTATGTACTCACTTATAAGTGGATATTAGCCATACATTACAGGATAACCATACTACAACCCACAGACCCAAAGATGCTAAGGAACAAGGAGGACCCAAGAGAAGATGCTTGAAAGTCACTGAGATGGAGAAAAATAAAGACATCAGAAATAGATGAAGAGAGGGAACAGGGTGAGAGAGGGGGTGGGGTGAGGAACAAGGGTGGCGATCAGGTAGGGGAAAGAAGGGGTGGGAGGTGCTAGGACTTGGAGAGAGAAGGGAAAGTAATGGGGGAGGAAACTCTGGGACAAACTGGAGACCAGTGAAGGGGTAGGTTCCCGTAATGATATTTGGGAAACTCTAGCTGAGTTTCATAGCAGAGGGGGATGAGACTGAATGGCCATCTCCTAAAGCCAGGCAGGACTGCCAGTAGAGGGGACACTTACTCACATACAAAACCTTTGATTCAAAACCTACTCTGCCTACCAGAAGTGCAGGGATAAGAATGGAGCAGAGATGGAGGGTATGGCCAGCCCATGATTGGCCCAATATGAGACTCATCCTATGGGAGAGAGCTAACCACGATACTGTTAATGTGCCCTACTATGCTTGCTGACAGGAACATAGCATGACTCTCAGATATCTCTGAGAGTGAATCCAGCAAAGGATTGAAACAGATGCTAAGACCCACAACCAAACATTGAACAGGGACCTGGGAGTCTTGTGGAAGAGTTTGGGGAGGGACAGAGGCAAAAGAAGTGGACAAGAATTACACAAGAACAACCCAGGCACATAAGGGCTAACAAAGATTGAAACTCAACCAAAGAGCATGCATGGACTAAAACCAGGTCCTCAACAGTCATGGAGCTGAGGGACAGTTTGGACTTAAGTGGGTCCCCTAGCAATTGGAGCGGGGTCTGTAAATGACACTCTGTTGCCTACATTCAGGATAACTTTTCCCTAGCTGGGCTGCTTTGACTGGCTTCAGTGGAAAACAATGCAGTTAGTTCCGATGGATAATGAAGTACTGGGGAGAGTTGTTGGATGTGGTCCCTTTTGTGAGAGGAAGCAAAGAAGGGAATGGGGGCAGAGGGTGGGAGGGTAGGATTGAGAAGAAAGGAGGAAGAGGGCTGTGAACAGGATGCTATAATGAATGTATAAACAAACAAACAAATAAATAA
This sequence comes from Lophiomys imhausi, assembly GCA_907164525.1. Classification (NCBI taxonomy): domain Eukaryota; kingdom Metazoa; phylum Chordata; class Mammalia; order Rodentia; family Muridae; genus Lophiomys; species Lophiomys imhausi. The sequence continues at coordinate 131,096 of CAJQZJ010030793.1, forward strand.
ATTTAGAAACAAAATCTGTGTGGTCCTGGATACCTTCATTTGGTGATTCAGTCTCTTTTATTTTTAAAACGGTGGTTATAATATTGCATTAATTGTGTGTGTTTATTTATTTTACATTCCATTCACAACTTTCCTCCCTTCTTCCCCTCCTCAGAGTCCCACTCACTCACCCACTTCCCTGTAAACACCCTTCCCCCCAGTATCAACCCACTCTGCCACATCAAATTGCATTAGGACTAAAAATAGGGTTCAGATACAGGCAGCAGAGACCAAGTCTGAGGTAATCCCCACTCCAATTGTTAGGGGATCCATTTGAGGACCAAGCAGCCTGAAGACAAAACTTTTAATTAGCAAATATATTTATTAATAACTGTAGGCACTTTTGACAAATATAAACACTTATTGCCTACTAGTCCAAAGAATAACTACAAACTCTATTGCCTAACAACTAACCCTATTAATAACTATAACAACTATTATCTAACAACTAGTCCTAACAGAAGGATACAGTCTCTGGGGCAGATCCTCAGTCATCAGGAGCACCTCGGGAGTAGATCCTTTAAGACACTTGGTCAACAGTCTTTCCTCAGGAACACCTCAGACATAGGTCCTTTAGAGTCAGTTGGTTACAGCAACTTGTCTTTAAATGAGGCTTGAGGGTTTATTCTCTCTGGATCCTCAGCTGTCTGTAGACCAACTGGGTCAGGCATATTAACCACTCAGCGGCTCTGCCTCAGTCTTTCAGGCTGGCCACAGTTCTACTCAGGCCACTCTTTGAACTGGTCAAACCCCTCTAGATAAAACCTATGCCATGGGGCTTTAGTCCTTGGCCTTTTGCTGTCTTGCTGAGGCTTTCTCTGCTCACCAGCTTCTTTCTGCCTCAGGAAGAGCATTTTCACAGATCTGTTTGAGATCAGCTTTTCAATCCACCAGCATTTTCTCCATCAGATGATACAAGCCATCTGGATCTCTCATCATCTTTAACATGAGAACTCTCAGGCTCCACCCACTTTATCCCTAAACAGGATCTCTCCTTGTTTTACCTGGCTTCAGACTAATCTGGGTTCCACCAACTTATTAAGGCTATTAGCAGCTGCAAACAATGCCAAGCTGTAAGCTTTACTTTTAGTTCATATGCTGCCATGCCAAGTGCCCACAGGTGCCAGACTGATCTTCAGGCCCCCCTTTAACAGACTGTATAAGAAGCCCTTAGATATGCACTAAATCTAATTTATATTAATCTAACTCCCATTACATATTCCCCTTCCTGTAAAATACATTTTTCTCTACCACTTACAATGCATCTACAACCATAATAATTATATACACAATGTAAATGAGTGGTTATGTATGATACATAAATAAAATAACTTTAAATTTCTACCAATATACATTAAAGCAAGAGTTAAACAAAATAACCTTAAATTTCTATCAATATCTTACATAGTTTAGTTGTATTTAAATTTTTTGACAATATAAACACATTAAAGGAAGATATAAAAGGAGAGGGTGGGACGGTGGAACGGGGAGGAGTGGAAAGAGGGTGCTGTGATGAGGATGTAACTTGAGGTAATAAATAAACATAAATTTTTTAAAAAAAGTTTAAATTCTTATCAATATACAAAACCACCTTAAACTTGTATCCATATAAACAAAATAATCTTTAATTTTCAATCACTATATATTAATATTAAAAATTCCCTTAAATGTTTAATAATAAAGAGGAATGGATTAAAAAACTATGGTACATCTACACAATGTAATACTACTCAGCTATCAGAAACAATGAAATCATGCAATTTGCAGCCAAAAGTATGGAACTAGAGAAGTTCATCCTGAGTGAGCTAACACAGACTCAGAAGGATGCACATATCATCTATTCACTTATAATCAGATTTGAGCCATATAGTACAGTATAACTATACTACAACCAATATACCAAAGGGAATATAAACATAGACTTTGTTTCCTGTTAATGAGACACTTTGCCCTAGAGGTGCTGCCTTGTAGGTTCCCAGTGTATGAGGAGGCTCTTGGCCTTCATATGACTGCTGAACTGGAGTGGGGGACTGTTACATAGGGACACTCCACTCTGGAGGAGTGGGATGGAAGGGATAGGGGGTAGAGGGTGGGAGGGTAGTACTGGGAGGGGTGGAAAGAGGACACTGTTATGGAGATGTAACTTGAAGTAATAAATAAATATTTTTTAAAAAATAGAAAGAGAAAGAGAGAAATCCCTAAATCCAACCCATATTTCATTTTTACCCTGACCATACAAATCCAGGATGTCCTGAGTGCCCTGGTTGAAGTAGAAGAGCTCTCCAAGATGGTCTCTGAAGAAAAAATGAGAGAAGAATGCTCAGGATGTCCTGTTGAAAGCAAATGTTACCAAAGGAAAAGTAGACAAGAACAATGAGGACCTGAGAAACCTCATCAAACAGACCAGAAATTCCTTGATTGAGGATAGTGCTGATCTAGACAGTATTAAAGCAGTTGTTAACGAAGTACTTAAAATGGAAATGCATAGCACCCCACAGTAGTTACAGAACCTGACAGAAGATATCAGGAATGAATTGAAATCCTTTCCCAAGTAGAGGTTACTTTGCAGCAGAGAATTGCTCACATTGCCAGAGCTGATATGTTGCTGGAAGAAGCTAAGAGAGCAAGTAAAGGTGCAAGAGATATTAAAGTCACTGCAGATATGGTGAAGGAAGCACTATAAGAAGCTGAAAAGGCCCAGGTTGCAGCAGAAAAGGCAATTAAACAATCAGAAGAGGATAGATCAAAGAACCCAAAACTTGCTAACATTGATTGAATCTGAAACGCCAGATACTGAGGAGAATCTGACCATACCAATCCAACCCTTATATCCATCCATTCATCCCAGACAATAACAATCGCAACACATAACACAAAGTTTACATCCCACTTCTTGGGAATAAAGATGTAAATATTTTTGGGATATCCTTAAAAATTGAGATATTGGCTAACTCCCAGGAAAGCTAACTTTATCTTTTGTTGTCAGTCTCTGATGGATCATTTTTTGGCTAGCCCTTTTAAATTGATTCACATATAAGTTTTTGAGGAAAAAAATAATCACTCAGTCTTTTGTTCTGAAAATAGTTATTTTGCTCTATATTAAGCAGATGAAATGCATCATTTAGTGCCTCTGATTCTCACACTGTCTTCACTCCCTCTTACACAATGATCCCTGAATGCAGGTATCATGGGAATGTAGTATATATTTTCCATCTGGAGAAAAGCATGCTCTCATCTCTTATTTTCTGTACCTGGGCCAGTGGTGAGTACCTGATATCTTCAGAGCTAAGGCAATAACACACTATGGGTAGAATAGAACACTCTATCCTACACCTCTTAACATCTTCATACACTCCACTTTGTGAGAAATCTTCTCTATATTAAAATCAATAATTGAAAACAATTACAGGAATTATGAAGCAAACTCTAAAGTGAAGAAAAATTTAATAACCAGTATATTAGCTTCAGCATTTTCAAAAGATCAGTTGTGCTGTTTGTTTGTTTGTTTTGTTTTGTTTCCCATACTTACATTTCAGGTTTAACTGAGATATCTTCTTTTTTCATTTCTATCTTCAGCAGAGGATGCTGCTGCTGAAATGAGTGAATTTAAGGTTCTGTAATTCAGAAGGAAAACTGAGGAAATAGGTGTGAAAAGCAAACAGGAAATAGACAGTGAGACTGAGTAATGAGAGAAAGAGCAATCTAGGGAGAGAGGTAACTCACAACCTGGAGTTGATGCAGACTCTATGGGAAAAGTAAAAGAAAAAAATCTGGAGATATCACCATTCCTGAATTCAAGCTACAGTACAGAGCAATACTAATAAAGACAGCATACATGCTACTAGAATAGAAACAGGTTGGTTGATCAATGGAATTGAATAGAAAACTCAGAAATAAACCCACACATCTATGTCAATTAATTTTTGACAAAGAAGCCAAAACCGTACAAAGAAAAAAGGAAAGCATCTTCAACAAATGGTGCTGGATGTCAATATGTAGAAGAATACAAATATATCCATATCACCTTGTACAAAACTTAATTCCAAGGGGATGAAAGACCTAAATATAAACCTGATACACTAAATCTAATAGAAGAGAAAGTGTAGAAAAGCCTCGAACTCATTGGCACAGTTGATAACTTCCTGAACAGAATACCAATAGCTCAGGCTCTAAGACCAACAATCAATAAATAGGAATCATGAAACTTAAAAATTTCTGTAACGCAAAAGAACTGTCACTAGAACAAAGCTGCAACCTACAGATTGGGAAAAGATCTTCACCAACCCCACATCAGACAGAGGGCTAATATCCAAAATTTACAAAGAACTCAAGAAATTAAACACCAAGAAATCAAAGGATTCAATCAAAAATATTGGTTTCAGAGCTAAACTGAGAATTCACAAAAGACTCTCTAATGGCAGAGAAACACATGAAGAAATGCTCAGCAACCTTAGCCATCAGAGAAATGCAGCTCAAGATGACTAAGATTCCATCTCACACCTGTCAGAATGGCTAAGGTCAAAAACTCAAATGACAGCACATGCTGGTGAGGTTGTGGAGAAAGGGGAACCCTCCTCTATTGCTGGTGGGAGTGCAAACTTGTGCAACCATTATGGAAATCAGACTGGTTACATCTTAGAACACTTGGAATAGCCCTACCTCAAGGCCTAGCCATATCACTCCTTGGTAAAAATCCAAAAGATTCTTCAACAAACCACAAGGAAATTGGCTCAACAATCCTCATAGCAGCTTTATTTGTAATTATTAGAAATTGAAAAATCCCAGACACACTTCAACAGAAGAATGGTTACTAAAAAATAAATTAAATTAAAAATAAATAAATAAAAATAAAAAATCAATAAAAAAAAGTGTGGTACATTTATACTACTCAGCTATCAGAAAAAAGGAAGTCATGCGAGTTGCAACCAAATGGATATAACCAAAAAAAGTCATCCTGAGTGTGTTTACCCAGACCCAGAAAGATACACATGGTATGTATTCACTTATAATTTTTGCCATATATTACAGAATAACTATCCTACAATCCGCCAACTGAAAGGAACAAGAACCTAGCATAATTTTCCTAGGAGAAATTCCACCCAGCATCAGATCAAAACACATGGTGACACACAGTCAAACATTAGGTGGAACTTTGGAAGGCCTATATAAGAGGAGGGGGATTGTGATTGAGATGTAACTTGAAGAAATAAAAAATAAATTATTAAAAAAAAAGAGGAGGGGGGAAGAGTAGAGGGACCCAGAGGGGTCAAGAACAACACATGAAGATTAATAAAACCAACTAACCTAGCCTTCTAAAGGCTTACAGCCACTGAAACATTAACCAACATAAGAAGAAAGAAGCTTAGACATGACCTAGACCCCCATATACAAATATAAAAGATAGGCAACTCTGTCCTCATACAGATCCCTTAACAAGGTGGTCTCAGTCATGGACTTTGTTACCTGTTAGTGGGAAACTTTACCCTAGTGGAGCTGCCAAGTTGGGTCCCAGAGGAAGAGGAAGCTCTTAGCCCTCATGTGACTGATGAACAGATGGTGACTGACATGTAGGCCACTCCCTAACTGAAGGAATAGGATAGGTGGGAGAGTGGGTAGAGGGTAGGTTAGTGGGATAGGGAGGGGAGGAGGGGGTTATGATTGAAATATAAGTTGAATGAATAATAAAACGTATAAAAATGGCTTATACTACTTCCAGGATATCTGCTGTATTAGTCTTGTCTGAAAATAAGGTGCTGTATAAGTAAGAAGTGATGAATGGTTCTTTAATAATATTACAATGATTTCAATCTTACCTAAAGGATTTTAAATGTTGGACACATAAATACTTGATAAGTGCTTTGTCTAATTTGTGTGTTAAGTGTGTCTTTTCAAGAGTGTTCTAATGAAATTTAATACTGAATCAAGTCTAAAAAGTTCAAAATCTTTAGAGTATTGAGTTTGTATGTTCATTCACGTTAAATATTTTGCAACTTGTTCTAAAGTCTAAACGTTTCAGTAACGTCTGGAAGTAAGGCCTGACTGCCTATTGCTTTGTTTTGGGGGGCTGAGCAGAACTGATAGTCTTCCCATATAGCTAAGATGTGCTTCTCGTCCGTGGCCTCTTCAGTCTTTATCCATGTTCTGGTAAAAAAAAAAAAAAAAAAAAAAATGCATTTAAATAAGGCTTCCCTGTCTGTTTCTTTTTCACGTTGGGCTTTTAATTCATTGTGATGGATTTTGTCTTTCAAATCATGCCAGACCTATAGGGACTGATAGGCTTTTCTTCTGTCATTCCCTTCACACTGCATGATTAAATTGGTTTTCCTGCTTTCAGGGAGACAGGCTAAAAAGCCTAGGAGGCCTTTTCAACCTAAATGTGTAATTCAACTTTTTTACTATCTGAATTCTACTCATTAGCCTGGATTTGAATAGAAAGGAATTGCTATAATTTCTAATTTTTTCCCCTTACACCCCTTTGAAGACAAGACTTTAAATGAAAAGCATGGTTTATAGACATAGTACTTTTTTTTTCACTGTACATATTTCTTTTTTTATAATTTATTTTTTATTTCTTCAAGTTATAACTCAATCACAATCCCCTTCCTACACCCCCCTCCAGTCCCACCCTTCCACCCTCTTCCCCTCAACCCCTATCCTCTACCCTTTTTTTTTTTTTTTTTTTTTTTTTTTAGTTTAAGGTATATCTTTTTCCCCCAAACAGCTTCCCCTTTCAGTCCAACAAATGGTTCTTTCTCTTATAACAATAAATACAATACAAAACAACAGAAATAAATAGGCTACAATTATAAGAGGTATATGGCTTAGCATACATTCCCATTGTCCAGTCCATATGTATTTGGCACTTGACTTTAACATTCTATCTAACCATCTCCATGAGTTTAAAGTTCTATATCTAACTCAGCTTTCATACTAACTTGCATCATAATTTTAAAAACATCTTCTTAGATTCAGGGCACTTTCTTGATTCCTAAACAACTCAAAATTTACCTATGAGACTCTAGCTATCTACTCTTCAACCACCTCAGAGACCTGAGAGGGATAAATATATCTAATTATATAGGAAGTGCAGGGCCCGCAGCTTCCAAAACTAAGAAATGACATACCAGTGGCTGCCTGGACAGTTCCCATTTTCTCTCCATACATTACAGCATCAATATTCAGCAATTTGGCCCCATTTCTCTAACAGACATTGCTTGTAGAGCAGGAATTATGAAGGACTTGCCTACCCTGTCTTGGCAGAGCTAGGCTGTCTACTTACCTGCTTCCAAGTTTTGTCCTTTTTGGACAGTATTCTGTCTACAGTTGAAGCAAGGAGTTTTTCTTGCCAAGAGGTAGGCTTGCCACTAATTCAACCATCTCACACTGGAGATTCTTCAATGCTCATCTTCTACTTGGGGTAGAATAGGGGGTGCTGTCAGGAGCTGACATGTCTTGATATCAAAAAATCTTAAGTTAAGAAAACATCTTTGAATGCCATATTCTGCAGATCTCTTGAGATCTTTTGAAGATGCCCTATCTATCTCTTATATTTAGATAAGCAACTGTTGCTTGTCCCTTAGCAACTTGATTTCTGATTAGCTTAGAAAATAACTATGATAGACTGTCATATTAACTAACAAAATGACATGCTTGCATGACTATTAGTTTGCATTTCTTAATTATCCTAAACAGTTTATGATGGTTGGTAGCAAAAGGCCAAAACTTCACATTTCATTTTTAAGCATTACTAGGAACAATACCTTTAAGAAGCGTTACCCTTAATTTTCTATCAATATACAAAGATCAATACCAATGTGGTCAAATATAATCTTAATTTTGTATTGATATGCAAAGATCAATACCTATGTAGCCCAATACAATCTTAATTTTTCATCAATATACGAGGGTCAATACCATTGTGGCCAAATATAGTCTTAATTTGGTATCAATATACAAATGTATAAGGGCATATTCAATAATCTGTCCTTTTCTCTTGATCTTTCCTATACTATGTCTATGTCCCATTTTTTCTTGTCTGTTCACTTCTACATAGGAGAGAAAGAGGGATACAGAAAAGAAAAAGAGAGAGGTCCCTGGGTCTAACCTCCAAAACCCATTTAACAAGCCCATTTAACAGCTTGTAGTCTCTTCCCCTAAATAACAAAATTTTCTATTATCCATCAAATGACCAAAGGGGAGGGGGAAACACCCTCACCACCTTCTGGGGATGGGACATTGTTCTCTTAAAATGACTTCCTGCTGATTTGGGATGTAGTAAACCTGTTTGGGGCCCAAGTAAGAATGGAAAAATGGTTAAAAATGTTGATAGAATCATTTGATGTTCAGTCCTTTTGTGCTCAGCTATTTAGATGTCCTCAGAAGTTCGTAGACAGAAGCTGATCTTCAGGGCTTTACTGGAGTTCTGGCTGGAGCAGTCTGTGGAGCTGAACGATCTTAGCGATTTTGAGTTTTTGTGGTTGTAGACTTTTGAGGAAACGGCTATTGAGGAAGTCTGTAAGTCTGGATGGTCTGGGCCACATATTTCTTTTTTTATAATTTATTTTTCAATTCTTCAAATTACATCTCAATCACAATCCCCTCCCTCTTCCCCCCTCCAGTCCCACCCTCTTACCCTCTTCCCCCCTCAGCCTCCCATCCTCTTCCCTTTTTTTTAAGTTTAAGGAATATCTTTTCCCCCCAACAGATCCCCCTTTCAGTCCAACAAATGGTTCTTTCACTTAATAAATACAATATAAAACAATAGAAATAAATAATAGTACTTTTAAACAAATTATGAAATAACGTTTTATATCATGTTTATTTTAACAATACAAATAAGCATTTTAAAAGAAAATAAAGATAAATATACTTCAGTAAGAGAAAATATGAAGAAAAGTATTTATTTGTTCATTGATAATGCAACTAAGGTTTACTTTGGTAATTAAAGTCAGGGGCCAAATACATATGGACCGGACATTGAGAATGTATGTTAAGCCATATAACTCTCAGAATTGTGGCCTATTTATTTCAGTTGTTTTTTACTGTATTTATTGTTATAAGAGAAAGAACCATTTGTTGGACTAAAAAAAAAAAAAAAGAATTATGCATTCTGGGGGAAGGGTGAGAGGGTAGGAGGTTGGGGCTGGGAGGGGTGAAGGGAGAGGGCTGTGATGGAGATGTAACTTGAAGGAATAAATAAACATTAAAAAAACTGTATAACTGATGTTACATTCTAAATTAACTTTAAGAAATGCACTAAGACTGTTCTTGATTCTTAGAACATGTAAGTATGCATTCTGAAGTTCTGTTCTTCATTATTAAATTGTTAAACTATTAGTGCTGAATATAATAACTTCTGTAATTTCAGCTAATCATAATCTATTTTTGGTTATTAAAAATACAGAATGAAGTTTTTTTGTAGCTTCTTTATTTTTCTATGTGTATCCAAGTATCTCCACTCTACTGAGACATTTGATGAAATGAAATACTGGATTTCTAAGATTTTCCTATTGTTTCCTTCCAAGTGTTGATACATATATTTAATTTAAATTCAAATGTATTTATACATCTTAGAATTTAGATAAAACAAAGCTATATTCTTATTTGTACTCTTGCCATGCAATAATGAAACATTTTATGACTGCGTATTCTATACACACACATATATATGTATATATGTATATCTACACATAGGTATATATAATCATACATGTGTTTTATACATGAATGTATCTATATATGAAAATTGATAATATTTTGGGAACTTTTAAAAAATTGTATAACATGGTAGTTGTGATGCAATTGATTGGAAATAGGGTAGTTAGAGTCTATAGGGAATAGCAAATGTACAATAAATTTTAGTAATTATAGATTACAGTTGTAAAAATTTATACCTTTCATATGTGGGTTTGTAAGTGAAATTTAATGCTATATCATGTATAGATGGTATTATTATTTATGACATAAATATAAATATGCCAAAAAATACATGTTATGTAAAACTTTAATCCAGACTCTCCTCATATTTATCCTTGACACCTGAATCCTGTAGTTTAAAGAGTCCATAATGACAAAACACTATTACAACAGCAATAAGAGTGGGATATGATTCTGTTGATATACAATACTTCATAATCTAACTCTGTTTAAATATATACATTTATTTATTTCTTCAAGGTACATCTCAATCGTAGTCTCTTCCCTCCTCCCTTTCCTGGTGCAGGGCCCACCATCCTACTCTCTTCCTCATTACCCCCCTACCTGCTTTTTAAAAAATTTAAGGTGTATCTTTCCCCCCAATAACTCCCCCTTTTAGTTCAATAAAAGGCTCTTTTTCTTATACAATAAATACAATACAAAACAATAAGAATAACTATGCCACAATTATGAAAATTATAAGGTATAACATACATATCCAATGTGCAGTCCATACATATTTGGCAACTGATATTAATATTCTATTATCTATCTATCTCAGTGAGTTTAAAGTTATATAACTAACTCACTTTCCATCCTAACATGCATTACCAACTTAAAAACCTCTTCTTAGACCTAGAACATCCATTTAATTCCTAAACAACTTAAAATTTAACTGTGAGACTATAACTATCTATTCTTCAGTCACATCAGAGACCTGAGAAGTATACATATATCTGAATATGCAGGAAGTGCAAAGCCAGCAGCTTCCAAAACTAAGAAATGACAGATAACTGGCTGCCTAGACAGTCCCCAATTTCTCTCAATACATTAGAGCATCTATCTTCTGTCTTTTGGCCCAGTATCTCTGACAGACATTAATTGTAAAGTAGGAGTTATGAAGGACTTGCCTACCCTGTCTTGGCAGAGCAAACTAATAGTCAGTTAAACATATCATTTTGCCAGGTACTAGCGTAGTTTAATCACAGATATTTTCTTATTTTTATATATCTATTTATTACTTCAAGTTACATCTCCATCATAGTGGCCTCTTTCTACCCCTGCTGGTCTCACCCTCTCACCCTCTCCCCCCTCTCCCTCCTATCCTACTCCTCTGGAGTGGGTTGTCCCTACATATCACTCTCCTCCCAGTTCAGCAGTCATATGAGGGCTAAGAGCTTCCTCATGTACTGGGGGCCTACATGGCATCACCACTAGGGCAAAGTGTTCCACTAACAGGTAGCAAAGTCTATGATCCTTTTCCTTTCAGTCTGTTGGTTGTAGGATAGTTATCCTGTACTATATGGCTAAAATCCGGTTATAAATGAATATATGCCTTGTGTATCTTATGGAGTCTGGGTTAGCTCACTTAGGATGAGCTTTTCTAGTTCTATCCATATGGTTGTAAATTGCATGATTTTCTTGTTTCTGATATGTTGAGGGAAGGTCTAATATTGTTTCTGATACATTGAATTCAATGCTGAGATCTGGTTACTGCCCCTTCTGAGGCATTCTCTTGATTGGTTAATAAAAGTCGCTTATGGCCAATTAGCTGGGCAGAAAGAGTATAGGAAGGCGGGACTTCCTCAGATCAGCACAGGAAATCAGCACACACACAGACTCTCTGCCCTTTCTGCCAGGAGACACAGGGGGAGACAAACGTCTGGAGAAGTCTGGAAGGTACTCACAGGCACATGTTGGTTTGGGGTTAACTTAGAGTAGCTAATTGAGAGTCTGCCCAGCTAAGGGCTAAGCATTAAAGTATTAAAAGGTCTTGGTGTCTTTAATTATTGGGGAAAGACTGCGGCGGCTTATAGGCCCTCAGTCCAAGCAGTCCCAGGCTGTTGGATTCCCAGACTCCCCTGGAGCCCAGGCAAATCTCCAGCCAAGCCACTGGTAATTCTACCAGCCTAATATAACAACTTATATTAATTAACAGAGTTTAGGTTATAGGTGATATAGGCCACCTTTGGTCCCAGGGCTCTTTCTCCAGGATAAGTTAGGCAACCGGTTAAGGCACTCAGGACAGGCCGCCTGCTCCTCTGCCAAGCTGCCGGCTACTCCGCCTGCCTAATATTACAGTTTATACTTACTAATAACTACATTAAATAATTAATTTGCAGTTTTTACTGATAGCTGAGTAGTATTCCATTATGCAAACGTAACACAGTTTTTTAAGCATTTTTTTATTTTTAGGACATCTGTATTGTTTCTAGCTTCTAGCGATTACAAATAAGGCTGCTATGAACATAGGTGAGGAGAAGTCCTTGTGGTTTGGTGAAGAAATATTTGGATGTATACCCAGAAATGGTATGGCTGGGACTTCAGGTAGAGCTATTCCAAGTTTTCTAAGATATCGCCAGACTGATTTCCATAGTGGATGTACAAGTTTGCACTCCGACCAGCAATAGAGGAGTGTTTTCCTTTCTCAACAACCTCGCCAGCATGTGCTGTCATTTGAGTTTTTGATCTTAGCCATTCTGACAGGTGTGAGATGGAATCTCAGAATCGTCTTGAGTAGCATTTCTCTCATGATTAAGGATGTTGAGCATTTCTTCAAGTGTGTCTTGGTCATTAGAGATTCCTCCTTTGTGAATTCTTGGTTTAGTTCTTTTCCCCATTTTTTTAATGGGATTATTGGGTTTCTTGGCATTTAATTTCTTGAGTTCTTTGTAAATTATGGATATTATCCCTCTGTTGGATGAGGGTTTGCTAAAGATCTTAACCCAATTTGTAGGTTGTCATTTCATGAGGTCCCATTTATTGATTGTTTTCTAAGTTAATCAGAAATCAAGTTGCTAAGAGACAAGCAACATTTGCTTATCCAATTATACACAGATAGATAGGTAGTTTTCAAAAACCTCAAGAGATCTGTAGAATATGGCATTCAAAGATGTTTTCTTAACTTAAGATTTTTTTGATATAGAGAAATGTCAGCTCCTGACAGCACCCCCCCCATTCTACTGCAAGTGGGTGATGAGCATAGAAAAATCTCCATTTGGAGATGGTTGCATTAGAAGCTTGTCATTAGGCAAAGAAAATCCCTTGCTTCAACTGTAGACAGATTGCTGTATGGAAAGGACAGAACTTGATATATATTTAATATGAGTTCCATATTCAACTAAAATTGATTCAAAAGAAGTTTCTGGAAAGTGTAGTTTATATTTCCAGTGAATCAAATAAAAATCATCCTCACTTGGAATTGACATTAAATGTAAGTTACTCTCAGGTATTAATACTGGGAATCTGTTACCAATATATGGGAAATATATATATAATCAGTGAGTTAACAATAGAGATAGATGTAATGATATGATGGTAATAGTTTATCATTCTTTCCCTGTAAATAAATAAATAAAACTTTTAGCTGGGCAGTGATGGCACATACCTTTATTCCAGCACTCTGGAGGCAGAGACAGGCAAATCTTTGAATTCAGGGCCAGTTTGGTCTCAGAGGTAATTTCAAGACAGACAGGTTTACACACACAAACCCTCTCTTTAACAACAACAGCAACAAAATTAAATTATCTTGTATGTATTCACATAAATTTATTACAAATTTTACTAACATTGTCATTTGGCATCAAATTTAAAAATAATACACATGCAAATTTGTTTATTTTAAATGCTGCATAGTTCTGAAATTCTCATGAAATGCTTTTATTCATTTTGTTTAACGTTTTTAGCTGGTAAAATTGTTTTGGGTGAATGAACACATTTCGCTCATTAGACTTGCTTACTTTTTTCATTTGCATTCACTGTGTGAGATGAAAGCGAAGTAAGAAAGTGCATGTTAGAACTTATGTTGCTCACATGAATGGCCTGTTGCTGAATGTTTTAACCATTTTGGGATACTGAAAAAAAAATTAGCCTTATTTTTTGAACCATTCCTTAATGGCTAAAGACCCTACACAAATTTATATGATTCCATGTTAATAGTAGTTTAAGCATTGGTACATTAAACCAAGAAAATGAAAGCATACCTCCTGACTTTGCTTGTTTAAGTATTCCATTATACTTGATTTCAATCTATCATGCTGATATTGCTGAGTAGTTCTTCTACAGAGATGTACTGAGGCCTAAATCATGTTTCCATCATACAGATTATATAGATATTTACTACCTAAAAAGTATGTATTCTCATATATATATATATATATATATATATATATATATATATATATATGTTAAGGTAAGTAGAAAACCATGAATTTGAGATATATTTAATTTGCTAATGCATTTCCACATTATGTTTTAGAATTTTAACTTTTATAACATTGATAATCAAACTGTTCACAAATTTCTGAAAAACTGATTAATGTCTCCCAGTGTCTGGCATATGGCAGCTTCTACATATCCACTAAGGGATATAATAAACATTTGAAAGATAATGAAATATTCCTAACTATGAGTATGCTGACTGGAGGTCCCAAGAGAGTACAAAAATAATAGCATCTGCTTTAAATACTGTATTCCCAAACAACAAATCCATCTTACAATATAAGGCAAATATGAACTCTGAAGTCCCATTATTCTCCTGCACCTATATTTGCAAGTTCTTATACATAGCCCAGAAGAAAACTTGTGAGATCTTATGGAGGAACGACAGAGAGAGCTCATCTTACTCTTTTCAATGCACTGCTGACACACCTCCACCAGAGCTTGGAAGTAAAGACTTCAAGTCAGGGTCAACATTACATTATCACACGAGACTGAACATTGAACACATATTTTCTCAATTCTGGACATATTGGACCATATTTTGTTTGTTGGTTGGTTAGTTCAAACAGGGTTTCTTTACATAGCCCTGGCTGTCCTGGACTTGCTTTGCAGACTAGACTGGCCTTGAACTCACAGAGATCCACCTGCCTCTGGCTCCCAAGTGCTAGGATTAAAGGCATGCTCCACCACTGCCAGCTGTAATAAATATCTTTTAATGGGTACTTAAAATAATTTTAAATTAAAATTTAAAAGATTAGAAAAGAAAAGTAAATAGTATTTATTTAGAGCATGCAAAAAATATAATTCATTTAATTGGTAGCAAATACATCTTTATAATTGGAATCAGGCATATTGCATATATAGAAATATGAAATAGCTATTTCTATGCTAATTATAAGTACAATACAGACAGGAATGTAACTCTATTGTTCTTAGTTTGTTTCAAGTAGAAATATATCCCAAGTTTGAATATTTATCAAGTTTGCAGATTATGAATTATTTATTTTAAAAAATGATATCAGCTCATTAATTAATTTTATTCCTATCAAATGGTAAGACATAAAGCAGAAGGAAGATCCCTAGCATTGAATTTAAATGTATTCAGGAGTCATTTGGTCTGAACACAGAGACACTTACACTATATGAAGCTTTTCGCTCTAGTTAATCCAGATAAGTTTTTTCCCAATCAAAACTTGCCTCTGTCATCTCTAACCAAGTTTAAAGTCCAATATTAACTCTCTCATTACATTTTCATTCCTTAGAAACGCATCCAAACAAATAAAATTAGGTAAATAAATGAGTGCCTTCAGACTGTGTCTTCACAAGAAAGGACTGACCAGCTCTCTGCAGTCTTTTACAGAAACACTAATTACAAGTACTTTGGATTCTGCCCTCATTGTTCATCCACATTTATAAGGCCAATTCTATTAGTAGAGCCATAATGGAGTTAAGATTTCAATGTATGAATTTTAGAAGCACTCAAGCACTCATTCAGTAGGAGAGAACTTCCTTAAACATCAATGTCTACTCTTTACTCACATGGGTAAAACAGTTGACTGTATTCAAATATAAGAATTTTAGCATGCATAAAAATCCATGTTTTATGTGGGAAAGTTTGTCTCTGTTTTAAGTGGTTATATATATATATTTGAGTTGTAATTATTATGACTTAAGATACATTTGTAAAAAAATACAACAATGTAAGTAGCTCTATGTATAAACAAGAAATATGTTTTAGAAATAATTTTATGTAATGTCAAATTTAAAGGATCGTTCTGAGCTGAAACATTTGTAAATGAAAGCAAAAGACCATTCCTTGTAAGAAATTGGAACCCTAACTACAGTGTTACAAATATTTGCTACATAATTTATTTGATATAGTATAAATAAAGACAGGAAAGAAAATAATCAATTATGCAACTACTAAATTTGTTTATATGAGCGTCTAAAACATTGAGACTCACACAAAGACTTATACTTATGCAAGAAATATAAACTATGCAATAAAAGTTTAAATTAACTGGAATTTAATGTGTTTGCTAGTTGAGATAAGTATTCTACTTTAGTTTTCTATTATCTTACAGAGGCTTTTGAAATATTAACATACCAAATTATAAGTAGGATTCAATAAAAATGACATAGAAACAAATATAATTTTCTAATTTATGGTTTTCTAGGTTTTAGTATATTGCTTTTCCTTATATTATTACTGAGTCATTATTACTATAGATAATTTAGAAATGCTGTTACATCTAAGCTTTGCAATCAGGGTAGTCCAAATACATATGGAAATAGACACTAAGTTTACTTATATTTATGCATTTATTGTGTTTGCCATAATCACATCTCCACAAACAATAGTATTATAATTATATTGTATCATTATTTCAATAACTAATCTCCACAATGGATAAATATATTCTTTCTAAATACTGTCAAATATCTAAGTTTAATTTGTTTTTAACTTTTTTATCTCTCTCTTGGTTCAGTTATAGTCACTAAAACTTATACAGTAAGCATGATTTTCTAAACTTTCCTATTTCAATAATTTCATATTGGAATTAAAATAATTTACTGGATATGAACATGAAATTTTAACACAAATAGAATATTGTACTAACCTTCCTGGCACTCTATTCAAATGTAGGGAATGGTTTGATTTCCTCAAGTTATTATCTCAATTTCTTTATCTAAAATAAGAATAAATGTCCCTTTAACAGTTACCATCTTTTAACCACAACTTTCACTGTTGATGCTAAACTCTTTGTTGGCTGTTTTATTAGAAAGACATGTTTGTGAGAATTGATCAATCACTTCACTCAGTGTCTTAGACTGAATAATGAGGCACCCTTTCCCTAATCCAAGAGAAAGGTTTTGAATGATTCATTTAAAATAGAGAGGTAAACAGTAAGGTTGGACATTTTTATTGAATAAATATGTATTTGTAGATTGTTTCATTTAATAGAAAAAGGTAAATTTCAATTCAAAATTAATTGTATAGAGAGTGATCCAAGATGGCGCCGAACATAGAGCAGTGCATCTGAGTAGTAGGTGAATGAGATTAGTCACTGTGGAGTGAATGTGAGGTCCCCTAGCCAACAGTGAAACACAGACGGTGTCTGAATTCCCACGGTGAACATTGAGATCAGTCACAAGGTAAAACAGCCCACACAGTTCCCGGGAACACCACCATGAGATCAGCCAGCTCCATCACCAGCCTGGAGAGGAGCTCCAGCTAGAGGAGATCTAGCCCAGGAGCGGATCCAGCCCACAGCTCCACCCACAGACCAGCGGCCCCGCCTATCTTCCTGATATCCAGCCTGCACTCGGACCTGTACACCCAAGAGGGAAAAACAGCCGCACCACAAGAGTAAAGGTAAGTGAGATTATTTTTTTCAGAGTTTCCAACATGGCGGCACAGAGTGCACTGTAGTGGAGACCTAACCCAGTCATAGCAAAGCAATTAGGAGCCAAGACTGCCTGCAAACAGAGCCCAAGACTGTGCGTTCTCCACAAATCCTGGGGCGGGTGGGTCACTCTCCCTAGAACCCAAGCATCTGAGGCAGTCAGCAACAGGCACACTGAGGCCAGCATCTGTTGTGGGTGGAGCTCCCAGCCTGCATAGTCAGCCTAGTTGGGGAGCCAGAATGACTGGGTCATTGACAGGAGAACACAGACCGAACCACAGCTCTACCTGCCTTTCTGAGGAGACCTGTCAGCTCCCAGGTCCTCAGAGGCTAGCCCTCTCCCCACTCCAATCCCCTCTACATTGGTCTAATGGGGTCACAAGCAGTTGAGGAGAGCTGCAGCCACCCTCCTCTCTGAGAGCCAGTCAGTTTATTACAGGAATCTGCCTGCAATCTGGAGGTAAACACCAGGATCTCAGGATCAGCCAACCGCCAGGGCAGGGAGTTTACCTGAGCACCAAGGTCAGGTAACAAAAGAAACAAACAGATAACACCTGTGTCCATCGGATGACAAAAGGTCAGCACAGAACATGGTAAAAAAAAAAAAAAAACAATAGGATGTCTCCAGATCCTAGCAATAATGCTACAGACAACTCTGGGAAAATGACCTTAATCCTACCCTTATATTAATAAGGACTAAGGGAGGAAATAAAATACCTCAGAGAGCAACAGCGAAGTACTGCAAAGGAGGTGATGGAAATGAATAAAGCACTTAAAGAATGGAAGACCTGAAAAGGGAAGTTGAAGCAATGAAGAAAATCCAATTTGAGACATCCATAGAACTGGAAAACCTTAAGAAAAGAATCGGAACTACAGACACTAGCGTCACCAACAGAATACAAGAGATGGAAGAAAGAATTTCAGGCTCAGAGGATAAAATTGAAGAAATGGATACATCTGTCAAAGAAAATGTCAAATCTAAAAAAGTCCTGACACAAAACCTTCAGGAAATCAAGGACACAATGAAAAGACAGAATCTCAGAATAATAGGAATAGAAGAAAGAGAAGAGTCCCACCTCCATGGACCAGAAAATATCTTCAACAAAATCATTGAAGAGAATTTCCCAAATCTAAAAAAAGAGATGCCTATAACTGTACAAGAAGCTTGCAGAACTCCAAATAGATTAGACCAGAAAAGAAAATCTTCCTGCCATATAATAATCAAAACACTAAATGTACAGAACAAAGAAAGAATTTTAAAAGCTGCAAGGGAAAAGGGACAAATAACATATAATGGCAAACCTATCAGAATCACACCTGACTTTTCTTCAGAGACTCTAAAAGCCAGAAGGGCCTGGACAGACATCTTGCACACCCTAAAAAACCACAAATGCCAGGCCAGACTACTATTCCCTGCAAAACTGTCAATCAACATAGATGGAGAAAACAAGATATTCCATGACAAAGCTAAATTCAAACAATATCTATACATAAATCCAGCTCTACAGAAGATGTTGGAAGGAAAACTTCAACCCAAAGAGGTTAACTACACACAAGAAAGCACAGGAAGCAAATAGCATGCCAGCAGCAAAACCAAAAGAAAAGAAGCTCACTCACACTATTTCCACCAACATCAAGATGGCAGGAAGTAACAATCACAGGTCATTAATGTCTCTCAACATCAATGGACTCAATTCCCCAATAAAAAGGCACAGGCTAGCAGAATGGATGTGAAAACAGAATCCCACATTCTGCTGTTTACAAGAAACACACCTCAGCAAAAAAGATAGACATTATCTCCAAGTAAAGGGCTGGAAAAAGATATACCGAGCAAATGGACCCAAGAAAAAAGCTGGAGTAGCAATTCTAGTATGCAACAAATTGGACTTTCAACCAACATTAATCAAAAGAGATGGGGAAGGACACTATATACTCATCAAAGGAAAAATCCACTAAGATGCAATTTCAATAGTAAACATCTATGCCCCAAATGTAAGACCACCCACATTCATTAAAGAAACACTACTGAAGATCAAATCCCACATTGAACCTCACACATTAATAGTGGGAGACTTCAACACACCACTCTCACCACTGGACAGATCAACAATGCATAAACCAAACAGAGAAATAATGAACCTTGTAACCGAACTTTTAAATTATTATTTAACACTTATTTATTATTACTAAATTCACTTATAACAAACACCAACAATTTCTTAACTATTAATCCTATAAATTCCTACAACCCCTTTAACCTATCCACTAAACCTATTGATAATTATAACAACTACTTTCATAACCTTTTAGAATGATACAGTCTCTGGGGCAGGTCCTCAGTCATCAGGAATACAGTCTTTGTTGTACATTCTTTAACGCACTTAGCAGTCCTTTTTCTGGATCTCTCAGATGCAGGTTCATCAAGGTCATTGGTTATTGCAGTCTCACCTTAAATAAGGCTTCATGCTTTCTTCTCTGTGGGAGACCCCAGCCGTCTGCAGGCCAACTTACTTCTTTTGAATCAGGAACTCAGCTGCTCTGCCTCAGTCCTTAAAGCCAGGCACCGTTTCCTTTAGGCCACTGTTTGGACAGATCAAACCCCTCTAGGCAAAATCTGATCCACAGGGTCCAGTCCTTGGCCTTTTGGTGTCTTGCTCAGGCTTTCTTTGCTCACCGGCTTCTTTCTGCTTCAGGGAGAGAGCTGGCCATCAATGGCCAGCCCTTTTTTCAGCAGGACTCTTGGAGCACTCTAGCATCAGGGTCCTCTTCTCTTCTGGGCTTCACGCACTGTTCTCAAATAGGAGGAATTCCGTTTCAGCTTAATTTGGGCTCCGCCCACTTAGCAGCTGAAAACAATGTCAGGCCAGATACTTTGTTTCTTCAATTCTATTGAGTCTTTCCTGTTTTCCTGACTTCAAACTTGTTTTTCAGTCTATTGAGTCTTTCCTGTTTTTGCTGACTTCAAACTTGTTTTTCAGTCTATTGAGTCTTTCTTGTTTTTGCTGACTTCATGCTGATAATGCTCTTCAGGCCCCGAATTAAGAGACAGTATCAGAAACTCCTATATATTTTCTAAATCTAATTTATCTAACCCCTACAGAACCTCACAGATGTCATGAATCAAATGGACCTAATTGATATCTACAGAAAATTTCACCCCAAAACAAAAGAATACACTTTCTTCTCGGCACCTCACGGAACCTTATCCAAAATCGACCATATAGTTGGTCACAAAGCAAGCCTCAACAGATACAGGAAAATTGAAATCACTCCTTGTAACTTATCAGACCATCATGGAATAAAGCTAGGCTTCAACAATAACAAAAACAACACAGTGCCTGCAAAAACATGGAAACTGAACAACTCTGTCCTCAATGACCTCTGGGTCAGGGAAGAAATAAAAAAAGAAATTAAAGTCTTCTTAGAACTCAATGAAAATGAAGGCACAACATACCCAAACTTATGGGACACATTGAAAGCAGTGCTAAGAGGAAAGTTTATAGCACTAAGTGCCTTTAAAAAGAAACTGGAGAATTGCTATACTAGCCACCTAAAAGCACACCTGAAAGAGCTAGGACAAAGGAAGCAAAAACTCCCAAGAGGAGCAGATGAGAGGAAATTATTAAACTCAGGGCTGAAATCAACAACGTAGAAACAAAAAAACAATACAAAGAATCGACAAAACCAAGAGCTGGTTCTTTGAGAAAATCAACAAAATAGACAAGCCCTTAGCTAAACTAACTAGAGAGATCAGGCATACAAGAAACATATTTAAACATAATAAAGGCAATTTACAGCAAGCCAATAGCCAACATCAAACTAAATGGAGAGAAACTTAAAGCATGTCCTCTAAAATCAGGGACAAGGCAAGGCTGCCCACTCTCCATATCTCTTCAACATAGTACTTGAAGTTTTAGCTAGAGCAATAAGACAACTAAAAGAGAGCAAGGGGATACAAATTGGAAAGGAAGAAGTCAAAGTATCCTTATTTGCAGATGATATGAGAGTATACATAACTGACCCCAAAAATTCCACCAGAGAACTTCTACAGCTGACAAACTCCTTCAGCAAGGTGGCCGCATACAAAATCAATTAAAAAAAAATCAGTAGCACTTCTTTACACAAAAGATAAATGGGCTCAGAAAGAAATAAGGGAATCAACACCCTTCACAAAAGCCACAAATAATGTAAACTACCTGGGGGTAAGTCTAACCAAGCAAGTGAAAGACCTGTATGATGAGAACTTCAAGTCCATGAAGAAAGAAATTGAAGAAGATACCAGGAGATGGAAAGATCTCCCTTGTTCATGGATAGGTAGGATCAACATAATATAAATGGCAATCTTAAACAAAAGCAATATACAGATTCAATGCAATTCCTATCCAAATACCAACTCAACTTTTTACAGATCTGGAAAAAACAATTCTCAACTTCATATGGAATATCAAAAGACCCAGAATAGCTAAATCAATCATGAACAATAACAGAACATCTGGAGGTATCACCATCCTGGATTTCAAGCTGTACTCCAGGGCAATAGTAATAAAAACAGCATGGTACTGGTATAGAATTAGACCAGTTAACCAATGGAATTGAATTGAAGACCCAGAAATAAACCCACACACCTACGGTCACTTAATTTTTGATAAAGAAAACAAAAACATACAATTGAAAAAGGAAAGCATCTTCAATAAATGGTGCTGGTCTAACTGGATGTCAACATGTAGAAGAATGCAAATAGATCCATACTTATCACCCTGTACAAAACTTAAGTCTAAGTGGATCAAGGACCTCAACATAAATTCAGACACACTAACATTAATAGAAGAGAAAGTGGGGAAAAAGCCTTGAACTCATTGTCACTGGTAGCAACTTCCTAAATAGAACACCAATAACTCAGGCACTAAAACAAACAATCAATAAATGGGACCTTATAAAATTGAAAAGATTCTGTAAGGCAAAGGACACTGTCCTTAGAACAAAACAGCAGGCTACACACTGGGAAAGGATCTTCACCAACCCAACATCCGACAGAGGGTTAATATCCAAAATATATAAAGAACTGAAGAAATTAAACACCAAAAAAATCAAATAATCCCATCAAAAAATGGGGTACAGAACTAAACTGAGAATTCACAGAAGAGGAATCTCTAAAGGCTGAGAGGCATTTGAGGAAATGTTCAACATCTTTGGTCATCAGGGAAATGCAACTTAAAACAACTCTTGAGATTCCATCTCACACCTGTCAGATGGCTAAGATCAAGAACTCAAATGACAGCACAGGCTGGCGAGGATGTGGAGAAAGGGGAACACTCCCTCATTGCTGGTGGGACTGC
The DNA here is from genome assembly GCA_907164525.1 of Lophiomys imhausi. Taxonomy (NCBI): domain Eukaryota; kingdom Metazoa; phylum Chordata; class Mammalia; order Rodentia; family Muridae; genus Lophiomys; species Lophiomys imhausi. The sequence continues at coordinate 154,014 of CAJQZJ010030793.1, forward strand.
AAACTTGTGCAACGACTTTGGAAATCAATCTGGAGATATCTTAGAAAATTGGGAATAAATCTACCTCAAGACCCAGCCATAACCCTCTTGGACATATATCCAAAAGATTCGAAATGAAACCACAAGAACATTGCCTCAACAATGTTCATAGCAGCTTTATTTGTAATAGCCAGAAACTGGAAACAACCCAGATGTCCTTCAACTGAAGAATGGATAAAAAAAAAAAAAAAAAAAAAAAAAAAACTGTGGTACATTTACACAATGAAATACTACACAGCTATCAGAAACGAGGAACTCATGCAATTCGAAACCAAATGGATGGAACTAGAAAACCTCATCCTAAGTGAGCTGATGCAGTCCCAGAAAGATAAACATGGTATGTATTCCCTTATAAATGGATATTAACCATACATCAGAGGATAACTATCCTACAACCCACACACCCAAATAGATAGGAACCTAGCATATCTATCCTAGGAAAAACTTACCCACCAGTGAGTCATGGAATCTGCTGCAGGTTAGTGGAACACCACACCCTAGATGGTGTGCCTTATCAAGCTCCAGTACAAGTGGAAGCTCTTGGCCCTCACATGACACAAGATCTGAGGGAGTATCATATGTGAGGGCCCACCTCATCTGAGGAGAAGGAGAGTACCAAGTAGAGGAACAAGGAGGGAGGGAAGGAGAGAGGGAGGGAAGGAGAGAGGAAGGGAGGGGCCTGGAGAGGAGGAGGGAGGAAACTATGTTCTAGAAGTAAATAATACTTTTTAAAGAAAAGAGTTAATAAACTTAAAAATATAATAAAAATATAATGTAAAATTTTCAAACTATAATTTACCAAAGGTATACTTGCCTTACTGACATGAAAGGAAAATGGCCTTAATTTCAGATTAGAATGTTAGACTGCAGGTGGCCACAGATATTGCACAAACTTGATAGCAGCTTAAAAGTTCTTTTTTGTTCTTTTTTTTTTTTTTTTTTTTTTTGTGGAGGTATAGGCTTTTTCCATGGTTTGGCATTAAAAAGCAGGTAACAGGTTTAAAACGCTGTAAATAAATTAAAGGTGACAGCTGTTCAACCTGGTTTTACAAGCCTCCAAGAGTTGAAAAAACTTAGAGCTAAGGTAAAATAATGCATGATGTTAGCCCATGCCTTTACCTCCAGCAGAGACAGGAGGATCACTGTAGAGTTAGTTGTCTTATAAATTCTAGAGTTACAAGAAACAAGGTGGTGATGGTGCACACCTTAGTCCCATCATTGGAGAAGAATACACCCTTAATCCCAACACACTAGAGACAGAAACAGGCAGATCTCAGAACTCAAGGTCAGCCTGATACAAAACAAGCTCTAAACAGAGAAAAACTTCGATCCAGGGGTGGTGGAGCTCATTTTTAATCCCATCAGTTGGGAACCACATGTCTTTGATCCCAAAAGTTAAAATGCAGAGACAGGCACATAGGATTTGGAAGGACTTAAGTTTAAAAGCTACTTACAAAAGGCAGGCTGCAATTCAAACAAATTGTCCTTTGTGATCTCAAAATATATACACTAAAGGTTTGTTTAGCTCCAAAATATCAAAGTAATTTCTTCTTTAATCCGAATTGAAGGGTAATACTTTATATATTGTCAAAAAACCAAATTTGCTCCAGGAAAAATATTACCTGACCCCCCCCCCCAAAAAAAAAAAGGTAATTGTCCCAGAGTTAGGATTAGTGCAGGGCTCTGTTCTCATCTTTCCAGAAGATTTAAAGCATCCATTCAAGGAATCCAGGGACAACTGGACAACGGAAAACTCAGCAGAAAACAGATCAGACACCAAAAAAGACGAGTGGTCCAGATGATCCAGCCTTGCAGACTCCCTCAATGGCAGTTTCCTCAAAAGTCTACAACCAAAACAACTCAAAATCACTAAGATCGTTCAGCTCCACAGACTGCTCCAGCCAGAACCTCAGTAAAGCTCTGACGATCAGGTTCTGTCTATGAACTTCTTAGGACATTTAAATAGCTGAGCACAAAGGGACTGAACATCAAATGATTCTATTAATATATTTAACCATTTTTCCATTCTTATTTGGGTCCCAAACAGGTTTACTACGTCCCAAATCAGCAGGAAGTCATTTCAAGAGAGCAACATCCCATCCCCAGAAAGTGGGGAGGGTGTCCCCCCCCCTTTGGTTATTTGATGGATAATAGAAAATTTTGTTATTTAGGGGAAAAGACTACAAGCTGTTAAATGGTCTTGTTAAATGGGTTTTTGGAGGTTAGACCCAAGGACTTCTCTCTTTTTCTTTTCTGTATCCTTCTTTCTATCCTATGTAGG
>CAJQZJ010030805.1:0-13693 GCA_907164525.1 Lophiomys imhausi
TAGTACTCAGCCATCAGAAACAATGAAATCATGCAATTTGAAGCCAAATGGATGGAACTAGAGAAGCTCATCCTGAGTAAGCTCACCCAGACTCAGAAGAATACACATGGCATCTATTCACTTATCATTGGATTTTAGACATATAGTACAGGATAACTATGCTATAACCAATGGACCAAAGGGAACAGGAACATAGACTTTGTTTACAGTCAATGAGACACTTTGCCCTAGTGGTGCTGCCTTGTAGGCCCCCAGTGTCTGAGAAGGCTCTTGGTGCTCATATGACTGCTGAACTGGGGTGGGGGACTGTTATATAGGGACATTCCACTCCAGAGGAGTGGGATAGAAGGGATGCGGGGGTGGTAGAGGGTAGGAGGATGGGACTGGGAGGGATGGAAAGAGTGTTCTGTGATGGAGATGTAACCTGAAGTAATAAATAAACATTAAATATTATTGTCAGGATAAATTACAAATGATTAAACATGAGCTGTCATGATTGAACATTAATCTTGTAACACCAATACAATCAACTAAAGGTCTTTATTGGCTGTGTTAATTGGCTGACATCTTGATGAATTTGGTGAATAACTAGAATATATTTACATCCAGAACATACATGTAATAATTAAGAAATATTTCAACCTTAACAACTTCCTCATGGGGTATGTCTGTTTAGTCTTGAAAACAGGTACAATCTAAAACTACTCCCTTGAGCTGGAACTTATTTTCTTCCTTTCATAGTTAAATTTCTCATACAGTTTCCTTAAGTATATTTTTTTTTATTGATTTCAGTATTGAGAACTGATCTCAGAAGCCTAACTCATACTATGCAAGTTCATTTCCACTGAGCAACGTTACCATTGCAGCTCAACCCCTTTCTACACATACCTCTTCACTATTAATTTAGTTCCCCTTCCTAGGGTAACTTTAAGAGTTTACCAATGATCTATCTTCTTCTTAATAAGTCTACATTATCTTTTGACAGCATGTTTGTTTTCATATTTACATTTAACTTGAAACTATTCCTTTGTCTTCTATACTTGATCTTAGTCAAAAGGCAAAGAAATAGTGCTTCGTTGGCTGATGATTATCTTTATTATTTTTCTCTTACTATATTTAAATTTTATTTGCATTTCATTTATACCTTTCTGTGCACTTAGCTTTTTCCACTGTTTGTTTTTAAATTTTAATTTGTTTTCATGACTTTTGTAACAGCTGGGCTGATGACAACAAAAGACAAATCTTCAGAACTACTTCTGATCTTACAAATTCTATTGATAATGCTTGTGATCCCTGAAATACAAACAGAATCCATCATATTTTCCTCATAAACATTCTTCTTTTTACTTTGGCCTCCCTAGATTGTAACATTCTCCCACCTATGATTCATTATTTTCCTTTATTCCTTCTATGAAGTCAGTTATGACATTCTAGATTTTCCTTTCATGTTCTTATTCCTTTATTGGACTAGCTATTTTAATTCAGAACTGGAACAATAGGCAAAGCTACTACCTGCATTTGCATTGGGCCTCCAGTATCTCACTAAATATACATTCATATTTTTGTTCTATTACTTTTTCTAATATTTCAAATACTTAAATATTTATATCCTGGTTTTCTGTCAATTCCTTCCTGTTAAAATCTTGGTTTCAAGGATTTAGCATTTTATATTTTACATTTGTTCCCTTCTAATATATGATTTTGATTTTTATCTTTCAGATAAGACTATATAACATAACCAGCTAGTTCTACAGGGCAGTGAAAATTTATTAATGTTTTAAAAATCAATACTTGGGCTACAATGCTCTTCGAAACCCAGTCAAGGTAAAAGAGGGATAGAGACTATCCCTGTCTCAACTTTTTGGTCAACCTAGATGTCATTATCTATTGTTTAAATTATTCCTTTTTCAAACTTCTTTGTTTGTTTGGTTGTTTTATTCATTGCTCTCAGATAGCATGTGTATGATGAAATGCAAGCCATCTATTGATCTAAATATGTACTTCTCTGGTTGTACAATGCTGAGATACTAAATGATGTTGGAAAACATAGCAAATAGGTTGGATGAAAATTCTTGGTTTCTAATCTCAACATGCTTTCAAGGTTACGTAGTAACATTGCTTCCTTACTCTTCTTATCAAAGTTATTTTAAGCCTCTTCTAGTCTCTTATTATCACAACCCTTCTGTTTATTCAATTAGCTTATTCATGTCATATTGTGTGGTTCTCATATAAGAGCCCCTCAAATTTTCTGACACGTCACCTGTAATCATACTTGCTCATCACCATCCTTCTCCTTTCCACTTTTCTGCAGGATGCAATGGAAGAAATGACCCACTCCTGGTCTGGGGAATGGTTAACACACATATTCCCTTAATCTTGACATCTCAGAGTTTCTACATGAGGATTGCCCCTTACGATGTTTCCAGTTCACCCCACGTGCTCTCTGTTGATCACTTGATCATTCTCTTTATCTTACCTGTCTTGTAGCTTTAACCTTACCCTCTCTACTACTTCTTTCCACAATAATGGAAAATACTGTTTTATGTTAAAAAACAAAAACAAAAACCATGGTTTCCTTTGACATGCACTTCTTTAAACAGCCAAATTTATTTAAAGAGGTTTTTATTCATATTTTTTCAGTGTCCATCACTTTCATTCACTCTTAAACTTTCTGTAACTTTATTTCCACTTCATTGATCTTGAAATTACTAAAGTCAATGATGGCTATATGGTTAATACATTCAATGCTCACACTAACCTCTGTTAATTTCTGAAATAACCCTTCTCATTCTTTTGGTTCTTATGACATTATCATGTGTTTTCTCCTTTTAATATACCTTGGTTCTTCTGTGTGTCCATTTTTGTTTGTTTTAGTCTTTAGTGGGAGGGGCTTGACTTCATAAAAAAAGTTATTTGGATGTTGCTAGTTCATAGTATTTTTTCCTCAGCCCTCAAGGGCTCTTATTTTACATTCATTTCTGCATGTTATCTTATTCATATATGCTAATACATTACAAATTTCATCTCCAACAGGATCACCTTTCTAAACAAATAAATCTCTCACTTTAACACCCCCTGAGCTATTTAATTCAGTATGTTCCATGGGATTCAGTCAACAAATCTGCATATCCAAGCTTAAATTGCTAGAATCAATTGCTTTTCTCTTTTGTTACTAATTACAGTAAAGGATATCACTACATACCTTAATGTTCTAACCCAGAATAGTACTTCCTGTGCTTCAAATGTACTTTTATTTCCTTGTTTACCTAGGATATTTCCTGTTCATCTCACTGAGGTTATTATTATAATTTTTATATTAAGAATCCCTCTAGGGCTTCATCTCTTAACTTTCATCACAACCTATTCACAGCTCTGTACTTTGTATTCATTCAATACTCTATACTAATCCAAAATACTTAAGTACAAATGATCCTCAACTTACCATGGGTAATAGCTAAAGTCCCTGAGAGCTGTTGGAAATATATTTAATACGCCCCCCCCCCATTAAGCACCATAGTTAATCATAGTTCACATGGCTGACTTGGTTATCTTAGCATTGCAAGATACTATCAGACCACATAGTGGCTAGTCAAAGAAAAGATGAAGGTTTAAGTTTTGAAGTATAGTTTCTCATGAATGCATATTGTTTTTTTATCATACTACAGCTCAAAAATCATTAGGCTGAACTTCAGTTTTAACATTGACACTTAAAAGTGGTTATTGAATATTTTTAAAAACTATCAGAATTTTAAAATATAAAAAGTAAAATCTAGAAGAAATCATCAAAACAGTCTTAATAAAAAAGGAAAATAAAGAACTGTTCAATTTATTAACACCAGAGGTTCTTCTTTGTATACTCAGTATTAACCAATATTATCACTTTTTGTCATTTTAAAACGTAAGCTATTGACTATAAGATTATTAGAAAACATAGATAATTTTTAAAAAGAAAGTAACATCTCAAAATGTTATTATTTGTTTGTTTTCAACTAGCTCTGCCAAGACAGGGTAGGTAAGTCCTTCATAACCCCTGCTCTACAATCAATGTCTGTCAGAGAAGTGGGGCCAAACGACTGAAGATCGATGCTGTAATGTGTGGAGAGAAAATGGGAACTGTCCAGGCAGCCACTGGTATGTCATTTCTTAGTTTGGGAAGCTGCAGACCCTGTTCTTCCTATAAAATCAGATATATTTATCCCTCTCAGGTCTCTGAGGTAGTTGAAGAACAGATAGCTAGAGTCTCATAATTAAATTTTGAGTTGTTTAGGAATCAAGAGGGTGTTCTGGATCTAAGAAGATATTTTTAAAATTGTGTTGCAATTAGTATGAATGTTGAATCAGATATAGAACTTTAAACTCATAGAGATGTTTAGATAGTAGAATGTTAAAGTCAGGTACCAAATACATATGGACTGGTCATTGGGAATGTACGTTAAGCCATATAACCCTCATAACTGTGGCCTAATTACCTCTGTTGTACTGTATTGTATTTATTATTATAAGAGAAAGAGTCATTTGTTGGACTGAAAGGAGAAACTGTAGGGGGAAATAAGATATACCTTAAACTTAAAAGAAAAAAAAAGGGAAGAGGATGGGGGGTTGAGGGTGAGAGGGTGGGACTGGATGAGGAATAGGGAGGGGACTGCGATTGAGATGTAACTTGAAGAAATAAGAAATAAAGGGAAAAAAAGAAAAGGAAAAATGTTTTTATAATAAATTTTATGACAAGTATTTATAACAAACTCCCCACATACTATTTGTTATCTTTCCTCAAAAATTATAAGATACTCGTTTTTCTTATAAATTTTATTCCAAAAAATTTTTTTATTATCTTTTCAAAATAATGCCTTAAATGGCTGATGGTTGTTTTGGCTAATAACTTAGAGAGATATTAGTAAAATTAGTAAATTATCTTAAAATGTATTGTGTGTGTGTGTGTGTGTGTGTGTGTGTGTGTGTGTGTGTGTGTGTGTGTGTGTGACAGAGAGAAATGTAAAATAAGATTTTTGGGGAAGACCAAGGTTTATCCTGTTTTAATATTAGGTTGTAGAAATTTTTCTTCTCTCCAAAACATTCCTGCTCAGACAAGTGACCCATATCTCCCTTTCCTCTATATAAACTTCATTTTCTTGCAGACAGCAATTATGTTATTCCTTATCATTGTCTTCTTCAGACAGAATAGGCTTAATTGTGTTGGCTTAGTTTCCATCTTATTTATTATTTGGGTCTGGGTTTGGTTGTTTTTCTGGTTTTTCCACATCTTAAACCAAACAGAATGGCATTTGATATTTCCACAAAACAGAGACGCCAAATACTAATTTGATGATAATAAAAAGGCATGCAATGGGTAAGATGAGAACATATATTTTATCAAAGAAGTATGGATGCTTTTGTGTTTTTGAGTCTTCTATTAAGGACCACATAGAGGCAATTTTTCTTTTCCCCTTGTTAAGCCATGTCTGAAAATGAGAGTGCCTGAGAGTTAAAAACACGAATGAATTACTCATAGTATATAATTTACAGGCCTTAATCGCTGTCACTTTTCTTTTTCACAGTCATAGTCCATGAGAAGGTATTTAAAGATTAATAGCAAAGTATTTCTGCAAGCTGACCGATTTCTCACTGATTAGCTCCACTGAGTTGAGGTTGATATTTTTTCTGCAACTTTCACTTTCACCTGTATCATAGAGACTACAGACTTTCTCATCATTTTTACCTCTAACATCTAGTTTTCCACAGGATCAGTTAACCTTCTACCCCAAAATGATGAAATTTTTTTCCAATTAATTGGCATTCTGTTCCACTCTTTCTTAAAAACTTTTCAACATTTTAGTCAGTGCTCCCCGGGGAACACAATACCCTGCCCTTTTGTGATCCATATTCATTTATCTTTTTTTCTTATCTATGACACAGAAAAGAAAGGAACTAGAAAGGCAGAAGATATGGCCAGTGGTTGTTAAATGCCATGCTGTACTTATCATGGCCATCCTCTGGTCAACAAAGCCTGAAGAAAACATTTCAGAGGCATGAAAACACTGTACTGAATTAATGTACTCAGATAAACAATAAGTGAGGAAGGTAGAAGTTTGTTTTTGTACTTGTATCTTCTTTTTCTCCTCCTTTCTTCTGACTCCTGCCCTACTCTTTCACTGGTTTTATATTATCATCCAGCTGCTCAAGTTCCCATTTAAACCCATCTAAGCTGACACAATCATCTATAATCTGGACCTTTCTCCAACATTTCTTACTTTACCTATGGTACTTTTACTTCCTGTTCAATGCCTTGAAATCAATCCCAGAAGTAACTCATATTAAGATAGCTTAATTATATGGTAAAGACCAAGTGAGCTTCTGCTTATTGAATGACTATGATAAAAAGAGACTTCCCATCTTCTTTGCTACAAAATATGACACTTTGATACACTGTGAAGGGATAATTTTGAGGGATGGATTTGAGGCCTTCTCCAGTAACTGTTAAATCATATCCTATATATGGCAGTCCGACTTTCTTGAGCTTTTGATACATTCTTTTTTTTGCCTTTTTATTCACATCTATCAAATTCCATACTTTGCCACACAGTGACAGAAAATATCTCTATAGTTCATGAAATATTGCCTGGAGACATCTCTCTTATTTTCCTTCACTAATAATGTGATTTTCCATGTTTGGCAAGTGCTTAAGTGTCTGGACAAAGAAGACCTGTGTTATTAATTATGTATACGTAACTCAAGAGCTTCTGCAATAGGCTCCTTTCCCCAAAAGAACAAGTAAACCAGTAAAAGGATCACATTGGTTAGCACTTAGGGGCAAATGGACATATTGGGTTCTGTGCCCCTTTTAATACCACCCTCCCAGAAATACCCAATTAGCGTGCTTTGCAAGGAAAGGCCAAATGCAGCTATGCCTCTTCAGACCTCTGCACAACCCTTGTAGGGAGATCCACTCACCATTACACTAATCAAATCATTAGGCTGCACTCTGCAAGTTACATACATACTAGGGATGGCACTTTAAAATGTTAATGCCATGGATAAATCCAATCTCATTTGAAAACTGATCAGATGAACAATTGAAAGCACTAAATTTCAAAGCACGTTTAATTATTTCCAATAAACATAATTCTGAAAGCTTTCTTTGTTTATTTAAAAAGGAAGAAAAAAATAAAAAGGAAGAAAATCTATTTTCTCTCTGCTGTTATTAACTCAAATAAATTTTTTTTAATTTTCTCTTTCATTATATCACCTTGGATTTTTCTAGCTCAAGATGTGGCTTATATTACCAATCACAGAAATTTGAAAATGTAAAAGTCATACAAATCATCCAAGCAATGTGTTTGAAGGGAAAAATATTTGATAGCTTTACGCACAACAATTTCTCTTTAGTGATGAGTTAAATGGGATTATTATATAGACTATCACCCATTGCTTTTAAAATTGCTTCTATTTTTATACTTGTCATGAATCACTATTAGCTCTCCATCTCCCTTTCTGTCTCTAGGTCTCTTTTCTCCCTCAGGGTCACACCTACACATTTACTCACAGTCCACAATGTTGGAAACTAAATGACCATTCCTTGTTGTTGCTGTAGCCAATGTTCCTGATTCTTCTGAGTCATAAGCAGGCAGCTAGATGTGCTACACCCTTTCTGCCCATCTTTCTAATTACTGACCAAGCACTACACCAGAGAATGCAATAAATAATCACACAAAAGAAGCATAAATTAGCAATTCTTTTCTGAGAGAGAAAGCAAGTATGCAGGGATTGTGGAGCAATTTTCCTTTGGATATTAGCTGATATGTATAATTAAATGATCAGTTTTTTAAATTCCAGCCAATGGTTTGCACCTAAGGTCTGCAGTGCATTTTGCAGCAGCATTTTCTACTACCCAGAAAAATGGAATGATATATTGCTGCAGTAAAAATGAAAATGCTAATGCACATATGAGTAATGTTTTTCTCCTCTGAACAGTATACACTAACTCAAGCTCTGTGGAATCCTTTACTGATGCATGCTCTGATTTAACTCCAAATATCCTTTAAAATTAACAACCTATTTAACATTCCCGCAAAGATTATGGTCAGAAAAGGAAATGTTATTGTCTCCCTTGAAGAAACATTCACTTAATTGGTCCAATCTCTTAGATTTGTTATCAAAATTAGAAATTGAGTATGGGCTTTTATTTGACAATGATTGACAAAACACACAAACTCTGTGGCTCAATTTCTTATCCAAATAAACTCTGAATGTACATAAAAACATCCTCTGATCTTCACTATTTGTTTAATGGATAAGGTACAAGTTTTTGGTTTAGGTGGAGGCTTTGTGTAACCAGTCTGTCATAAATTGCTATGTTTTTAGAAAGAACAGTTGTTTTGGAGGCAGATACAACCTTTAATTGGTTTCTAGATTTTTACTTATTGTTTCCATAACTGTAATTCCTGGGATGATTAAAAAGTTGACTCTGAAGTGAGACATGAAGGGACTCCAGAGGAAAACAGTGGATTGAAAATACTAGACTGAAAACAGTGACACCAAATTCCCTTATGAACCCTTTATCCTTTCTTCTACTTGGAGAATAATAAAAATCACTTAGCTGTACTGTGACTACTACTACACATTTCACAAAACTGGCCAAAGGAAAAGTAGTCCATGTCTTAATTGAATAGTTTTAAAAAATCTAATCTACATTATGTGATCAATAAGTAGTTGTTGACAAGAGTATCATTTTTTAAAAAGAAAACACAAGTTCTAAACTGAATTCTCACACTGCCTTTTGCCCTTCTGGCTTTGTTTTCTCAAATTACAAATAGAGTCTACTCCCTAGAGCTGGAAAAGAAAATCAAATGGTTCATACTTGTGAAGCAGTAAACACAAAAGGACCTAAGGATAAAGCAATTCACAAACCAGAATCTTTTGTTTTCTAATGTACTGAAAAGCTCAGTTTACTGTAACCAGATATGAAAGTATAAAGAGGCAGATAAAACAGTTCATTATTCACCACTTAAGGCAGTCACAAAAAGGACACATTTTCATTAACAGTGTGTTGAATTATTAGAAAACCTGAGCTACTCAATCCATATTCAGTGCTTGCTCTGTTCTGCTCTGCTAAGCAAATACTGCGGAGGTGGGTAGATTGCTGTTAAATAAGATTCCAATTGGGAGCTTATTTTCCTGAGCCCAAACTAAGAACTCAAAACTTCAAAGGCAGTTAATTTTGATCACCTTTTTTAGAAGTATTAAGTTTTGTCAAATGTCTTTAAAATGTACCTCATCTTACAATAGCCTTTAATAATTTTGAACCAGTAAATCACCTCCTTATATTTTTCCAGAGTATGTTGCCCTTACTATGGTGTTTGTGATACTTAATATTGATTATCAGCTTGACAGAATGTAAGGTCACTTAGGAAATAAGTCTTTGGGTGTACTCATGAGAGATTTCTGTAGATTGTATTTATTGATATATAGACCCACATTAAATATGATTGGCACCATTCCATGGACTGTGGGCCCTGTACTGAATAAAATTAAAGACAATGAACTGAATGAACTGAACACAAACATTTGTCTTGATCTGATTCTTGACTACAGACCAAATGGGTTCAGCTGTTCACTTGCCTGTCACTATGGCCTATCTACTATGATAGACTATACCTTAAATTGTAAGTCAATAGCTTTTAATGTGACAGAAGAGTGCTATGCAAATTAATAGTGGGGAAGACATTGGTGGTCTTATCCAGCTGTAAACACTATGCATTACAATACACACCTGAAAGGAAGATGTGCTCACATGTCCAATAGTGGCATGACTGTAATGGGGGTAACCAACTACTCTGTGACTAGATTTAAAGCTTGTTCCTCAAGAGAGAACCTATACCTTTTACTGTACAATTGGTTCAATTCCCATGCCTGGAGAGGTTGGGAATTGAACTTTCCTGTGGTGAGAAGTTCTCTATGTTGTTTATATAAATTGGCATAGCATCAAATCAGTTTCTTGATATTTATATTCATACCAATAGACAATGGTACTCTCAGGCCTAATCAGAGAACCTTCTCTTTGCTGTGAACAGCAGTTAAAGAAAAGATCAAGGGTTATCAAAGATGCTTAGATTAAGTGATGGTTGAGGGTTCACCCCTAAACAAGATATTCATAACATTCCCTCTAAGGCCCAGGGAACATTGCAGAAAGTATATGAGGGCCAGAAGAAAGAGAAAAAGGCTGTGGAAGTCCATCTCCTAGACATGACACATCCATTGTAATCATGAACTCAGAGCAACTGAGGTTACTGGCACTAGATGTTCATGGGACAGGCCCTGCCAGCACAGTCTTAGATGGCAGAGGGGTCCATTGGACCCTTTCACTCCCTGATGAACTATTGGACACTGATAAACTCTGGAAGAGGGGCAATTTTCTTCTGTTATGTACCTATAGGTGAGCTGACCTGGCTCCAATGAATACTTCCAAATTCATGATCACACATATAACACTGGTCAAATTCAGTGAATCACTAATAAAGTGTAAGTAAATAAATGAAGAAAAGAGATTAGTAGAGAAGAAGAGTAGAAAAAAGAGGGAGGGAGATGAGAGAGAGTGAGGAATGAGAGCAATCAGAATGAATTATACACATGCATAAAATTATCAGAAAATAAAATTGAAATAATAAAAAATGTGGGCCTAGAAAAGTAGCTCAGCAGTTAAGAACATTTGCTGGTTTTCCACAGATCATGAGTTTGGTTCTTAGTGCCCTTGTAGAGTATCTCCAGCTCCAATGGATCTGGTAATTTCTTTGACCCACCAAAGGCTTACACACATATGACACACACACACACACACACACACACACACACACACACGGGGGAGGGAGGGATGAAGGGAGAGAGAGAGACAGAGAGATAGAGAAAAATAAAAAAATAAAAGAATAAAAAATGTGAGCCAAATAAACACATCCTCCCTTAAATAGTTGTAGCCAGGTATTTAGTTACAATGACAAACTAATATAGCACTATTGTTTTCCACCTATCCAATTCCTGTTTTCACATCTTTTCTTCATTTCCACAGTATTTCTACTTTAATATCTCCTTATTAGAGACTCTTTGGAATCTATGCTATAAAGTGTAACAGTTTATAATGCATCATTTCCTTTTATGAATAATTATTCTCCTTATTCTAATTTCTTCTAGACTATAGGCAGTGTTAGTTCCATGCAGGTGAGGTGCCAGTAGCCTAAATTATTTTGAATTCAGAACTTACCTCAGTTCTTACTATTATGAGAAGGAATAATATTTGTGGAGGAGATATTAATATATTTTTCCTTATCCTTTATTCTAGGTAAATAGATTAGGATATTAACACATCTGTTAATAAACACTTAACTCTATTTCTTACAGCCCATCACTGTAGGTATCTTTATAATTTATCCATACATTTTCCACAATAACACTTATCTCTGATTGTAGTTTTCCCCAACTCTTAAAATCTCACTATTATTTTAATCTAGTTTATTATGTATAATTTCAAGCTATTATGGTTTACAAATTGAGTGCTTTATAACATCTTTGCTTATTTGCTACATCTTCACAAATAACTTTGAAATAAGGATTAACTTAAAGATTAAAATTTTTAGTACTTCATAACCATTTTCTTTAGATGAGTTTTTACTGAACTCTTAACATGAAGAGGATGATGTATATTGAATATTATTTTAGTCAGCTTTATAAAAGGGTAATTGTAGTGAAAATTTTGGTTTCTTTAAAAACTCAGTCATGCTATGTAAATATGCTTTTTGAATCCCAGGTGTGGGATATGGGCCTGCTTTGGATTGCCCACAGCTTCTATGATTTGTCTCATGCTTTGGAAAGGGAATGATTTTTGCCAGCTGCAGATAGTATATATTTGGAATTCTGGGGACTCTTTAGAAGGTATAAACGTGAAAGCCCCAAGAGGTCCTGTGGCAGCTGTTGCTCCCCTTGCTGCTGCTTTTGTTATTTCTGGATTGCTGGTTGATACTATTCTGAAAATGAAGATTGGATTTGCCCCAAGGAACTCCATATCCCTAATCACAGGAAGTAGTGTAAAGAGGTCTACATCCCCTTTCCTTGCTAACCTGCTTTCTCTCCTACTTAGTGTTGGGGACTTGGAAGGGATTGGGGTGGAGAAAGGTGGTACATATAGGAATCTAAATGAAATAGCTAAAGGCCCTGTTACAAGTACTTTATTACCCAAATATATGTGTTTACATATATTTATTATTATATAATATTATTATAAATATATTAACTCTCTGCCATCCATGGTTGTCTGTGTCAATGAATTAAGGTTAAAGACTTTCAGAAATAAAACCTGGAATTTAAGTAGAGCACTGTGGTAAATGCAATGTCAGCCTTGGCTATATGACACCTTGGGTAAAAGAATCATAGAAACAATACAAAAATGAATTTAACACAAACTCTAGTCTCAAAAATGTCATAATAATAATGGCATCCCTGTCAATACATGCCCATTGATGCAATAGTGGCATGAATTCTATGAGAACAACCAAACACTTTCTGATTGGATTTAAGGTCTGATCCACAAGATGAAATAAATACCTGGCACCATTATCAGGACTAAGAAATGTGGCTAGTTAGACAAAAGTCCCTAATGGACAACATATTACCATTATTCTACTAAACATAGTACTAAAACAACTCTTAGCGATTTATTCCTATATCCATAAATTATGGCATCTCTTAATCCTCATCAGTAAAACTTGATCTTGTAGTAAATGTCAATCAATGCAGAGATCCACAACTGGTCAATGTGTAGACAACAGAGACTACAGAATTCTAAGCTTAAAATAGGACATCTATATCACACCTTACCACCAAAGCTCAAAGATCATTGTGAAAGAACTGTTGAAGAGATTGTAAGAGCATTGGTTAATGACTAAAGAAACAGTGTTTTCTAAATATGACAGAGAAGTTGCATAAATCAACCCACAGGTGTTATGACAGCATGATTGTGTGCAAGTTCAAGCCAGACAAAATCCCAGGATGAGTGGGCGTGTGCAGGAAACTCCACTCCTAGCTAAGATGATATTGGCAATTGGTAACTGCTTGGAGAAGGGAGTCAGCATCTTAAATATTATGACCCTAGTAGATGTATGACAGTCCAGGACAGCCCCCCCCCCCAGTCCCCAGAGTATTTGGGCATTAAAAATTGGACTTAAGATAAAGAGAACATGAATGTCTGTGTGTAGGAAGGTGGGGATGGATAAGGGAGGACTTGGGGGAAGGGTGAATATGATCAAAATACATTGTGTGAAATTCTCAAGGAATTAATAAAATATTGTTTAAAAATAAACAAGAGCACTAAAAAGCTACATCTGAAATTCTACCAGGTAGACACTGACACAACATCTACCCAAAAGTTCTAGAAGTACTCAAGTTGTGGCAAATTTACAAACGATGAAAGGGGCCAATTTTGAATGATGAATAATGAAAAACGTAGCTGTGTATTTGGTGTGGTTTCAAGAAGAACTGAGAAAGGCTACATATCACAAACTGCCTCCTTCAATAATGATTGAAATTTAAATCTACAGATTTATTTTTCTTAATATTTTATGTGGATAATTGCTTTGTTTGCGCATGTGCACGCGAGTGTGTGTGTGTGTGTGTGTGTGTGTGTGTGTGTGTAAGACATTCATATCTGGTGCCT
>CAJQZJ010030806.1:0-60764 GCA_907164525.1 Lophiomys imhausi
ACTGGGGACTGGAGAGATGGTTCAGCTGTTAAGAGCACTGGTTGTTCCTGCAAAAGACCCAGGTTCAGTTCCCAGCATCCACATGGCAGCTCATAGCCATTCCTGGCTCCAGTTTCAGTGACTCAGATAACCCCTCTGGCCTCCCAGACCCCTGAAATGCACATGGTGTTCTGCCCGGTTTTCCAGACCTCAAAGACCACCTAGGAGCCAACTCCAATGTAAATACATGAGGGTTGTTTATTCAAGCTCAGAGCTTGTACTCTCAACACTCACTGACACGGCAGTTCAAGTTGAGAGCCCCCACACCCAAAAGTACAGAGTTTATATAGAGACTCAAACAAAGAAGCAGTTTCTTTACCATATGATTGGATGACATTTGGGTAACTCGTCATGTCCATTTCTGAATGACTCATTGTTACTGACTAACCAGCTGCGGTCACTTTGACCATCAGAAAGTTTGTTTAGAATTTTTTGGGTGCTTTCTCAGAGTGAGCTGTCTGGTTATGACGAGGGAACACCCCTGCAATACATGGTCGCATAAATTTTGTTGTTGTTCTGGAACTGGAGGTCAGCTCTGAGTCAAACTTAATACAAAATGGAATCTTTTTTCAAGATGGATTCAGTCAGGCTCCACATCTCCCCCTTTCTCTAGGTCGTAGAGAGACCCAATCATGGGTCTTTAAACATGTCAGTGGTCTATCTCTGACAAAAGTTCAAAGCAGTAATCATATAAGGGGCATAAAGCATAACAAGAGAAAAAGAACCAAGGACCCAAATAGTATATCAGTTGGCATTATAGAAATAGATATCCATTTGTAAGGGAGTTCCTTTTGACATAGCATTTCAGCCTATTAGGTGGGACAATGGACAACATACTCTCTTCTGTAACTACTTCCAGCTGACATTAGGATGTTGTCATGGGGCCCAGAGAGGCTGAAATGCTAGTCAAAGGCTGGGCAATGGGGAAGTTATCAAAAGCATCTGATTAGTTGATTGATCCTGGTGAAAAACAGGGAGTAATCATATCTATTGGAATGGTTCAAATCTGTTTTCAGAAAGTCCATGGCTTAGCAGCTTACACTTATCTCTGGATAGAGTCTATCAGCCAGATGAGAATCTGCTGAGACAAGCATAGACTGGAAACAGAAGTTAAAATTGTTTACTAATTAGGGAAGGTAAGGAACCCCATGACCAAGGGGAAAAACTCATTTTAAGAACAGAAAGTTGTACTTATCTGGAATCCTGTTTGATCTGAGGCTGGTGGATCTAGGCTTTATGACTAGATCTCAGAAGGATAACATGACAGAAACTTGAAAAACAGCTTTGAATTATTAGCATGAACAATTTTTAAATCAAAGGAGATTTAAAATCTTAAACTTGTGACTAATCATCTAGTGGTATGTTTTATCAGAGCTAGACCAACAATTTATTGGAAATTTAACATAGCAAGGGGAAGAAGAAGTTAACTGTTTTCTGAGTCTGGTAACAAGGTAGACTGAGGAGGCATCTGAAGCCTTGGTTTTTGCTGTTAAACTGTTACATCTTTCATTAGCATACTCTTTAGACTTATCAGGAATCTGAGAACAATAAATATCATCTAAGTAAGCAAGATCAGTTTTTGAATCTATAAAAAAATGAGTCTTTACCATGACAGCCAGCCCATTGTTCCTCTGTGTCTGTAGGGCATCCATCATTGGCCACCGGTACCAAAGTATGACAGACTTTTTGTGAGTCAGGAATTATGAAGGACTGATTACCTTGTCTTGGCAAAGTTCAGCAGTCGACTTCTCCATCTGTGTCCAGCACATTCATCTTGGACAGCATGCTGTCTGCTGTTGAGGCAAAGGGCAGTCTAGCCCAGTGATCAGCTTTGTCATATTTAAAGCAAGTCTCATGTGAAGTTCTTCTGTATCCATTGTCTTCCTTGGAGGAGACTAGGAATGCTGTCAGGAGCTGACATGTCTATCAGGAAAAGCCTTTTTGTTTTAAACATTTAAATGTCGTGTTCTGCAGATCTCTGAGGCGTCTGTGGACCAGCATATCCATCTAAGACAGATCTTGTTTTTAGTTAGTTACTTTCTGTTTGACTGTGAAAACCTGCATAAAGCTTAATCTCATAACTAACTGCATAACTTGTTGGCATAACTGCAAATAAGGTGACAATCAGTTTGTAAAACATGAGATTTGTGGATTTCTTATTCTAAAAAGAGGCTACAGTAATGAACAGAGACTGTCAAAACCAAGAAGCTCCATGATTGCAGCAAAACCATAACTTTGATTGACTATCAACCTGCAAACCCGCATCTATAACAT
The DNA here is from genome assembly GCA_907164525.1 of Lophiomys imhausi. Classification (NCBI taxonomy): domain Eukaryota; kingdom Metazoa; phylum Chordata; class Mammalia; order Rodentia; family Muridae; genus Lophiomys; species Lophiomys imhausi. The sequence goes on from CAJQZJ010030806.1 coordinate 2,314, forward strand.
ATCTTTAACCATTTTTGTCATCTTCTAACCTTTTTCCAACCTTAGCAACTTGCATTTACCAAACCTTAACGTCTTTTCATATTCCTGGACATCTTTCTAGAACCTTTCTTTTATAACTTACATTTATATCCTCATACCCTCACAACTTGCTTAAACTTTTCATCCCTTCTTTCTGGTGGGGACCCCAATGATTCCTGACTTTCATAGTTTTGTTTTTCTTCTGTTTTTTTTTTTTCAGTACCTGTTTCTGTCCAAATATAATTATCTAGGTGTACACAGATATTAGCCATTCTGAACAATTTTCATTCCCACCAATTACAAAGCATAATTAAATCCAAGCCGTGTTTTCTCTGACATACATATGTTTTCATGGCCAAACCTTTATTTATATCAACATCCTCCAGCAAACTTTCTTTTTATCTTTGTTGCATTTTTTTAACAGGTAAACTTTGTAGTCCTTGTCCTTGACCCTTTTTATCTTTCTTCATGGTAGCAAATCTCTCTTAGCCTGTCTAGTTTTCATTTCTGTCTCTGGGGAGGTAGGGTGACCCCATAACTGGCCCAGCTCAAGGCAGCTTTTACCTTAGGGAATCTTTTCTGTTAGTTGACAATTGGAATTTCGGAGCTGCCCTGGTGGAGAGGAGGGCCTTTTCCCCTCATAATGATTTTGGCAGGGGAAGATCAGCAAATCCCCATCTCTTCCTCCATCTTGGCCCTGGCACAGACGGCGGGATAAGGGAGATCAATCTCAGTGTGGCACAAGGAAAAAGGCAGCCAAGGTCTAAGGCTGTTCCCATGGATTTAGAGAAAGACATAGACAAAAACATATAAGCAAGAAGACAAACATAAAACCAGCACACAACAACTGGCCAGGCAGATAATGAACAGGCCTGGAACATCAGCCCAAATAAGTCTGAGACCGAAACAAGGAAACAATCACATAGATTATACAGTGTACAACACAACAGTAAGACAGTGCCAAGCTCAATCCAACAACTGGGTAGGCAAGACCAGTTCCCGTTCCCCCACAGCCACAGGGGATTCAGGCAAGAAGGGAGGCACCTCTTCCCCCTTCTTTCTCAGAGAGAACTGGAGCGTCCTCCAGGCTCCTATGACTGGCAGGATAACAGGCATGTCTGCTGTACTTCTCGGTAGTCACCTGAATTATCTGACAAAGAAACCAGAAACTGAATACATTATCTGACACATACAAACCCAGAGCACACACCACATGCGTTCCAATTGTGGGTTATCTGGCACCCACAAACCAGAGTATTTCTGAACTCAGCAAACCAAGAAGAACCAAAAGTAAGGCAACAGAAGCCAAATCATAGAACACAAACAAAAACAAATGGTCTCACAAACAATAAATCAGTCCAGACTTTCATACAGATCCTGAAAACAAGCCAAACTTGAACTTTCCACAAAACCAAAACAGAGAAAAGTAGTCTCACATACAGCATAGACAGAGAGTTAGACTAGACAAAAAAATGAGCTCATACCTCCATCTCAGGGTCTCTCCTGGTGAGTCAGGTTCCCCAAGATTTTGATGGGACCTCCAAATGTAAACGTCAATACCAGTCTACTGGAAATTCAGGAATGGCGCCTTGGTTTTCACAAGTCATAGACAGACATATATACAGAAACAGACACACATAGAGACACAGCTTACCGGCTGGTTTGAACCCTCTGGGCAGGAGTCCTGGTGACCTTGGGGATACTGGGTGGACAAACCCCCAAATGTTCAGCCCGGTTCTCCAGACCCCAAAGACCACCTAGGAGCCAACTGCCATGTAAATACATGAGGGTTGTTTATTCAAGCTCAGAGCTTGGACTCTCAACACTCACTGACAGGGCAGTTCGAGTTGAGAGCCCCCACACCCAAAAGTACAGAGTTTATATACAGACTAAGACAAAGAGGCAGGTTCTTTATCATATGATTGGTTGACATTTGGGTAGCTAGTCATGTCCATTTCTGATTGGCTCGTTGTTACTGACTAACCAGCTGCGGTCACTTTGACCATGAGAAAGTTTGTTTAGACTTTTTGGGTGCTTTCTCAGAGTGAGCTATCTGGTGATGACGAGGGACCCCTGGAATACATGGTCAAGTAAATTTTGTTGTTGTTCTGGAACTGGAGGTCAGCTCTGAGTCAAACTTAATACAAAATGGAATCTTTTTTCAAGATGGATTCAGTCAGTCTCCACAATGGTACACATGAAAACCCTTCTCATTTTTTCTGATGGTAACAAACCCCCCTTACCCTGTGTAATTTCCATTTCTGCTTCTGGGGAGGAGGGGTGATCCCAGAATTTGCCCAGTTAAAGGCAGCTTTCATTTAGGGAGGCTTCCCTGTTCTTTTCTCCATTGTTCTGCACCAGTGCTGCAGCTGACAATGGAATTTTGGAGCTGCCCTGCAGGAGAGGAGGGCCTTGTCCCCTCATAATGATTTCGGCGGGGAGGATCAATAAATCCCCATCTCCCCCCACATCTTAGCCCAGGTGAAGATGGAGGGAGAAGGGAGATTATCAATCTCAGTGTGACACAAGGGAAAAAGCAGCCAAGGTCTAAAGCTGGCATGCAAGCACATTTAGTTCATATCCAAACGTGTTCTCTTGTGCAGAACAAGAGAAAGAGACAGACAAAAAGACATACAGGAAAACTTTTCCAAGTTTTTGGGACTTAGTCTCAGTCAGAGGGAGTTAGGAAGACAAACAAACATAACAACTTGGTAGGCAAAACCTGAACAAGCCTGGAACATCAGCCCAAATCAGTCTGAGACCAAAACAAGGAAACAGTCATATAGATTATATAATGTACAGCACAACAGTGAGACAGTGTCAAGCTTGATCCAACAAGGCTAGGCAAGACTAGCTCCTGTTCCCCCGCTGCCATTAGGGGTCCAGGCAAGAAGGGAGGCACCTCAAGAGAGAGAAACTGAAAGCAAGACAGAAACTGTGTGAGTTATCTGACACTCACAGAACAAGAATACACACCACATGCATTCCACTCATGTGTTATCTGACATGCACAAACCAGAGCGTTGACCTAACACACACAAACTGGAGCATTATCTGACATGCACAGACTCCCCTTTCTGAACTCAGGCAAACATGCACATTTCTGAACTCGTGCAAACCAAGGAGAAAACCAAAAGCAGGATAACAGAGGCGAGACCACAGAACACAGACAAGGACAAATGGTCTCACAAAGAGAAAGTCTTACAGTCAGAGTCACAAGGGTCAAGGGGGTAGATTCTGTCTGTCCCATGTCCAAAGAGATCATCAGTACCAGTCCAAGTCCAAAGAGATCAAAGCAGACAACATAAAGACAGATACAAAGGTGCCTCCAAACCCATTGGCAGGGCCACAGAAAGAAGAAAGAAAAAAAGACCAGTGGCTGCCCACAGCCACCAACTGGTTAGTACTCAGCGACCTGCAGCTTCCTTGAAGCCATCGATCAGCCAGATACCGAAGGAGAAGAGCCCGGAATCACTCCGGGACACCCTCAGGAAAATCATGAACACCTTCCAGATCTCCCTTGATTGTGGCACCAATGGCACGTCTGCCCAGCACGTCTACTTGCCACTTTTCCTACCTGTGTTTCTGAACTCACACAAACTCCTGTTTCTGAACTCGGGCAAACTTCTTCAGACTATTTGTGAATCAACTGGAACTAAAACAGAAAGCAACATAGAACAAAAGCAAGTTACAACTTGGAAACGAAGCAAACAAGACAGAGGGACAAAACAAAGAGACAAGGACACTGCAGTACCTGGCTCCTCTGATCCTTCTGTGTCTGTGTTCACAAGGGTCAGTTTTTCCAGGTCCTTACTTTTTTAATGCTTTTTCTTTGTTCTGACTTTTCAAAATGCCCTGCTCTGCTATTGCCCACTGTAAGCCCTCAAAGACATTGCCCTAGATAGTTTGGGTGGTAATGCATTCCTGTAACCCTAAAACTCAAGAGGTGAAGGCAGGAGGATCAGACATTCAAAACTGTCTCTGGTTATTTAGTGAGTTTGATTCTGGCCTAGGCTACCTGAAACTGTATCCCAAGAATTCAAATTAATTAACTAATTTAAAAAATAATGAATTGAAGTTGTCATGAATTCACAGGTCATGAATAAAGACTGTTTTATCTATAAGCAAATTTTTCTTAGTTTTATCTTTGGTGAGTCACATGACAAAATAACTTGTTGGGGAGATAAGTTATATACAATTCAGAAGTGAAGGGCAATCTGGAACTCTGGAATGAAGCTCTTATTAAGAGGCGTCAAATTGGAGCTTCACAGATGGCTCAGTGGTTAAGAGCATCTATTGCCAGGGCCCGTGCCCTGGACTCTTGGGAGCAGGGATGAACTGGCATAGAATCAAAGGCCCAGATCCTGGGAGTCCAGTAAGTGGCAAAAGCAGACTCACTTATTTCAAAAAGAGGGGGTTCCCTTTATAACCTCTGCCCAGAGTCCCATTGGCTCCCAAACTGCAGGCTGCTGCTGCTCTTCCTCATTGGCTTGTGTCTCACTACCCCACGTGGTGTCATCAATCTCCAGGCAGGTCTCAGGACAGGCATGCTCAGGCATGCCCAGGGAAGGTCTCTCAGGTCAGCTCCACGTGGAAGCCCAGCCACACATGTGCTATTTAACAGTTGTCATGAACTCTAATCTCGGGCAGCGTGCTAGTTGATTCTGGCAGCAGATGGCTCAGCCCGTGTTGTCCCTTAATTACTAGGCAAGAGGCAAGTGGATTGTGTCAAACACAGTTTTATTATGCTAGTTTCACTCTCACACTTCACACATTACTTAAATCTAAAGGTTTCTCAACATAAAAGGCAACAATTCCAAATATGCAATGCAACAGTACAACAATAGGCTAAAAATCCTAACATTAAATAAATCCAAATCCACATTCTATATTCATCAGAACACACAATAGATTATACTAAGGGCTAACACTATAATAACTAGTAGTAAATAATATTCCACCTAAGTCCTAAGTTTCAATGTATAGTGACACAGCTTGCATAGTCTTAACAAGTATCTCAATAACAATTGGTGAGCAGCCTGCATTTCAGTAATGCAGTCTTCATGCTCGGGAGCTATATGACCTGATATTTGTCTGTCAACCAGTCCAAGCTCTGATAACAGGAACAGTCCTGATATAGCTGGGCATCATTGGTCAAGAGGCTAGATTAGTACTGACCATGGAGAGTGCTTGCCCGCGAAGTCAGAGAGCTTGACCATGAAGTTAGTTTAACTTCTCAGGTTCAGGTTCAGACTTGATGAGCCATCTCTCAGCATGCCATGATCTCAAGAGTGAGATGGTGAAGTGGACTTCAGTCCCTCCTTCTATATTAGTGATTGACATAATGCTTCACCCCCTTTCTGATAGCCATTCACATCTGGTTATCTCCCCTTGGGGGGACACCAACATGTGGCTATCACACCTCTGGAGTGAGGGGGTGGACACTTGGGTGGTGTGTTAATCACCTCATGCTCACAGACACTCAACTTGTCTCACAATATTTGAAATGTACTTTCTCAAAATGGAGTTTACTTTACTTTCCTGCCTGCCTAATTACATGCTCATTACAACAGTAGGCTTTGTTTCTGCTCAATGGCAGACCTTGTTCCTCCTACAAGCATCCACTGTTCTTCTGAAGGTCTTGAGTTCAATCCCCAGCACCCACAAGGCAGCTCACTACTGTCTGATGCCATCTAGGGGATTGCTGAATTTGTTCCCTGGCACTAACAAAGAACCAAACTAGGAAAGACACAAGAACAAGCCACATGAAAAGGGGACAATAACAGCTTTATACAATTGGGATAGGAGAAGCTTAAGGCTGGAAGTGGACCTAACAGAATCTAGGCTGAATATTTTATAGGGCCCTTGGCTATTTCTTTTCCCTTTTTGGTCCTGTTTAGATATCTGGCCCCCAGCCCCACACCTTTCAGCCATCCTTCCCACAATGTATTTGGTATAAGAAGTAACCTTCTCAGGAACCACACCCTCAAGGTCCTAATAGAGATGTACCTGTTTAGCTCTCCTTCAGTTTTCCCACACTGAGATCAGAAAGAAAGATGAGTGTGTGACTTCTAATTACACGGCTTACATAAAAATGTTCTGTAAAGATTAGAGTTTCAGGCCAGCAAGATGGTTTCAAGGGTGAAAGCCTGGATCCCACATGATAGACAGTATCAATTCCTGCAAGGTGTCCTCTGACTTCGACAGGTGCACCCCTCAACACACACAGGAAAAATAACAAAATGTAATAAATAAAAGTTAGAATTTCATTATCATTGTTATTATTATCTTCATATTTGAACAGAACAAATCTCACCTTTTTGCTAATGCACACTCTGGACCTAGGAAACTACGTCTATCAGACATTTTAAGGGAAAAAAAATTAAAAGGATTTTTGTTTTGTTTTGTTCCTTACTAACTCTAAGTACTGTGAAAAGCAGAGGAAACCCTGGGTGAGTGAAGCCCTGAGTAAATGTGTATGGTTGGCACGGTCATGGCTAGACCAAAGACTCCAGGGCCTCTGCCCCATGGGAAATTTAAAAGCCCATTCCCAATATGAGCCAAGCTCAGAGGAATGGCAAAGCTTCCTCCTTGGGTCTAAGTGCAGTTGAGTGACCAGTGTACCAAAACTAGCAACTGCAGCTTCCTCCCCAGACATTTACAGCCTGGGACTGCTCACCTGCAGACAACTCATATGGAAACTAGCCAACGCCTCCCCATAACTGATCATCTATTTTGTGACATTTTTGCTTCCATTTCTTTAAGCAAAGCTTTCCTAACTCCAAATTCATAAAGCTGTCCCCATGTATATTTCTGGGAATTTTTAGAGGTTTCAAACTATATGAAATTTTCTTTTCTGGATACTGAAAAACACATTTCCAAATTCACTTTATCGTTTTATAGTTAATTTCATCAAAACTAAAATTCATGATGGGGGTAGAGACCTGGCTCAATGGTTAAGAGCAGTGACTAAGAACTAAGGTTCAATTCCCAGCACCCACATAATGCTCACAACCATCTGCCACTCCAGTTCCAGGTATCTGGAACTCTTCTGGCCTCTGCAAGCTCCTGCATGTATGCTGTCCACAGACAATGCTCAGACATACTCATAAAAATTAATCACATGAACACATGTTTAAAAATAAAAAATAAAATAAATTCATCATAACATTAGTCTTAATAGACATTTATTTCTGCCACATTGAGGTATTTGCCACTTTTTGCTTTCATATCACAGCTTAAGACTGTTAAAATTGTTTCCTTATTCTTTTTTGTATGTTTAATGCGTTCTAACACTTAATTTTACTAGATAGTTAATTATTAGCTTATTAGGGTTTAGATCTTAACTCAGTGGAAAATCTCTTGCCTGGTGTATATTAAGCCTTCATTTAGTTCCCCAACACTGTAAATGTATGTATATATATATATATATGTATGCATATATATATATATATGTATGTATGTATATATATACAATAATTTCATCAATAAACCTAAACACAAAGAGGACATCTGGTATACAGCAATGGAATGTTAGTATACAGCCAGGGAATGTCATTATCTGTATGCATACAAACATACCATGAATAAAACTGGTACTTTTTTGCCCTACACAGACTTAGTCTGACAACACTGTCAGAATGATTCCTAGGAAACACTTTTTCAAGCATCTAATGATCTTTTATAAAGCAATGTGTTATGTCCAGTAAACAATACTTAAGTACATGTACATGCATAATTGTTTCTCATATTTTTGATGGTTTGAAATTATTGTGGGAATTAGTCATTCTTTGAATATTTGATAAGATTATTCATAAAAGTATCTATGTGTCCTCTAAGAGACAGACTTAAATATACAATTACTTCTTTTAAAAATTATCCACTGAATTAAATATTTTTGTATGCTAGCTAATTCAACTTTACTGTTTTTCATGAAACAAAAAAGTTAATGTAGACTTAGGTCAAAGTATGAATATATACTGCTGTTTTCATCAAGTAAATGTTTCCACTTGTCATGATTATTGGCCATTGATAAGTATTCATTCTTGTCAATAGGACAATAAACTGCATACCATAATTTGAAATCATTACAAAATTTTTAATATAAAAGTACTTCTAGAGTATAAAAGAACATAGAACATTTTGGTCAGACCCAAGACATACCTAAGATTCTTCAGCCTCAATGATAAGTTAAAACAGATATATATTCAAAATAAGTTCCCCACCAAGTATACTCACAGCCTAAAGGAAATATGAAATTAAATTTTCTTAGCTATGTCCCACTGGTCTTTCTTTCTGGACAGAACAGCAAATTTGTCTAATTCCTACAATGGAGCACATATTTCCAAGGGCCTCAGTGAAGACAGTAAGACATTTTTAGTTGTCCAACCTGTGTTTTATAAAAATTTTAGGTATAAATTGTCTTCACTACTGCAGTATCTTTCTTTAGGAGTCTGGGTCTCCTCTCAGACTCAGACTGGTGGGGCGTGTGCTCAAGCCCACAAAGGGCTTCAGGGCTGCCCCACCAATAGGAGAAAAGCACTGACTGCTCCACCAATGGGAGAAAAGCACTGACTCAGTGCGAATCCTGCCTCAGTGCCTGTGCTCAGCATCACTAAGAACCTAAGTACCCTGAGGTCAGGATGTAGATGGGAACAGGGCATCTCTTTGGTGCCTAGTTGTTTACACAGAATGATCATCTTGTAAGATCTATTCACGCAAGTTGTAAGGCGAAGTCACAGAAAGGAAGGCATCCTCAAGAACAGAGACCACTGGCAAGCTTCCTAGGACAAGAACTAATTACCAGAAGAGAAAAAAAGGACACAGAGTAAAAAAAAAAAAAGAAAGAAAAGGAAAAAGAAGAAATAAATGCTGATGTCACTTCCTTATGGATTAGAGGAGGTAAGTAGCATGCTGATTCTATGTTGCTTTATTTTCTAAAAGTAAACTAACAGTTTTTCTTAATCTGGTTTACTTATCTATCAACCATAAAAATATGCTTGACAGCTGTGCTTAACTGTACTATTATTGATGGCTGTTCCTCTGAAGTGGCTAGAAAAGAAAGTGAGTAGCTAGTGATCTGCAATGAAAGAAATGCTAGAATGGAATATAATGTTAAACATAGCTGGTAATAGAGACAGGTTATCCCATCATTAAGTAACTGACAAAACCATGCTTGGGAATCTCCAGCCATTAGAGTTCAAAGCCAAGGATACGGTCTAGACAGCATACTAGTAGCCTGAGTCTAATCCTAGGGTGCATCTCTGTGAGATTAAGGTCACCCGGGTCTACATAGTGAGTTCCCAGCCATCCCAGGGTACATAAGATCCTGTCACACACACACACACACACACACACACACACACACACACACACACACACAGAAACACACACACACCCTTAAAAAAAAAGAATTCTGCATTTCCATCAGCTATGGATGATGATACCAGGAACAAAAAGTTATACTAAAGTTCTTTAACATTTGAGTTTAAATATCATGAAAAATATATTAAATATTAATGCTTTGAAAAGTTGGAAATGAGCTGGGCATGGTAACTCACTTTTGTAATCCTAGCACTTTAGAAGGCTACTGTAGGAGGATTGTAATGCGTTCAAAACCAACCTGGGCTACATAAATAAGTTCTATACTAGCCTGAGTTTCAACATGAGACCTTGTCTCAGGAAGATAAGAGCCTGAAGAGATAGCTCAATGGTGAAGGGTGTTTGTTACTCTTCAACAAGACCTGAGTTCTGTTCCCAGCCCTCACAAGGAGTAGTTCATAATTGCCTGCAACTCCAGATCCAAGGGATCTTATCTCCACAGGAACCTGCATGCATACAAACACACACACATACACATACACATATAATTAAAAGTAGAAATAAATTTTAAAAAGAAAAGTCAGAATAGCTACTAGAATCCAGAGTCTTCAAGAAATTGTGTAGTCTTCTTGGTCACCAAATTAACCTTATTATTACACAAAAGTTGGATTTCCCCTTTTTCCTTCTGTGTACACACCTCATTTGGCATTCATGCAACGGTCAGACACCCTAAGGACCTTTCCCTCTTGCCTGAGAAGTGTTCTGGGCTACAGATTCTCCTCCTACCATGGCTTGACCACCTGGACCCCAGTCTTTATGAGGGTTCTTTTTACATGGCAGACCACCACATCTTTGCTTAGGTTACAGCAGGCGTCTTGCCATATCAAGATCAATGAGGCACAGCCACAGTACATTCGAAATTCCAAGTGAAACCATGTGCTAACTTTGAGTCACTCTGTGATTACCATTTTTTTCTATAAAGACAAAATTTACCAGAGGCTACAAAATCATGTGGCCTCCTCTAACACCTTGCCAGCTGACTGGATGTCATGTCCTCATCACACTCCACAGTAATAAGCCTTTTCAACACCCCTCATGCTTTTTTTGGTGGTTTGGTTTGGTTTTGTTTGTTGCCCCTGCTCCTCATTTGTTAAAGTTTCATCTGAGTTACCTCCTTCTCCAAGGACACATGCCCCATCCTTGGCCTTGGGTAATTAATCTATATACCTTGTACTTAGAATTGAAACACTTTCCCGAGGATCCAAGATGGCGCCGACCATAGAGCAGTGCATCTGAGTAGTAGGTGAATGAGATTAGTCACTGTGGAGTGAATGTGAGGTCCCCTAGCCAATAGTGAAACACAGAAGGTGTCTGAATTCCCATGGCGAACATTGAGACCAGTCACCAGGTAAAACAGCCCACGCAGTTCCCGGGAACACCATCCTGAAATCAGTCAGCTCTGTCACCGGTCTGGAGAGGAGCTCTGGCTAGAGATCTAGCCCAGGAGTGAATCCAGCCCACGGCTCCAGCTACAGTCCAGCGGCCCTGCCTGTCTGCCTGATATCCAGCCTGCACTTGGACCTGTACACCCACGAGGGAAAATCAGCCACACCACAAGAGCAAAGGTAAGTGAGATTTTTTTTCCAGAGTTTCCAACATGGCGGCACAGTGTGCACTGTAGCAGAGAGGCAGAGACCTAACACAGTCACAGCAAAGCAATTAGGAGCCAAGACTGCCTGCAAACAGAGCCCTCGACTGTGTGTTCTCCACAAATACTGGGGTGGGAGGGTCACTCACCCTAACACCCAAGAATCTGAGGCAGTCAGCAACAGGCACACTGAGGCTGGCACCTCTTGTGGGTGGAGCTCCCTGCCTGCATAGTCAGCCTAGCTGGGAAGCCAGAAAGACTGGGTCAGTGAGAGGAGAACACAGACCCAACCACAGTTCTACCTGCCTTTCTGAAGAGACCTGTCAGCTCCCAGGTCCTCAGAGGCTAGACCTCTCTCCACTCTAATCCCCTCTATATTTGTCCAATTGGGTCACAAGCAGTTGAGGAAAGCAGCAGCCACCCTCCTAGCCAGTCAGTCTTTTACAGGAACCTGCCCGCCATCTGGAGGTAAACACCAGGATCTCAGGATCAGCCAACCCCCAGGGCAGGGAGTTTTCCTGAGCACCAAGGTCAGCTACCAAAAGAAACAAACAGATAACACTTGGGCTCATCGGATGACAAAAGGTCAGCAGAAGAACATGGTAAAAAAAAACCCAAACCAATAGGATGTCTCCAGATCCTAGCAAGAATGCTACAGACAACTCTGGACAGCCGAACACAATTGAAGCAAAGGAAAATGACCTTAATCCTATGCTTATATTAATAATAGAAGGCCTAAGGGAGGAAATAAAATACCTCAGAGAGCAACAACAAAGTATTGCAAAGGAGGTGATGGAAATGAATAAAGCGCTTAAAGGAATGGAAGACCTGAAAAGGGAAGTTGAAGCAATGAAAAAAATCCAATCCTAGACATCCATAGAACTGGAATACCTTAAGAAAAGAATCGGAACTACAGACACTAGCATCACCAACAGAATACAAGAGATGAAAGAAAGAATTTCGGGCTCAGAGGATAAAATTGAAGAAATTGATACATCTGTCAAAGAAAATGTCAAATCTAAAAAAGTCCTGACACAAAACCTTCAGGAAATCAAGGACACAATGAAAAGACAAAATCTCAGAATAATAGGAATAGAAGAAAGAGAAGAGTCCCACCTCCATGGACCAGAAAATATCTTCAACAAAATCATTGAAGAGAATTTCCCAAATCTAAAAAAGGAGATGCCTCTAATTGTACAAGAAGCTTACAGAACTCTGAATAGATTAGACCAGAAAAGAAAATCTTCCCACCATATAGTAATCAAAACACTAAACGTACAGAACAAAGAAAAAATTTTAAAAGCTGCTAGGGAAAAGGGTCAAATAACATATAATGGCAAACCTATCAGAATCACACCTGACTTTTCTTCAGAGACTCTAAAAGCCAGAAGGGCCTGGAAAGACGTTTGCAGACCCTAAAAAAACACAAATGCCAGGCCAGACTACTATTCTCTGCAAAATTGTCAATCAACATAGATGGAGAAAACAAGATATTCCATGACAAAGCTAAATTCAAACAATATATATATATATATACATAAATCCAGCTCTACAGAAGATGTTGGAAGGAAAACTTCAACCCAAAGAGGTTAACTACACACAAGAAAGCACAGGAAGCAAATAGCATGCCTGCAGCAAAACCAAAAGAAAAGAATCTCACTCACACACTATTTCCACCAACATCAAGATGGCAGGAAGTAGCAATCACTGGTCATTAATATCTCTCAACATCAATGGACTCAATTCCCCAATAAAAAGGCACAGGCTAGCAGAATGGATGCAAAAACAGAATCCCACATTCTGCTGCATACAAGAAACACACCTCAGCAAAAAAGATAGACATTATCTCCAAGTAAAGGGCTGGAAAAAGATATACCAAGCAAATGGACCCAAGAAAACAGCTGGAGTAGCAATTCTAGTATGCAACAAATTGGACTTTCAACCAACATTAATCAAAAGAGACGGGGAAGGACATTACATACTCATCAAATGAAAAATCCACCAAGATGAAATTTCAATACTAAACATCTATGCCCCAAATGTAAGACCACCCACATTCATTAAAAAAACACTACTGAAGCTCAAATCCCACATTGAACCTCACACATTAATAGTGGGGGACTTCAGCACACCACTCTCACCACTGGACAGATCAACAATGCAGAAAACAAACAGAGAAATAATGAACCTCACAGATGTCATGAATCAAATGGACCTAATTGATATCTACAGAAAATTTCACCCCAAAACAAAAGAATACACTTTCTTCTCAGCACCTCACGGAACCTTCTCCAAAATCGACCATATAGTAGGTCACAAAGCAAGCCTCAACAGATACAGGAAAATTGAAATCACTCCTTGTAATTCATCAGACCATCATGGAATAAAGCTAGACTTCAACAATAACAAAAACAACAGAGTGCCTGCAAAAACATGGAAACTGAACAATTCTCTCCTCAATGACCTCTGGGTCAGGGAAGAAATAAAAAAGGAAATTAACGTCTTCTTAGAACTCAATGAAAAAGAAGGCACAACATACCCAAACTTGTGGGACACATTGAAAGCAGTGTTAAGAGGAAAGTTTATAGCACTAAGTGCTCTCAAAAAGAAACTGGAGAGTTCCTATACTAGCCACCTAATAGCACACCTGAAAGAGCTAGAACAAAAAGAAGCAAACACTCCCAAGAGGAGCAGATGAGAGGAAATTATCAAACTCAGGCTGAAATCAAAAACTTAGAAACAAAAAGAACAATACAAAGAATCGACAAAACTAAGAACTGGTTCTTTGAAAACATCAACAAAATAGACAATCCCTTAGCTAAACTAACTAAAAGGCAGAGGGAAAATACCCAAATCAACAATATCAGAAATGAAAAGGGGGAAATAACAACAGACATTAAGGAAATCCAAAGATCGTTAGGTCCTACTTCAAAACTTGTACTCCACAAAATTGGAAAATCTAAATGAAATGGACGATTTTCTTGATAGATTCCACCTACCAAGGATAAATCAAGAACAGGTAAACAAATTAAACAGTCCTATAACCCTTAAGGAAATAGAAGAAGTCACTAGAAGTCTTCCAACCAAAAAAAAAAAGCCCAGGCCCAGATGGTTTCAGCACAGAATTCTACCAGACATTCAAAGAAGAGCTAACACCAATATTCTTCAAACTCTTCCACAACATAGAAACAGAAGGAATACGGCCAAACACGTTCTGTGAGGCGACAGTCACCCTGACACCTAAACCTCACAAAGACCCAACGGAGAAAGAAAATTTCAGACCAATTTCCCTTATGAACATGGATGCAAATATACGTAATAAAATACTTGCAAACCGGATCCAAGATCACATCAAAAGTATCATACACCATGATCAAGTATGCTTCATCCCAGGGATGCAGGGGTGGTTCAACATTAGAAAATCCATCAATGTAATCCACCACATAAACAAGCTGAAAGAAAAGAACCACATGATCATCTCATTGGATGCTGAAAAAGCTTTTGAGAAAATACAGCACCCTTTCATGATAAAAGTCTTAGAGAGATCAGGCATACAAAGACCATATTTAAACATAATAAAGGCAATTTACAGGAAGCCAATAGCCAACATCAAACTAAATGGAGAGAAACTTAAAGCATTTCCTCTAAAATCAGGGACAAGGCAAGGCTGCCAACTCTCTCCATATCTTTTCAACATAGTACTTGAAGTTTTAGCTAGAGCAATAAGACAACTAAAAGAGATCAAGGGGATACAAATTGGAAAGGAAGAAGTCAAAGTATCCCTATTTGCAGATGATATGATAGTATACATCAGTGACCCCAAAAATTCCACCAGAGAACTTCTACAGCTGATAAACTCCTTCAGCAAGGTGGCCGGATACAAAATCAATTCAAAAAAATCAGTAGCCCTTCTTTACACAAAAGATAAATGGGCTGAGAAAGAAATAAGGGAATCAACACCCTTCACAATAGCCACAAATAATATAAAATACCTTGGGGTAACTCTAACCAAGCAAGTGAAAGACCTGTATGATAAGAACTTCAAGACCCTGAAGAAAGAAATTGAAGAAGATATCAGGAGATGGAAAGATCTCCCTTGTTCATGGATAGGTAGGATCAACATAATAAAAATGGCAATCTTACCAAAAGCAATATACAGATTCAATGCAATTCCTATCCAAATACCAACTCAATTTTTTACAGATCTGGAAAAAACAATTCTCAACTTCATATGGAATAACAAAAGACCCAGAATAGCTAAATCAATCATGTACAATAACAGAACATCTGGAGGTATCACCATCCCGGATTTCAAGCTGTACTACAGGGCAATAGTAATAAAAACAGCATGGTACTGGTATAGAAACAGACCAGTTGACCAATGGAATCGAATTGAAGACCCAGAAATAAACCCACACACCTATGGTCACTTAATTTTTGATAAAGAAGCCAAAAACATACAATGGAAAAAGGAAAGCATCTTCAATAAATGGTGCTGGTCTAACTGGATGTCAACATGTAGAAGAATGCAAATAGATCCATACTTATCACCCTGTACAAAACTTAAGTCTAAGTGGATCAAGGACCTCAACATAAATCCAGATACACTAACATTAATAGAAGAGTAAGTGGGGAAAAGCCTTGAACTCATTGGCACTGGTAGCAACTTCCTGAATAGAACACCAATAGCTCAGGCACTAAAACAAACAATCAATAAAAGGGACCTTATAAAATTGAAAAGCTTCTGTAAGGCAAAGGACACTGTCCTTAGAACAAAACGGCAGCCTACAGACTGGGAAAGGATCTTCACCAACCCAACATCTGACAGAGGGCTAATATCCAAAATATATAAAGAAATGAAAAAATTAAACACCAAAAAAATCAAATAACCCATCAATAAATGGGGTACAGAGGTAAACCGAGAATTCACAGAAGAGGAATCTCTAAAGGCTGAGAGGCATTTGAGGAAATGTTCAACATCTTTGGTCATCAGGGAAATGCAACTTAAAACAACTCTGAGATTCCATCTCACACCTGTCAGAATGGCTAAGACCAAAAACTCAAGTGATAGCACATGCTGGCAAGGATGTGGAGAAAGGGGAACATTCCCCCATTGCTGGTGGGACTGCAAACCTGTGTAACCTCTTTGGAAATCAATCTGGAGATATCTTAGAAAATTTGTAATAAATCTACCTCAAGACCAAGCCATACCCCTCTTGGGCATCTATCCAAAAGATTTGAAACGAAACCACAAGGACATTGCCTCAAAATGTTCATAGCAGCTTTATTTGTAATAGCCTGAAACTGGAAACAACCCAGATATCCTTCAACAGAAGAATGGATAAAAAAAACTGTGGTATATTTACACAATGGAATACTACACAGCTATCAGAAATGAGGAAATCATGCAATTCAAAACCAAATGGATGGAACTAGAAAAGCTCATCCTAAGTGAGCTGATGCAGTCCCAGAAAGATAAACATGGTATGCATTCCCTTACAAATGGATATTAACCATACATCAGAGGATAACTATCCTACAACCCACACACCCAAATAGATAGGAACCTAGCATATCTATCCTAGGAAAAATTCTACCCACCAGTGAGTCATGGAATCTGCTGCAGGTTAGTGGAATACCACACCCTAGATGGTGTGCCTTATCAAGCTCCAGTACAAGTGGAAGCTCTTGGCCCTCACATGATGCAAGATCTGAGGGAGTATGATATGTGAGGGCCCACCTCATCTGAGGAGAAGGAGAGTACCAAGTAGAGGAATGAGGAGGGAGGGAGGGAGGGAAGGATAGAGGGAGGGAAGGAGAGAGGGAGGGAAGGAGAGAGGAAGGGAGAGGCCAGGAGGGGAGGAGGGAGGAAACTATGTTCTAGAAGTAAATAATACTTTTGTAAGAAAAGAGTTAATAAGCTTAAAAATATAATAAAAATACAATATAAAATTTTCAAACTATAATTTACCAAAGGTATAATTGCCTTACTGGCATGAAAGGAAAATGGCCTTAATTTTAGATTAGAATGTTAGACTGCAGGTGGCCACAGAGATTACACAAACTTGATAGCAGCTTAAAAGTTATTTTTTCTTTTTTTGTAGAGGTATAGGATATTTCCTTGGTTTGGCACTAAAAAGCAGGTAACAGGTTTAAAACACTGTAAATAAATTAAAGATGACAGCTGTTCAACCTGGTTTTACAAACCTCCAAGAGTTGAAAAACCTTAGAGCTAAGGTAAAATAATGCTTAGTGTTAGCCCATGCCTTTACCTCCAGCAGAGACAGGAGAATCACTATAGAGTTAGTTGTCTTATAAATTCTAGAGTTACAAAAACAGGGTGGTGATGGGGCACACCCTTAGTCCCATCATTGGAGAGGAATGCACCCTTAATCCCAACACACTAGAATCAGAAACAGGCAGATCTCAGAGCTCAAAACAAGCTCTAAACAGAGAAAAACTTTGATCCAGAGGTGGAGGAGTACATCTTTAATCCCATCAGTTGGGAACCACATGTCTTTGATCCCAAAACAGAATGCAGAGACAGGCACATAGGTTTTGGAAGGATTTAAGTTTAAAAGCTACTTACAAAAGGCAGGCTGAAATTCAAACAAATTGCCCTTTGAGATCTCAAAATATATACACTAAAGGTTTGTTTAGCTCCAAAATATCAAAATAATTTCTTCTTTAATCTGGATTAAAGGTAGTACTTTATATATTGTCAAAAAACCAAATTTGCTCCAGGAAAAATATTACCTGACCCTCCCCCCCAAAAAAAGGTAATTGTCCCAGAGTTAAGATTAGGGCAGGGCTCTGTTCTTATCTTTCCAGGAGATTTAAAGCATCCATTCAAGGAATCCAGGGACAACTGGACAATGGAAACCTCAGCAGAAAACAGATCAGACACCAAAGCAGGTGAGTAGCCCAGATGATCCAGCCTTGCAGACTTCCTCAATAGCAGTTTCCTCAAAAGTCTACAACCACAGCAACTCAAAATCGCTAAGATCATTCAGCTCCACAGACTGCTCCAGCCAGAACTTCAGTAAAGCTCTGAATGAAGATCAGCTTCTGTCTATAAACTTCTTAGGACATCTAAATAGCTGAGCACAAAAGGACTGAACATCAAATGATTCTATTAACATTTTTAACCATTTTTCCATTCTTATTTGGGCCCCAAACTGGTTTACTACGTCCCAAATCAGCAGGAAGTCATTTTAAGAGAACAACATACCATCCCCAGAAGGTGGGGAGGGTGTCCCCCGACTTTGGTTATTTGATGGATAATGGAAAATTTTGTTATTTAGGGGGAAACACTACAAGCTGTTAAATGGTCTTGTTAAATGGGTTTTGGAGGTTAGACCCAGGAACTTCTCTCTTTTTCTTTTCTGTATCCTCTTTCTCTCCTATGCAGCAGTGAACAGACTTGAGAAAAATGGCACATAGAATAGATATAGTATAGAAAAGATCAAGAAAAAAGGACAGATTATTGAATATGGCCTTATACCTTTGTATACTGATGCCAAATTAATATTATATTTGGCCAAATTGGTATTGATCATCGTATAATAATGCAAAATTAAGATTGTATTGGGCTACATCGGTATTGATCTTTGTATATTGATACAAAATTAAGATTATATTTGGCCACAATGGTGTTGACCCTTGCATATTGATGCAAAATTAAGATTGTATTGGGCTACATCGGTATTGATCTTTGTATATTGATACAAAATTAAGGGTAACTCTTCTTAAAGGTATTGTTCCTAGTAATGCTTAAAAATGAAATGTAAAGTTTTGGCTTCTTGCTGCCAACCATCATAAACTGTTTAGGATAATTAAGAAATGGAAACTAATAGTCATGGAAACGTGTCATTTTGTTAGTTACTATGACAGTCTATCACAGTTATTTTTTAAGCTACTCAGAAATCAATTTGCTAAGAGACAAGCAATATTTGCTTAACTTAAGATTTTTGATATCGAGACATGTCAGCTCCTGACAGCACACCCTATTCTTTTCCAAGTAGAAGATGAGCATCGAAGAATCTCCAGTGGGAGATGAATGAATTGGTGGTAAGCCTTTCTCTTGGCAAGAAAAACCCCTTGCTTCAACTGTAGACAGACTGCTGTCCAAAAAGGACAAAACTTGGAAGCAGGTTAGTCAATAGAACAGCTCTGCCAAGACAGGGTAGGTAAGACCTTCATAATTCCTGCTCTACAATCAATGTCTGTCAGAGAAACGGGGCCAAATGGCTGAAGATTGATGCTGTAATGTATGGAGAGAAAATGAAAACTGTCCAGGAAGCCACTGGAATGACATTTCTTAGTTTTGGAAGCTGCAGGCCCTGCACTTCCTATATAATCAGATATATTTATCCCTCTCAGGTCTCTGTGGTGGTTGAAGAGTCTCATAGTTAAATTTTGAGTTGTTTAGGAATCAAGAGGGTGTTCTGGATCTAAGAAGATATTTTTTAAATTGTGAAGCAAGTTAGTGTGAAAGCTGAGTTAGATATAGAACTTTAAACTCATGGAGATGGTTAGATAGTAGAATGTTAAAGTCAGGTGCCAAATACATATATATGGACTGGACATTGGGAATGTATGCTAAGCCATATAACTCTCATAATTGTGGCCTATTTATTTCTGTTGTTTTTTATTGTATTTATGGTTATAAGAAAAAGAACCATGTGTTGGACTGAAAGGGAGAGCTGTTGGGGGGAAAAAGAAATACCTTAAACCAAAAATAAAAAGAGAAGAGGATGGGGGGTTGAGGGGTAGGAGGGTGGAAGGGTGGGACTGTAGGGGGGAGTAGGGAGGGGATTGTGATTAAGATGTAACTTGAAGAAATAAAAAATTAATTTTTTAAAAAAAAGAAACACTTTCCCACCATAATTGCTGTATCCTTCTTTCCATACCATTCTGAAGAGCCTCAGAACCATGCGCATCCTCTTTGTCATAGTGCTTCCAGTGTTTAGCATCATGCTGGTTATGTACGGTGGACACTCTTGCTCTGTTTTTCTCAGATACTCCTGTCTTCCGTTCTGTGCAAGTAGGATACTTACAGTTGCCTAGACTGTTTGGAGGCTCTTGAAAAGATGACTGCAATAAGAAAAGCATATACATCATTTTGTTTAAATCAGAGGTGGCTGGCCAAAAAGAAATGTAAAGATTGAGATTAAAAACATTCCCACTTGTTGCTATGGGACAGGAAAAGAGAAGAGAGACAGTTGTAAGGGTATGTGAGTGCTCAGCTAAAAGAAAGCTTAAAATATATTTTCTCCATTTCTCTACTGTCAGTGATTATACACCAAAAACTTACTCTATTTAGATAGAGGCCATGGGGACTTCACAGTCTGCTTTCAGTGAACTGCTTTGATGACACAGGTGTTTGGAAAGGACCACCACAAATATTACATGCAAACACATTAGGATAAGTCCCATTAAGTTCCAGCAGCTGCCCAAGAATAATACCAGAAATAAACCCATAATGATGAAAATAACTCTGAGTAATTGATATTATTAGGAAGATAATAAAAGACAATACTGTTTAAAAACATATAATTTTCCTAAGGCTATCTTTTTTTTTTAAATACTTTATTTTTTTTTCTTCAAGTTACATCTCAGTCACAAACCCTTCCCTATTCCCCCTTCCCAACCCGCCCTTCCACCCTCTTCCCTCCAGAGGTTTCCCCTTTCAGTCCAACAGATAGTTCCTTCTCTTATAACAGTAAATACTATACAAAACAACAGATATAAATATGCCACATTTATGAGAATTAAATGGCCCAGTATACCTTCCCAATGTCCAGTTTATACATATTTGGCCCCTGACTTTAACATTCTACTATCTAACCATCTCCATGAGTTTAAAGGTCTATATCTGACTCAACATTCATACTAACTTGCAACACAATTTTAAGAGTATCTTCTTAGATCTATAACACCCTCTTGATTCCTACACAACTCAAAATTTAACTATGAGACTCTAGCTGTCTATTCTTCAACCACCTCAGAGACCTGAGAGGGATAAATATATACACTGGACCTGGTTTAGCTCCAAGATGATAGAATGATTTCTTCTTTAACCCGGATTGAAAGATAACGCTTTGTATGTTGTCGGAAGGCCAAATTTGCTTCAGGAGAAGTATTACCTAGCCCCCCCCCAAAAAAAAAAAAGAGGGTAATTGTCCCAGGGTTGGGATTGGGGCAGGGCTCTGTTCTTATCTTTCCAGGAGAATCGAAGCGTCCATTCGGGGAGCCCGGGGATGGCTGAACAGCGGAAACCTCAGCAGAGAGCAGAATCAGGCACCAAGGAGGACGAATGACCCAGTTGATTCAGCCTGGCAGACTTCTTCAATAGCTGTCTCCATCGGAAGCCTGCAACCAAGGCAATCCAATGTCGCTGGGACCGTTCAGCTCTACACAATGACCCGGCCGGAACCTCAGTGAAGCCTGAAAGTTCAGCTTCTGCCTACAAACTCCTTAGGTCATCTAAACAGCTGAGAACAGAAGGACTGAACATAAAAGGATTGTACTAACATTTTTAACCATTTTTTCCATTTTGGTTCGGGCCCCAAACAGGTTTACTACGACCCAAATCAGCAGGAAGTCACCCTAAGGCTATCTTTCAACAAACCTGAGCTGAGCAGTGGTTTAAGTGAAAACTGACCTGGTTTACGTAGACTTACTTAGTATTCTTTACTATCTTCCCAAGTTGGTAGGAGACAAATACCAAGCCAGTGCACCCATAGCACGCAGTAACCCATGTTCCTAAATATCAGAACACATTTCATACTCTAGTTTTCATAATAATTCTTTTAAAACTGTTTAGTCTCCTGCACCTACCAATGTCCCTTCTCCTGATGCTGAGACAGTGTGTTTGTGCCCTGCGGTTGAGAAAAAGATTGAGGATGTTGAAGTCAAATACCTCAGGGTCATTTAACTAGTGAGGAAAAAACATGGTTGACACCTGTCTGGATTTGAAAAACGTCTGCTTGCATTTTGTAAGGCTTGTCATATTATACTGCACTGGTCTATACATTTTATAGACATATATGTTTATCTAAGTTACTATATTAATTTTAAAATGCATGTTCAATCAAAGTAATACAGGTAAGGATTGAAGTAACCAGTACAGAAATTATATCAATAAAAGGAAATTAAATCTTGTGTACCGCCTTCTAATACTAAAACGAACGCTCTGAGAATAAAATTTTTGTCTTGTTTCTTGTTTGTACAAATATCTCTAAGTATATATCTTGATTGCTTAGGTCTACCAACCTTAGTATCTGATGATGGGTCATAATTAGTAATGGGGGTGATTTTATTACTGTCACTCTCTGTTGGACTGTGTAATTATATGATATACTTAAACTTCTGTACTTCATTCAGCACATCTACTATTTCTTGTAGTTGGTTCCAGTGAGTACCAAATGGATTTCGAGATTTACAAAATCTAGATCTATAACTTTGAATTAACCAGCAGTTCAAAATATGCAAGAATTATTTACTTGGATTTTTTCTCTTATTTGATAAATAACTCTCTCTTCATGGAAAAGGCCTATTATTTTTCAAAACAGAATGATGGATCTTTCCAGCAATGTATTAAAATTTCTAATTCAAGTTTATTTGGGAATGTTTGTCATTTAAATTCAAAGTAAAGACACCTTCAGCAAGGTGGCTGGATACAAAATTAATTCCAAAAAATCAGAAGCCCTTCTTTATTAAAAAAATAAATGGGCTGAGAAAGAAATTAGGGAAACAACACCCTTCACAACAGCCACAAACCATATAAAATACCTGGGGTAACTCTAACCAAGCAAGTGAAGCCCTGTATGACAAGAACTTCAAGTTCTTGAAGAAAGAAATAGAAGAAGGCATCAGAAGATGGAAAGATCTCCCATGCTCTTGGATAGGTAGGATCAACATAATAAAAATGGCCATCCTACCAAAAGCAATATACAGATTCAATGCAATTCCTATCAAAATACCAACACAATTCTTTATAGACCTCGAAAAGCAATTCTCAACTTCATATGGAATAACAAAAAACCCAGAATAGCTAAATCAATTCTGTACAATAAAAAAACATCTGGAGGAATCACCATCCCAGATTTGAAGCTGTACTACAGAGCAATAGTAATAAAAACATCATGGTACTAGTATAGAAACAGAGTAGTGGATCAATGGAATTGAACTGAAGATCCAGAAATGAACTCACACACCTATGGTCACTTAAATTTTGACAAAGAAGCCAAAACCGTACAATGGAAAAAGGACAGCATCTTCAACAAATGGTACTGGTCCAACTTGATGTCGACAAGTAAAAGAATGAAATTGGACCCATTCTTATCACCTTGTACAAAACTTAAGTCCAAGTGGATCAAAGACCTTGACATAAGGCTGGACACACTAAATCTACTAGAACAGAAAGTGGGGAAAACCCTCAAACTCATTGGCACAGGTGACAACTTGTCACCTGAGGTCCTGAACAGAACACCAACAGCTCAGGATCTAAGACCAACAATCAATAAATGGGACCTCATGAAACTGAAAAGCTTCTGTAAGTCAAGAGACACTGTCATTAGAACAAAACGGCAGCCTACAGATTGGGAAAAAATCTTCACCAACCCCACATCTGACACAGGGCTAATATGCATAATTTACAAAGAACTCAAGTAATTAAATGCCAAGAAACCAAATAATCCAATCAAAAATTGGGGAACGGAGCTAAACAGAGAATTCACAAAGGAGGAATCACTAATGGCCAAGAGACACTTGAAGAAATGCTCTGCATCCTTAACCATCAGAGAAATGCAACTCAAGATGACTCTGAGATTCCATCTCACACCTGTCAGAATGGCTAAGATCAAAAGCTCATATGACAGGACATGCTGGTGAGGGTGTGGAGAAAAGGAATCCTCCTTCATTGCTGGTGGGAGTGCAGGCTTGTGCAACCACTATGGAGGTCAGTCTGGAGATATCTTAGAAAACTTGGGATAACTCTGCCTCAGGACCCAGCCATATCACTTCTGGATATACATCCAAATGATTCCTAACCGAATCACAAGGGAGTTTCCTCATCTGTGTTCATAGCAGCCTTATTTGTAATAGCTAGAAACTGGAAACAACCCAGATGTCCCTCAACTTAAAAATGGATTAAAAAACTGTGGTACATCTACACAATGGAATACTCAGCTATCAGAAACAAAATCATGCAATTTGCAGCCAAATGGGTGGAACTAGAGAAGCTCATCCTGAGTGAGCTAACCCAGACCTGGAAGGATGCATATGGCATCTATTCACTTATAGTTGGATTTTAGCCATATAGTACAGGATAACTATACTATAATGAATGCACCAAAGGGAACATGAACATAGACTTCTTTTCCTGTCAGTGAGACACTTTGCCCTATTGGTGCTCTCTTGTATGCCCCCAGTGTATGAGGAGGCTCTTGGCCCTCATATGACTGCTGAACTCTGGAGGGGGACTGCTTTGTAGGAATACTCTACTCCAGAGCAGTGGGATGGAAGGGATAGGGGGTGAAGGGTTGGACGGTGGGACTGGGAGGGGTGGAAAGAGGACACTATGATGGAGATGTAACCTGAAGTAATAAATAAATTAATTAAAAATTGTGATTATTATTATTATTATTATTATTATTATTATTATTATATGGCACTTATAAACTTTTTACAAATTTGTTCTTGACTTCTTTTTAAAAATTTGATCTAGTCTTTTGGTGCCCAATACAGGAACTCAACCTGCAATAGTGGCCCTTCATGGTTTTGTTTAACATAAACTTTATTTAATACAGGAAAAGTCTTGCAAATGCCTATGGCTGGCTCTGGTAAATTACACACTAGAGCCTGGCCTGGAGCTAAATTCCTCAGTTATATAAGCATCATAAAAATTGAGCTGTAAGATGACAAAATGTTAGTGAGAAAATTACTTGTAGTGAGTAAAAATTGTAATTTTCCATCAGTAGGATTAAAAAAAATCCTATAGTCTTCTATGTAACCAATAACAGCTTTACAATAAATGAATTAAATCATAGTTTCAGAATTTTAGAGGATGATTAAAGCCCATCTTCAGGACTGTAGAAATTCTGAGTCCTCTGCAGAGGATCCTGTTCCTAGCACCTACATGGTGGTTTACGACTATCCTTAACTTCAGTTGGATCTGATAACTTCTTCTGACCTCTTAGAACACAAAGCACACACATAGTGCACATATATACATGTAGGCTAAACACTCACACATAAAATAAATCTAAACAAACAAAAACAACAACAAAAAACCCATCAACCAATCCCTTTATCTTCATAGTAGAAGATATAATATTTCTGTAAATGATAGATTGGTTAACTAGATAAATACCATTTAAGCATAATTATTTTAAGTTCTATTTTCACTTACATATTTTATTACAGAAAATTTAAAGTATGGCACAAGAATTTTATGAATAGCCTATGGCACTTGGCAGTGACTGTACTTATATAATAAAAACCTCAACAAATTTATGAGCAATTCCATAGCAAATTCTCAGCCTGGAGTAAGATAGTGTGTGATTGTTTGGTATAAGAATACTGTATTGGGCACTTTTCCTAGGAAGCATTCACTCCTTTCTTATGCTCATAACTAGAAGAAAAATGAACATCTTGCATTTCTGCCTTCCTTTTGCACCATCTCCATTGGGCCACTCTCTTATTTCTGCAAGTAAACTTGCTCAAGGCCTATCTGCCTAAAAGCCAGTGATGCCTAACCCAGTTCTTCCATCATTAATGCTCAGGGCACAAAGAGGCATTGTTTGAACTCTGATCCTCATGCTCTTAGTTGCTGAGCTGTCCTTCTATCCAGTCCAAATATTTGTGTTTGTTCTTACAAAGGCAATAATTCCACTCATAAGGACTCTGCGTTTATGGTATAATTATTAAAGACTGAACACCTCCTGTGATGGCGATTCTTAGTTACCAAATTGACTACATCAGGAATTAACGAAATCTGAGTGGCTGGGTATACCTTCTGAGGGATTTTTTTTTCTTAATTAAAGTGGGAAGAACCACTTTTAATCTGGATCTTTTGAGGTGGGAAGATTCATCTTCAGTATGGGCCACATCTCCTGCTGGTAGCCTATATAAAGAACATATGAGAAGGAAGATTGCTCTCTTTGCCTGCTTTCTCTCACCCTCACTTCCAAGTCTATTCCTTCTCTGCCATTAAAGCCTATTTCTCTGAGATTTTAATGTAGACTGAAGACCAGCTGAGACATTCAGCCTTGTGAACTGAACAATTATTGGATTATTGAAACTTCTGTTAGTAGAAAGCCATGTTTGCATTAGCTAGAAAACAGCCTGTAAGCCATTCTAATAAATCCCATACACACATAAATATTAATTCTATCAGTTCTGTTTCTCTAGAGAACTCTGACTAGGACACATCCGAATACCATCACATTGAAGGTTATGTTAGGGTTATAACATGCAAAATTTAGAAACACAAGTCTTCTGATTGAAATGTATAGAACCATGTTGTGAAATAAAATAACATAATGGATGTTTGAGATGATAAAATATTATCTTAATTAAGATTATAAGGAATTAGAATATGTTTTTATTGTATGACTGCATTTGCCAAAGTTTTAAGCACCCATGCATCTTTATGACTTTGAAGAATGCATTGTTGAAGGACAACCAAATGGACCAAATCCTAATGAGAGAACTCAGGGAAGAAGCAAGCATGGGTTCATGAGCATCACATTAGTTTGAATGACTATCATTTATCTCTTAGTTTTCTACTACAGTTTTTTATCCTTTCATTGATTCTTTCTTCCTTCCCACTCATTTTCTACATTACAGTTGGAGTGTTGTTTATAAATACGTGGTTACTACATTAAGATATCTTGTTGATGTAATATTCCTGGGCCCTTGAAAAAAAGTTTTATGTGTTGAAATTCTAATTCCCAAGGTTAGAGTATTTGAAGGTAAGATCTTTGGGAGGTGATCAGTACATGTGTTAGGACCAAACTCACTTGACCAAACTTTAGTTAGGCTTCAGAAGCCTGGGAATTTTGAGTAGGCCCTTAGCTGCTAGTCAACTTGCCCCAGAATCTATCATGTACCACCTCCCACGGCTTGGAAGATCTAAGTGTTACCAGGAGGCTAAGTTCCTGCTTGAGTATGGCCAGTTACCAGGGAAACAGGGAGAGCAACAGAAACCACAGGCTACAAAAATCATGAGTTTGGAAATCTCTACCTTGTTTCCAAGTCACCTCTGCTAGCCAGTCAAAGTACTGTTGCTTGAAGATGCTTGATTCTGCCTTGCTGAAACATATTTTACCTGAATTGAAATTCTGTTTGGGGTCCTCTCCTTCTCCTTGCATGGAGAAGTTTTCAGGGTGACCCCAGCATGCTGGTCCCAATAAAATACTCTTGCATTTTGCAGCGTTCTTGAGTTCCTCATGATTCCTCGGTCACCCCACATTTGGGTTCAGGAATCTGTTCCTTGACCCTTACACATGGGGCCAAAGGTCTGATGTGTGAGATGATTGTACTGATAAAAGTGAGAGAAGGCCCTTACCCTTCCTTCTGTCACTGTCTTGAGAGCCTGTAGTACCATGTAGCACAGAAAATGTACTACAATAGAATACAGTGATGCAGGTACCCTGATCTTGAATTTCCATAATAGAAGAAATAAGTTTCTTGTGTTTATAAGCCTCTCAGCCTGTATCATTTAGTATAGTGCTTGTAACATTGCAATATCTTCCTGTTACATTGAAAACACAAGTTTCTCAATGTGTCCTCTACAGCCCAATGTAGTTTGGTACCAATCTCCTGTCTCACCCCTTTTGCCTCTCCTGTTGTCCTTATCTAAGTTCTCACACATGGAACTTTCTTCCCAGCTCTTTTGAATTGATATTCTCTGAGCTATGATTCATTCCCACTCTTTTTGGCTGTTTTACCTGAATACACCTCATCCTTTTGATTACCATTTGAATTTCTTCAATTAAGTTTTTTTTAAATTTAACTTACATTCACACTTTATTGCAACACTTTATTCTGTGACCATAGATGTTATACTGAGCAGTTGTAGCTTATGGAGAAAAATCACAGAGGTCAATGCTGCTCCATATTTAGGAATGTGTCTCTGAGTTTAGAGGGCCTTGGTTGAAGTCCCTCTATACCACTTAGAGGTACAATGACAGCCACATTACTTAACTTTTTTTATTTCACTGATTTATTTTAATAACAATAGGAAATCCAACCTTACACCAGTTATTTTGTGGCTACTAAATGATTCCATAAATAAAGATCATAGAGCTATCCTACTGAATACTACATACTACTAGCCTGTAGTACCCTTAAGTGTGTCTCCAGTGCTCACTTGTTGTGATTGTGCATTTGTAAGGGGTGTTAGATTAATATAAATTAGATTTAGTGAATATCTAGGAGCTTCTAATAAAGTCTCTTAAAAGGGGGCATGAAGATCAGCCTGGCACCTGTGGGCATTTGGAATGGCAGCATAAGGATTAAAAACAAGGTTTATGACTCTCCATTGTTTTCAGCTGCTGATAACCTTTCAAAGTGTGCCCAGATTAGGCTGAAGTCAGGTGAAACAAGGAGAGACCCTATTTAAGGACAAAATGGGTGGACCCCAAGAGTTCTCATGCTAGAGATGAAAGACAGCTTGTATCATCTGATGGAGAGAATGATGGCGGACTGAAAAGCTGATCTCAAACAGAGCTGTAAAAATATGGTCAGCTCTCCCTGAGGCAGAAAGACACTGATGAGCAGTGAAGGCCTCAGCAAAGCAGCAAAAGGACAAGAAGTAAAACCCTGGCACAACTTTTGCCTTGAGGTGTTTAACCAGTTTAAACAGTGGCCTGAATAGAAATGTGACCAGCCCCAAAGACTGAGACAGAGTGGCTTAGTGGATAATACAAACTGACCAAGTTGGTCTACAGACAGGTGAGACTCCAGAGAGAAGAAAGCCTCAAGCCTCTCTTAAAGTAAAGCTGCCATAGCCAATTTACCCTAAAGGACATACATCTGAGATGTTCCTGAGGAAAGACAATTGATTAAGTGCCTTAAAGGACCTACTCCTGAGGTGTTCCTGACAACTGAGAACCTGCCCCAGAGACTGTATCCTTCTAAAAGGTTAGGATTAGTTGTTAGATAATAGTTGTTATAATTATTAGTAGGGTTAGTTGTTAGGTAATGGGAGGTTTATAGTCATTCTTATGGCTAGTAGTTAGGTAATAAATGTTTATATTTGTTATAAGTGCTTACAGTTATTAATAAATATATTTGAAAATTAAAAGTCTACATGCATCCATGTGTAATTCTTATCCATTATCTTCTCCCATATGGCTCTAGGAATTCTAAGAGAGAATTTGATTTCAAGTAGTTTCTAATAGTTATTATTTGTTGGATTATAAAATTAACATTAAAGCCATGAAATAATGTAGACTTTTCAAAGTCAATGGATAACAAATTGGAATATAGCATTTATGAGATTACGTGAATAAAAGTAAAGGAAATGAGAAGAATGAAAATTTGCAGGGCTTCAGTTAGCTACCAACAAATAGCTTATCTAGTTGAGTAAAAAGTTAAAGTAACTTTTTATAATATAGCTTTCAGCTGGTCAAACAGAAGACACTAGCCTGCTGGATATTATGGTAGCATTCTATTAGGTACATGTAGGTTGTCATTGCTGAAGCTGTGTGAAGCTGTAGTGAAATATGAAATCCATAGTTTTAAAAAATTCTCATCTCCCCTGTAATGGGCAAAGAGACACCCTGTTGGTGGTGGTGTGCTTATCAGTCAGGAGGCAGAGCAGATGGCAGTCCTTTGTTCATCCTAGCTTGATGCCTGGCTTGGTGGCCAAAGCTGTTTTATGCCTAGGACACATAAAAACCAAACCAAACCAAATCAAATCAAATTCAGGCAGTGCAGTGCAGGAGGAGGAAGACAGACACAGACTTGTGGACTGCCATCCCACCCACATACCTGTCATCAAGCACACAGCACAAGTGAACCATAGACACCTGCTTGCCAGAGGACATCACCCAGGGGCCCACCAGCCATGTGGCCAGTCTGCAGCAGGAGCCACCAAAATGTGTGAGTATGTGGTGGAGAGATGAGTGAGAAAGAGTTGGAACAGCTTGAGCATTATGAAGAGAGATGCAACTGGAGACTCAAGGGTAGAGGAGTAGCCTGGTGTGAGTGGCCAGCTTCACCAACTGGGGCCATGATGAAGTCCCAGTCCCAGCTACCACTGATGCTATGTCTTGGGTCCATGGCTATGCAGTGGCA
This sequence comes from Lophiomys imhausi, assembly GCA_907164525.1. Lineage (NCBI taxonomy): Eukaryota > Metazoa > Chordata > Mammalia > Rodentia > Muridae > Lophiomys > Lophiomys imhausi. Next base: position 32,612 of record CAJQZJ010030806.1, read on the forward strand.
GGGATCAGTGTCAATGTCTGTGGCTCATATTGCCACTAGAGAACATGGAGATGCCCCTGACTGGGAAGCTGCCAGGGACCACTTGGATTTACAGGGGTTTTGCAGAATTGGCCCCATCCTTCACTGACTGCAATGCTCTGGAGAGCTGGCTCTACTTCTCACTTGTGGCAGCACTTGGGAGACAGGGCCCTGTGCCTCAGCCAGGCAACATACTGGAGCTGGCCCTGGTGGTGAGGGTGTGGTGAACAGGTCTCAAGGGCATAAGTGTGGGAAAGCTGACCCAGACACTCATCTGCCATAGGGGGTGGCATAGGCGCAGAAGTAATGCCTTCCGCCCCCCACCACTGGCAGTTGGGAAAGCTGCCCATAGGGTCATGGGTGCAGGAGAGCTATCCCTGCCCCTCATCAGCTGCAGCACTCAGGAGAGCAGACCCTGCACCTCTCCAGGGCAGCACAGTAGAACTGGCCCTGGTGGAGGAGGTGCAGGTGAGCCAGCCCGGAGGGCAAGAGCAAAGGAGAGCTGGTCCAGCTATTCCCAGACATCTGGTGTAAGGTGGTGTGGGTGCAGGGGTGATATACTCCTCCCTCAACACCTGGGGTATAGTTGAGAGAGTTGGCCCCAAGGGCATGACAGCTGGAGAGTTAGCAGGCTGTAGCACTTGGGAGGCCCCACACTTTGACCGGGCAGCACAGTGTAGCTGGCATAGGTGCTGGGTAGACAACCCAGAGGGCATGAGAGAAGGAGATCCAACCCTGCCTCCTGCAGATGGTGGCATTCAGTGACCTAGCCTGAGCAGTGTTGGAAAGCTCACCCTGGTGGTACAGATATGGGATAACTGGCCAGCTCTGAGTTGGCCCACCCCAAAATCTATGTCATCTGTTAATGGTTGGGACAAATGAATGGGGACCAGTCCTGCAGATCCAAAGCTGCAGGATCTCCATGACACAGGGCAACAGCAGGATAACTGGGAGGAGTCCTAGTGAAGATCCAGTATTGATGATGTTACAGAAGTCAGAGACCTTGAAACAAACCAATGACTCATCGTAATGAACATTTAATGACCATCAACAACACAACTGAGTTGAAGGTTCTAATAGTTTCATCACTTGATGTTGTCAGTGTTTGTAGTTTTAGCCATTGTATGTAGTGTTGAGGTAAGGTCTAATATCATTGCTTCTGATAGGTTGAATTCAATGCTGAGATCTGGTTACCACTCCTTCTGAAGCATTCTCTTGATTGGTTAATAAAAGTCACTTATGGCCATTTAGCTGGGCAGAAAGAGTATAGGAAGGCAGGACTTCCTGAGATTAGAACAGGAATCCTGGCCACACACAGAGATTCTCCCACTTCCCGCCAGGAGACACAGAAGGAGACAGACCTCTGGAGAAGGCTGGAAGGTAATCGCAGGCACATGGTGGTTTGGGATTAGGTGATCCGGGTTAACTTAGTGTAGCTAATTGAGAGTCTGCCCAGCTAAGGGCTAAGCGTTAAAACATTAAAAGGTCTTGGTGTATTTAATTATCAGGGAAAAGACTGTGGTGGCTTATAGGCCCTTAGTCTAAGCAGTTCCGGGCTGTTGGTCTTCCACACCTCTGCACTCCCCCAGAGCCCAGGCGAATCTCCTGCCAAGCCGCTGGTAATTCTACAGGCCTAATATAACAACTTATATTAATTGAGTTTAGGTTACAGGTGGTGTAGGCTACCCTTGGTCCCAAGGCTCTTTCTCCAGGATAAGTTAGGCAACCAGTTAAGGCACGTGGGCCAGGCTGCCTGATACTCTGCCAAGCTGACGGCTACTCTGCCAGCCTAATCTTACAGTTTATAATTACAAAAAACTACAGTAATCAGTTAATTTGCAGTTTCAATGTAGTGAGGTTTTATTACAATTAGAAAATTTACATTTCCTGAGAAAACCAGGTAGACTGCCTGCTGATCTTTGCTTCTGATGTTCCCCCAGATTCAATGACCCCAAGTCTCATCTCCTACGCTGCAGTAGAGCACCTGTGGTAGCTTTCCCTGCCCCCTGCCCCATTCCAATCTCCTGTGGATCCTACAGATCTTCCCCTTCTAACTTCCCCTCATCTGTTGCTTTGTCCCAGTACCCAACCCAAGCAGGCACCCTTGTTAACCAACAGCCTCTCTATCCACACTTCTATTCCTCCAGGTGCAATCCCTTGAAAACCTGTTGTTGTCTCCCCTTCCTTTCTGATTCCATCCCAAGTGGATAACAGATATTTACTTCTCCAACCTTTCTTCCCCTAGTTCATGCCATTATCTCAGACTCTAATACCAGCAGTTTTACCCTAGAAACACACCAACTGAGCATGCCAGGGAAATAGGTCCACTGAAAACTTTCTATCAGGCAGCACAGAGCTGCCACATTCTCCAAAGCTCAGGGAGGAAGCAGAAACAAAGGAATGAAACAGCCAACAGAGACAAAACCAGACATCATCACCCAGACCTATAATCATCCCAATCCCAGATGCCTAGACACAAATATAACACCAATCAATAACAGGCAGGACAATATGTCTCTCCTGGAGACCAGCAATCCACCACAGCAGGCACTGAATGTTCCAAAATAGCTAAAGTCCAAGAAAAAGACCTTAAAATAGCCTGTATGAAAATGGTGGAGTTCCTTAAAGAGGAAATAAACAAATCCCTTAAAGAAAGAAATACAGGAAAACATAAAGAAACAGTGTGAGGAAACAAATAAGTCCCCTAAAGAAATCAAGGAAAACATAAACAAAGAAGGCAAAGAAATGAATAAAACTGTTCAATACCTGAACATGGAAGTAGAATCTATGAAAATAATGTAATTCTGGAAATAAAAATCTTGGGAATTTTGAACAGGAAATACAGTAAGAAAACTTGACCAACAAAACATGAGAGATAGATGAAACAATCTCAGGTGTTGAAGATATGATAAAAATATGAATATATAAGTCAAGTAAATGGTAAACCTAAAAATTTCCTACACAAAGCATTCAGGAAACCTGGGACTATGAAAAGACTAAATCTAAGAACAATACAAGTAGAGGAAGAAGAAATCCAGCTCAAAGGCCCAGAAAAAAGTTCCACAAAATCATAGAAAATTTTCCTAACCTAAAAAGGGAGATGGCTATAAAGGTACAAGAAGCATATAGAACACACAAAAAAAAATTGGATCAGAAAAGAAAATTCCCTTGGTACATAATAATCAAACACAAAACATAAAGAACAAAGAAAAATATTAAAAACTACAAGGGAAAAGGCAAGTAACATATAAAGGCAGACCTGTTAGAATTACACCTGACATCCCTTTTCCCCTTTTTTTTTCCTGTTTTTATTTTTAAACTTTATTTATTCATTTATTAGTTTTACATCCTGAGCTCAGCCCCTTCCCTCCTCCCCACCTGTTCCCACACTCCCCCCTTCTCCTCCCTTTCCTCTTCTCCTCAGAAAAGGGTCCCCCCCCCCAACAACCCACCCTGGCTCTTCAGATCACATCAGGACTAAGAACATCCTCTTCCACTGAGGCCAAGCCAGGGCATCCTGTTAGGGTAAAGTGATCCAAAAACATGCAATAGAGTCCACATCAGGAACTGTCTCCACTCTACTTGCTAGGGGATCTACATGAAGACCAAGCTACCTATCAGCTACATATGTGTAGGGGGCTTAGATCCATACCCATACATGCTTTTTGGATGGTGCTTCAGTTTCTGTAAGCCCCCAGGGGCCTAGGTTAGTTGACCCTGTTGCTCTTCTTGTGAAGTTCTTGTCCCCTTCAGATCCCACTGTTGTTCCTCCCACTCTTCTACAAAACTCCCCAGGCAGCATCCAATTTGGCTGTGGGTCTCCGCCTCTGTTTCAATCCAGTAACTACTCATGCTGGCAAGAATGTGAAGCAAGGGGAGCACTACTCCATTGCTGGTGGGAGTACAAACTTGTACAGCTACTATGGAAATCAGTATGGTAGTTCCTCAGAAAGATTGGAATCAATCTTCCTCAAGATCCCGCTATACAACTCTTGGGCATATACACAAAGATGCTTCATCCAACCACAGGGACACTTGCTCAACCATGTTCATTGCTACTCTGTTCATAATAGCCAGAAATTGGAAATAACCTAGATGTTCCTTAACCAAAGAATTGATAAAGAAAAATTGGTACATTTACACAACAGAGTATTACTCAGCTCTTAAAAAATGACATCATGAAACTTGAAGGCAAATGGATAGAACTAGAAAAAAAATCATCCTGAGTGAAGTAACACAGACCTAGAAAGATAAACATGGTTTGTATTTGCTCGTATCTGGATATTAGCCATTAAATAAATGATATTTAAGCTATAATCCTTATACCCAGAGAGACTAGATATAGAGGAAGGACTAGGAGGGACAATGGGTTTCCATGGGAGGGGGAAATAAATATTATGGGTGGCCTGGATCCAGGAAAGGCAGGGATGAGAATTGGAAGATCAGGTGAGAAGGGGCAAGGGACATGTGTTTGAGGGAGGAAATGAGAAAAGACAGCTAGAATTGAATGGCATTTAAGAGGCAGTATGGAAACTTGGTGTAGTAGAAACTTTCTATAATATATGAAGGTTATCTCAATGAAGTCTCCAAATAATGAGGGAAATGAAACCCCAACTCGCCATCTTTTGTCACCAAACAAAGCTTCCACTGCTGGGATTTGATTTCATCCAATTGAGTTGCTGGTTGAAAATGTCTCATAGAAATTTCCAACAATCCAGGCTGTTGCTAAGACAATAGGTTGCTCTCTACAAACTGACAATGTGGCCCCATGACTGAAGACAACAGCTACACAACTCAATGACCATGAAATAGTAGAGCTGGTGTTTATTTGGACCTTCATCACCAAGTTATAGTGTCTATGACATCAAAAGATATTCTGCAGGTTACCAAAAGAGAAATGTAAACACCAACCCAGTCACAAAACTGTTGATCTGTCCTACCTGCAAAATACGCTAGGGCAATGTTGGCACAAATCTTATGAGAGTAAACAACCAATGTCTGATTTGACTCAAGGCCCACTGCATTTGATGGAACCCATATCTGACACTGCTTGGCTGAGTAGAACCAGAGACTAGATAGCCCAGAGACCTAAGGTAAACGCAAATACTATTGATCTGAAAATAAAAGTAACAATAAAAAGACTCCTAATAATATCTGATATACCCCTAGATGGATGCCTTATTCAGCCATCATCAGAGATACTTCCTCCTTCAGCAGATGGGAACAAATATACAGACTCACAGCCAGATATTACACACACACACACACACACACACACACACAGACAGACAGACAGACCTTGGAACACACAGCTTTAAACAAGATATTTCCATCAAATCCTTCTTCTCAAAGCCTAGGGAACCCTGTGGATGAAGACTGTGAAGGAGTGGGGCAAACAGAGGGGACAGACAACACAAGGATAACAAAGCCCTCTCAAACAACTGAGCAAAGCTCATATCAATTCACAGAGACTGAAGCAGCCATGACAGGTCTGACACGGGTCTGTTCCAGGTTCTCTGTATATATACTAGAGCTTTCAGTTTAGTACTTTTATGAGACTCCTGAATGTGTAAAAGAATAGGTCTCTGATTCTTTTTCCTTCTCTTGGGGCTCTTATGTTTTTTTGTTTGTTTGTCTTGTCCAAATTTGATATGATGGTTCTATTTTTATTTTATTTTATTTTGTTATCTTTTATTGTTAAGGGGGGTGGGAGGATTCTTCCCTATCTTTTCTGATTAGTTTTGGTTTGAAGTCTGTTTGTCAGACATAAAATAACTGCATTTGTTTGTTTCCTGGTTATATTTGTTTGGAATACCTTTTTTTCCTTTTTTTTTTCTTTTTTTACCCTTAGGTGATATCTGTTTTTGAGGTGATCTGTATTTCTTGGATGCATCAGAAAAATGAATCCTGTTTTATAATCCAAGCTCTCAGTTTATGTCTGTGTCTTTATTGGAGAATTGAGATCATCCATGTTGAAGAGCAGTGTTTATTAATTCCTGTTATTTTGTTATTATGGCATATAGCTCCCCCTCCCCTGACTAACTGCTCTGGGATTGTTTATTCTTTGTATCCTCTTGGGTTTAGTTAACCTTATCTTCAGACTAAAAATTTCCTCCTAGTGCCTTTTATACATCTGGATTGGTGAACATAAATTGCTTAAATTTGTTTTTTAGCATGAAATGTTCTTCTTTCGCCTATGATTATGATTGATAGTTTTGCTGGGTTTGGTAGTAGAAGATGGCATTTATAGTTTCTTAGAGGTTCTAAAACATCTGTCCAGATCTTCCTGTCTTTCAGAGCCTACATTGAAAAGTTGGCTGTTATTATAATGGGCCTGCCTTTTTATGTGCTTGCTGGTATATTCATAATAGCCAAAGACTGGAAACAGTCTAGATGCCCATTAATGGACTGATGAATGGATAGTGAAAATTTAGTACATAGTAAAATAGAGTATTATTTGGCTATGAAGAAAAAAATGAAGCCATAAATTTTTCAGATAAATAGATTGAGCTAGAAACAATCATCCTGAGCGAGGTAAACCAGAACCCCACAGACAAATATTTATGTTTTCTCTTATATGTGGATATTATCTCTTAAGTTTTAGATATGTGTGTTTCACTCTGTATAACCACAGAGGTTATATAACTAGTAAGGGGCCATAGGGGAGGAGGGTATCTTCCAAGGAAGAAGAAATTAAAGTACAGTGTTATAAAGAGATAAAGTAGAAAGTAGAATAGGGTGATTAAATGCGGAGGTGAGGTGAGGGTGTAAAGAAGAGAATATGGGGAGACAACTAACATTAAATGCCATTAAAAAGCTATTTCAAAACCTACTACTGTAGAAATATCTAAAAATACATATGAAATGAAAAGAGTTTGAATGAAGTCACCATATATAGGGGAGACAATGCCCCAACTAGGCATCTGATGCCACAAAACAAAACTTCAAGTGCCAGGAATGGGTTACATTTTATTGAGTCATTGGCCAAAGGGTATCCCATGGACCCCTCCATAAACATCACAGACTATTCCCAAGGCTATTGGCTACTATACACAACCTGATGATAAGGTTCTATTGCTGAAGATGCAACTTATATTATCAAATGTAGAGAAATCGAGCTGATGCCCAATTAGAATCTTCACCTTACTGACTAGCATTCATGATGCTGGAAGGTACTTTACACTACCAGAGGAGCAAGGTAATCATCAGTTTCTACTACCTACAAATTTTTTGATCTACAACAGGAGTTTACTTGCAAGATGTAGTGGTGTAATAGTGGCACAAATGTTATGGGAAATAATCAGTCACTTTTTGATGGATGTAAGACCCACTCCATGAGATGGCACTCATACATGACACTGGCAAGATTCCCAAGAACCTGAGACTATATAAGTCCTGGACCTAGGGGGAAAGCTACTAATATTATTCTGCTAAAGGAACATAGCAATAAAATGATTCCGAATGAGTTATCACTATACTTATAAAGTAGAGCAACACTTACCCTCATTAGAGAAGCTTTTTGTTTGTTTGTTTGGTTGGTTGGTTATTTTTCATTTTTTTGCAATGGTTGGTAAAATTAACACAGAGATCCATGACTGAAAAATGTGCAGATAATGAGAAACTTTGGACTCATCTGTAAATGGGATGTCTTTATGAACCCCCTCCCATCAAAGCTCAGTGATCTATGCAGAAGAAAAGGCAGAAAGATTGTAAGAGCCAGAGGTGGTAGATAACTCCAAGGAAACAAAGTCTTCCAGACACAGCAGTAGTGATGCACATCATATGAGCTTACAGAAACTGTACCAGCATGCACAAAACCTACACAGGTTCAAACCAGACAAGATCGCAGCACTGAGAGAGGGAAATGGCATGGGATCCCACTTAATCAAGAACCTATTTGAAATCTTTGCCCAATTTATACCTACTGGAAAAGGGAAAATCAATTTTCTACAGTGGAGTGTTACTAGATATATCATCTACCCTAGTGCAGGCCCTATTGCCGGGAGTAGCTGCTCAACACAAAACAGACTTCATGTTTTTTGTTTGTTTGTTTTTGTTTTTTGGTGTATGTTTGTTTTGTGTGTGTGTGCGCGTGCTTGCTTTTGTTTTGTTTTGGTTTTTTGAGCTATTGATTTTATTTTATTTTTTAAAGCTTGCTTGTGTATTTTGATTTTTGTTTTTTGTTGTTTTTCCAGTTTTTGAGAGAAAGAAAGGAAGAGAGACAACATGAAGTTGGGTGAGAAGGGTTGTAGAGCAGAACATTTGTTCCAATTCCCTCTCTTGTTTTTCCCTCTTCTCTCCCCAGGGTATGAAGAGAATTGCAGTGCTGTGACTAAAACCAGGGCCCTTGGACACACTCGGCAAGTGGTCTACCACTGAGCTGCTCCTGAGTCTTGAGCTGCTTGTCTGTGTTCTCTCCCAAATGGTAGATAATCTTCAAGGTGACCATTGGTTCCTTCCCTTCTTGGAACTTACAGTGCCAGTCACCAGCAAGAGAATGAACACAATCTTCCTTTCCATCTGAGAATGATTGAATCGTCTTTCCTGTTTTATAGTAAAGGCCAATTTTGTCTCTATTTGCACATCTATTTGGACATTTCTTCATTCTTTACAAATTATTTCATGTTTGACTTTTTGAATCCAAATAATATATCTCTGCCTTCATTGATTAACTTGAGTAAATTTAAATGCAACCTTATTTTGTATCTATATCAACATTCACTTTCATGGAATCTATTCTTTTTGTTAATTAATAGAGATATCAGGATAATTACTTAGTTGCTCACGCTAAGAAGCTGATATTTATATATGTCGTGGGAGCTGTGGCTGATTCACACTGACTTTGGATAGAGTTCAGTGCATTTAGCATGTTAAAAATATCCAAACCTGGGACTTTAGGGGCTCACAGAGACTGAACCACCGGCCAAAGAGCATGCATGGGACAGACTGAGGCCCACTATATATATGTAATAGATATTCAGCTTGGTCTTCATGTGGGTCCCCTAACAATTGGAACTGGGACTATCTCTAACTCTGTTGCCTGTCTTTGGATCCCTTTCCCATAGCTGGGCTCCCATCTCTAGCCTCAGCAGTAGAAGATGTTGCTAGTCCTATGGCATCTCTGATGAGAAAGGGAGGGAGGAATGGGAAGAGGGGAGGTGAGAGGGAAGGATACAAAGTAAATAAATATATTAATTAATGAAAAAAGTACCCAAGAGTCAGCTTGGCATGCTGGCATGTACTTGTTTAATCCCAGCACTGGGTAGATGGAGGCAGGATGATCAAGGTTATCTTTGACTTTTTAGTGAGTTTGATGAAAGTCCAGTTACATGAAGCTGTCCAAGCCAAACCAAAACCCAAGGAGTATTTCAGAATGTCTAATACATTAGCTGAGTCTATTATAAGCAAACAATAAACATATTTGAAAATAAATGCTTGGGATTTTGTAACTCATTACTTACTTCTGTCCATCAGTGCCGCCCACAAACCTTCTTCAGTGCCCCTTTCACTTCCTTGTTCCTTAAAGTGTAGATGAGCGGATTCAGCATGGGAGTCACTAAGTTATAGAAGAGAGTGAGAAATTTCCCTTGGTCCTGGGAAGAGCTGTTCCCGGGCTGCATATACATGTAGATGATACTTCCATAGAACAGGGAGACCACGGTGAGGTGGGAGCTACAGGTGTTGAAGGCTTTCCATCTCCCAGCAGCTGACTTGATCCTCAGCACAGCTGCGGCGATGTAACCATAGGACACAAGAATCAGGGTGAGGGGAAGCAGAACAATAAGGATAGCAAATGTAAAGGCCAGCATTTCCACTGGGCGAGCATCTACACAGGCCATTTTGATCAGAGCTGGCATTTCACACAGGAAATGATTAACTTTGCGGCGGCCACATCTGGACAGGGTCATTGTTAGTGGTGACATGACAATGGCATTGATGAGTCCACTCCCCCAGGCCACGGCCACCAGCCGCACACAGAGCTGTGGGTGCATAATGACCATATAGTGCAAGGGTCTGCAGACTGCAGCGTACCGGTCGTAGGCCATGACTGCCAGGAGGATGCACTCTATACCCCCAACCGACAGGAAGGAGAAAAGTTGGACCACACAGCCAGCATAGCTGATGGTCTTGTCTGGGCCCCAGAGGTTTACCAGCATCTGTGGGATGCAGCTGGTACTGAAGCAGAGATCCAGAAACGAAAGATTTGCCAGAAAGAAGTACATTGGGGTGTGAAGCCGAGGGTCCAATATACACACAAGGATAATGGTTGTATTCCCCAGCACAGCCACTGAATACAGAGTAAAATTTACTATGAAAAGTACCATCTCCAGGCGAGGGCGGTCAGAAAAGCCTACTAAGATGAAACCATACTTGGAGCTGTCATTGGACTTTTCCATTGTCTTTCTCTCACACCATCAGCTCTGTGCAGCTGGGAGGAACCAAATGAGGAATAGTTAATGTCTATTTCGTATAAAAAACATGCAGCACCAGAATCCAGAGAGGAACATTTAGCCACTGAGTCTAACATTTCATGAGTGGGAGACTACATTCTACCAAGAAGTAAGGACTGTTCATCACTGATTAAAACGATTTCATGTTTGGAAATGTTGACATAATTATCTTTTAATTTGAATTAATTAATTTTTAATTTTTAAAGACAGGGTCTCACATAGCCCAGGTTGGCTTTTGATGTAGTGAATTGACATTGAACTCTTGGCCCTCCTGTCTTCACCTCCCAAGCACTGAGATTACAGGCATGTACCACAGCACCCACCTATAATCTTTTGTTAAAGAGAAAAATTCTTCCAATGATTCATAAGACAAAGTATTTTAACTTTAATATCAGATCCTTCTTTGTTAACATGTTTGTAAGCACTTACCTCAACTCGACTCAGTTTTCTTTACACCCAGGCAGACTACTCTCCATATAACAGAGCAATCAGCTGTGTTATGACCCCAGTTGTATTCTACATTCCTTAAATGTAGACATTTAAAAAGATGACAACCAGGACTGAATTCAAAATGTGAGCTTTTGAAAAACACAAAACAAGTATCTATCAGAAGCTATATTAATCTTATTAATGTGGTATAAACAGGCATTTTCTTTACAGTGTCTATATTTCCCTTTTTATGTAATGTATAATTATATCTGCTAACTATCTCATGTGTGCCAAATGATATCTATACCACTCACTTTTTGGTGAGTAACAGTAGCTTGTAATCTAAGTTGCTAAGGTTAGGTAATATAGTCTGCCCAGAAATGAAACAGCCACTTATTTGTGTTTTGTGTTCTTTTAGCCTTTGAGAAATATCAGTACAATTGTAGAAGTGAGATGAACAGCAAGAGGGATAAATGGGGAGAATGTGAGAAATAAAAAGCAATTAGAAAGTATAATTTTAAAACAGGTTGATTCTAATATATCTAAAAAATGAAGATAATTTGACTCACAAATAACACAGTCAGAACTGGATTGAAGAGACCAGAATAAGTGACAGAGATAGGCAAAAGTGAAGCCATCTGCAGGCACAGAAGGAAACATGGCTTGTGAGAGTCTGTCAGCTTTTGGATAACCAGAAAGAATGACACAATGAGGATTCCTAAGTGGGAACTCCAACACATCCAGGCTGCTATGTGAGCTTGGGTGCTTCTCACCATAGTATGTTCAACCAGTAAACCACAAACAGAATACTAGCAGAACTTGTTGTTTTTTTTTTATCAGATGTGTTGATTTTTAAATAACACATATCTCTGGAGAAGACATCTAAAATCGATGGTATTATAGTAAATTATTTTTTTTCACAGACAAATATACCAAAGTAGAAAACAAAAACAAGAACAATATCCCCATTCTTTAGTCCTTAAGGCTCACCTGTTTTTAACTTTGCCCCCAACAATTCATGAATAAAACATACTAATGATTTTTTTTCTTATTATCTTCTCTTGTTATCTGGAATTTTGTGGGTTGTTGCAAATATGATTTAAGTAGAAAGTAATATGATTATGAAATTAAAGTACTATAGCAATTATTACAAAGGTCTTAACTTGTCAAATGACAGACTGAAAACCAAGTCCCCTGCACTTCTATGCATTATATTCTAGTTTCTGAAGATGTGTAAAGACCACTTGTTTCTTATATAGTTTTCTTATAGTTTGACTAAGTGATAAGAATAATGATACAGGTCTTCTTCAGAGAAAAGTTCCAATGAAGCAATCACCCAGGTTAGTTAAGCTACAGAGTAAAGAGGCAACTGCAACAGGAAACAGTGGTAGCATTTATCCTCTGTCTAGCTGCCATTTGGGCCAAATGGCCAGCCTTTCAGGGGCTTTCTGGAGCTGTCAACAAAGGTCCTACAGCAAGGACTTCCTGAAGACCTCCCCCAAAAAAGCAAGGTGCATGGGGATGCTCTTATAGCTCAAAGTAGGGAAAAGAGGACTGATCTTTTAGTATGAAAGTTGGTGCCTACAAGTTGGTGTAACCTGTTTTCTTGTCAACACCACAGGGACCACTTCCTCCTTTGGGTAATTAGCTGGTACTGCAGATAAGAATAGAAGAGTTAATTCTTATGGGGAAATGATGAAATGACATCTGATGAGAGTCAAAACACAGGTCTCTCTCAAGTTTCAATTTGGGATCAGAGGTGCTTACATCAAAATTTGACTGATCTTATGGTAAAATATTCTTGTTGACTGGTGGGGAAAAATCATCATTAGCAACCAACCATAGATATGCCATACCTCTAAAACTTTGCATTTAAATATTTAGACTATCCAGTTTTCTGAGGAGAAAATTTTAAATTCACATTTATTTCTATTTTAGTATGACTTTAAAAGCTGGTCCAAGAATAGACTATTTTCATTGCCACTTAACTTCTAAGTTTTGTAACTGTTGGATTGGTAAAGTTACTCAAAGGTAACAAATAGTAAATGAATACAAATAATTTGATTAATTGAAATTCTTTAATTTAAATTTAAAGATTTATTTATTTAGATTATTATTATTACTACTATTTGTGTGTGTGTGTGTGTGTGTGTGTGTGTGTGTATGTTTATGCAGGTGGCCCATGAGGCCAGAAGAAGGATCCCATGGAACTGCAGTTATAAGTGTTTGCAAACTGCTGAATGTGGGTGCTGGGAACTGAACTCTGGTCCTCTGGAAGAGCATCAAATATTCTTAAACTGTTGAGTCATATCTCCAGCTCTTAAACAAAAAACTAATTTCCCCTTTGGAGGTAAAACATTGATTACTCCTTGGAGGAAGTAATATTGCCCCCTCTTAGACATTCAGAATGATGACTGCTTCAGTATAATGACTCTGTAAGGTTGGTACACAGCCTAAGAATAAACTGTAGGCACACTCACTGATGCACAATATTATCATTTACTAGTTCTATTTAAGATAATACTATTTGAAACCCAAGACAGGACCTTATTTCAGAAGTAGAATATGTATAAAAACTATCAGGTTTAAATTAGTATCATTTTAAAGTTGTTATAAAAATAAAGTATGTTTGCCAGTGAGCAAATTGCAATAGCTTTACATTTTCTGATAAATCCTAATAGTTTTGAAAAACAGTGAAAGTGTAGAATCTGAAAAATGGAAATCTGTGATATCCTAAATATTAACAGGTATTTTAATATGGCTATTTTTCTAGGCTTAATGTTGACTGTAAGGAAAGAGTTAAGTTTGTGTCTTAGAACTGTGCTCCTAGGGGAGGTTCCAGGAATGTATTCCTGGGAAGCTGTTGCTATGGTGATGAAGGAGGAGGACCTTCAACTAGGTCAAGATAGCCCTGTCCTGGCATTCAATCTGTTATTCATGTCCTGCTGTTATGACTTTTTAGAGAATCCCTAACCAAAACAAAAGGATTGTTTTCATTTGGGCCAGGTCCTGTTGATCAAAGGATATTAAAACAGACCTTAGGTGGTCAAACTGACCACAGCTAGTTAGTTAGTAACAATGGACCAATCAGAAAAGGACATGACTGGCTACCTAAATGTTTGTCTGAGTCTCTCTGTACATTCCCAATATCGAGTCCCTACATATTTGGCAACTGATATTAATAGTCTATTATCCATCTATCTCCATGAGTTTAAAGTTCTATACCTAACTCAGTTTCCATTCTAACTTACATTACCAACTTAAAGACATCTTCGTAGACCAAGAACATCCTTTTAATACCTACTACATTGGTATTGATCTTTGTATATTGATACAAAATTAATATTTTATTTGGCTACATCAGTATTGATCTTTGTATATTGATACAAAATTGGGGTTAACCTTTTTTAAGGTATTGTACCTAGGTAACGCTTAAAAATTGCAGTGTGAAGTTTTGGCCCATTGATAACAACTGCCACAAACTGTTTAGGATGATTAAGGGATGCAAGCTAGTAGTCATTCAAACATGTCATTTGGTTAGGTACTAGTATAGTTTATCACAGATGTTTTCTAAGTTAACCAGAAATTGGGTTGCTGAGAGACAAGCACCATTTGCTTATCCAAATATATGGAGATAGAGGTGCTCTTCAAAGACCTCAAGAGATCTATAAAATTTGGCATTCAAAGGTTTCTTAAGATTTTTGATATTGAGACATGTCAGATCCTGACAGCATCCCCTATTCTACTCCAAGGAGAGGATGAGCATTGAAGAATCTCCATTTGGAGATGGTTACATTAGTGGCAAGCCTGTCACTGGGCAAGAAAAATCCCTTGCTTCAACTGTACACATAAATCAGTTTTAAGAGTTTTTTTTCCACTAAAAGTATTTTATACTTTTTTGTGGTTTTGTCTTCATGTATATCTGTGTACCATGTATATTCCTGGTGCCCATGAAGGCCAGAAGAGGGCATCATATTCTCTGGAACTAAAGTTACATATAGTTGTGACCTACCATGTGGGTGCTGGGATTCAAACCTGGGTCTTCAGGAAGAGCAACCAGTGATCTTAACTACTGACTCCTCTCAAAGCCCAGTTTTAGGTTTTTGTAGAATGGTTTTACTGAAGTTTTGGAAATTTGGTTAATATACAAAGTCTTTGACACATTGATTTTACTCCTCAAAATTGCTTATAAAGATTATTTGCATAAGTTCAAACAACATGCATGTGTAATATAAGAGGAAATGGATGAAATGCCCATTGACTAAATGATAATTAAGTAAAGGTTTGTATTTATGCAAATATGTAACATGGTATATGCATATTGATGTGGAGAAAACTTCAAAATATATTAAATATATTAATAATACTTCCAATGTATTAAGTATCCCCAAATTATGTTAAATATATATCAGATAAGAGTAAATTATACTACATAAGCATTAATAAACACTTAAAATATTACATATTGCACATATAAAATCTGTTAAACTTAAAAAATGTTGAATAATTTCATACATGCATATGTTATAGTCCTGTCTCTAACATGGGGACTGATCTACAGCTCAGTAGAGTGCATGCCTGGGTTTGATCCCAGCATGGAATAAACCAGGTGTGGTGAGCACACCAATCCCAGTACTCAGGCGGTACAGGCAGGAGGATCAGAAGTTCAAGTTCATTCTTGGCTACAAAGAGTCAGCCTGGGCTATGTTAACCAAAACAAACCAAGCCAAGACCAAAGAAAAACTACCTTGGTTTCCATAAATATATAAAGTTAACTGGAATTGAAAAAAGTAGATTTTTAAATTACATTTATTTGTGTGTGTGTGTGTGTGTAAGTCAGGGGACAACATGCAATTCTCATGAGTCACTTCTCATCTTTGTTGTTATTGTTGTTGGTGTTGTTTTCTAGACAGGGTTTTTCTGTGTAACTCTGGTTGTCCTGTACTACCTCTGTAGTTGTGTGCTACCACCTTCATGGCTCTCTTCTCACCTACAACATAGTTCGCAGGGCTTGAATTCAAATCATCAAGCATGATGGCAAACACCTTTACCCTCTCATCCATCTCACTACTCCTAAGAAATGCATTTCTGATTTCTTCCTAACATCTTTACATTTAAAAATGCTAGTAAACCAGGCATGGTGGCACATGCCTTTTATCCCTGCATTCCAGAGGCAGAGGCAGGTGGATCTCTGTGAGTTCAGGGCAGCCTGGTCTACAAAGAGAATCTAAGGTAGCCAGGGCTCTGTTACACAGAGAAACCCTGTCTTAAAAGAGCAAAACAAACAAACAAACAAAAACAACAACAAAAAACCTAGTATGCTACCACATAAAGTTCTGTTATATAATTATTATTTGGTGTTATTTCACTACTTAAAAGATAAATGGGGTAGGCAAGTCCTTCATAATTCCTGCTTTACAATTAATGTCTGTCAGAGATACTGGGCAAAGAGGCTGAAGATAGATGCTCTAATGTATTTGGGGACTGTCCAGGCAGCCAGTTGTGTGTCATTTCTTAGTTTTGGAAGCTGCTGGCTCTGCACTTCTTGTATAATCAGATATATTTATCCTTCTCAGGTCTCTGATGTGGTTGAAGTCTAGATAGGTATAGTCTCACAGTTAAGTTTTAAGTTGTTTAGGAATAAAAAAGGATGTTCTCAGTCTAAGAAGATGTTTTTAAGTTGATAAAGCAAGTTAGGATGGAAACTGAGTTAGGTATAGAACTTTAAACTCATGGAGATAGATAGCTAATAAAATATTAATATCAGTTGTCAAATATGTATGGACTGGACATTGGGAATGTATATTATACCTTATAATTTTTATAACTGTGGCCTAATTATTTAAAAAAAAAATTATGAGTTCTGGGAGAAGGGGGAGAGGGAGGGAGGGTGGAACTGGGAGGGGACTGTGATGGAGATGTAACTTGAAGTAATAAACATTAAAAAATGAAATGAAAAAATAGATAAATAAAAGCTTGAAAATAAATACAAATAACTTCACTTATGTCTAATATTTAGAATTGACTCTGAATGAAGACACATCATATCTTTGTTCTTAAAGCCAAAGTGCTATTTTAATTGGTTCACTGATGCTCATTAGACTCCATGTTTCTGTGTTTGACTAGGAGACAGGCCTAGATAGATTCAGAGTTCTGATTCACAGGAGCATACCTCATAATGAAATGGATAACTCAATCCAATCATCTCAGACAGCCTAGGGACTTAATGGTGTTGCTGTTTTCACAGATTGTCAGTTAGGTATAGAAAAAGTCAAATCAGAAAAACTGTAGAGCTGAGACTCATCAGATTTCCATCAAAAAACCCACAGCTTCTGTCTGGTCTTACATAAAACTTTAATTTGGCAGGCTCAAGTGCAGCCCATAAACACAGCACTATCTGCTATTTTTTTTTACACAAGCAGAACAGAAACCCGATTCCATTTACTCATGTATTTTCCTCTAAACGTCTTAGAAACCTTCAGGGATCCTGGGGACTGAAGTCAGTGGCTAATATTTAAAATGAGAGTAGGCAGGGTGGGAGAGGGTGATTTTCAACTTCTACAGTTCTTTATAGAAGTTGCAAAGAATGAGCCCTCAGGGATCTTGTTATGAAGATCATTAGGGCTGATGGTGACAATTTTGTTTCTTCAAGTCCACAGGGATCCATCTCTTGGAAGAGTGAAACTTGTTAGCACATTCTTTCATAATGCATGCAACTATTAAAAAGTTTCGAAAGAGTTTCATAATAATTCACAAAGTGAACTTGTCCCCAGGGTTATCTTAGGAGAAGCAGGCAATTATTCAGAGAGCTCAAGTGAGGTGGCTCCTGTCACCATTCTTCCCTTTACAGTTATCTCTCCATTGCTCAGAGCCCTAGAGACTTACTTATGACTAGTTACAGCACTGAACCTCAAACTTTATCATTGTAACTGGAATAATAACTCCCTCCCATGCAGAAGGAATTTCATTGAGCAGGGACTTACTGAAGTACCTAAGAGAGTTATTCTCATAGTGACCTTACTTCTTCTAAATTTCATTTCAGAAATATTTCCCTTTAAAAGTTTGAATTGCAGTATTACTCTGTGAATGCAATAATTATCCATCAACCATATCTTCAGCGAAAAACACTTTGTCCATACATGTTATTTATCTCCTCTTAAAGATCTCACAATCCAAAAGAAAGTAAAAACTAGGATGTTACAACATTGTGTCAAAACTAATATCCTGTTCCCAATAGACAAAAGGATAAACATTGAGTTACTTAGGCCATTGTGTTTGTTAACTACTTATTGTTTTTCTGCTTTGATATTTTCACATTCTATTAAATATAGTGTTTACTGATATATTTCTAATGTTCACCAAAATGTTAACACTCAGTAATTCCTCAAAAGTTCTTGATTCTATTATTATAAAAAGTGATTTAAAAGTAACAGTACACATATACAAAATTTCTTTAATTTTATTTAACAAACAGAAAATTTTTTGATATAACAGATAATATAGCTCAGTCCCCTGAGGTAACTCCCTGGATGTAGTAGATTCTAAAGTAAATATTTCAGCACTAATTTGGTATTGCCACCACATGGTAATGATCTATATATTATTTCATCTTTATGTATCTCCATTTCCCATAAACAAACATTTTTCATCTTACTGGCTGTTACATGACTGTAACTTCATAAATGAGTAAATAAATACATAAAGGTAAAGATATATATTATATAGTAAACAGAAGACTCACATTTACTAATGTTACATGCCCATAGGAAAACACATAACCAAGAAATAGACACAAGGTTGCATATGGTGGCGGTGTGTATCTATAATCCTAGCCCTTAGAAAGGCAGAGGCAAGAGGATTAGGATTGACTACATTGTGACTTTGAGCCAGCTTGAACTACATAAGACTCCAGTGATGTTTAGCTTTGATTGTCAACTTGACAGGATCTAGAACTCCTTAAGAAAGAAGCCCCTGGGCACACTTGTGAGGAATTATCTAGAGTAAGTTAAGTAATGTGAGAAGACCCAGGTAAAGGTAGGTGGTGCCATCCCTGTGTGCTGTGGTCCTGAACTGAATAAGAAGGAAGAAAGTAGTCAAGTACACTTGAGAAGAGATAACTCCTACTGAGAAAACACCTCTCTCAAATTGGCCTGTAGGTAAGCATGTGGGTCATATTCCTGATAAGTGACTGGTGTGACTTGGCTCAACCCAATGAAGACTGTGTTACCTATAAGCCTGTGGTCCTAGGTGATATAAGACAACAGTCTGAACAAGCCATGAGCATTAAGCCAGTAAGCAGCATTCCTCCATGGCTTCTGTTTCCAGGTTCCTGTCCTGAATTCTCTTCATGGTGGACTACAACTGCAAGCTGATGAGGGCTGAAAGATGCATTAATCTGTAGACATGACAAGTCATTAGGAGTCAGGTTGATATTGTGTCCACTTAGTAGAATAATGGTACTAGATTCTCTCCCAAGACTTACAACCTGTGTATGCACAGGTTTTTGTTCTGCCCAGTTCTCGAGTCCCCCAAAGACCACCAAGGAGCCATCACCGATGTAAAAGCATAAGGGTTGTTTATTCAGTACAAACTTAAGCTTGGACTCACAACTCTCACTGATGCAGCAGCTGAAGTTGGAGCCACGAGTTCAAGAAGTATAAAGCTTATATAGCAACTCAGACAAAGAAGCAGTCTTTTTATCATATGATTGGATGACATTTAGGTAACGAGTCATGTCCATTTCTGATTGGCTCATTATTATTGATCAACCAGCTGTGCTTAGTTTGGCCACCAAAGTTCTGTTTTGACATCCTTTGATAGTTACAGAATTTTTCAATAACCCAAACAACTGATGATATGGTCAGTATGACCTGGCCCAAATGGAAACAATTTTTGTTCTGGTTAGGGATTCTTCTAAGATAATCATAATAATATGCATGAATAACAGATCGGAAGCCACAATCGGGCTACCTTGGCCTAGTTGAAGGGCCTTCTCCTTCATCAGCACAGCAAGAGCTGAGACCATTCCTGGGAACATGGCTTTAAAGCATAAACTTAACTCTTCCCTACAGTCAACATGAAGCCTAGGATAATAGCCACATTGGTGAACTTGTAAACATTTAGGACATCACAAATTTCCATTTTGACAAAACTTTTTCAAACTCCACAGTTCTTAGCACAGTAATGGCATCAAGTATGGATTTCATCTTTTGGAGCAGTTATTATTTCCCTCTGGTAGCATACATAGTGCCTTTAGCACTATGAAAGCTAGCCAATAAGGGTGAAGCTTCTGGGTCAGTACTAGTTTAATATCTCACCATGTTATGTGACTCAAATATGTGGAGTCTTCAGTAATAGGACATTTCCATCAAGTTCTAGCAGGCAAACACTGACATTGTCAACATACTTCCTTCCCAAAACTCAGAGATCATTGGTGAAGAGAGGGTGAAAAGAACTATAAGAACCAGAGGGAGTGGATGGATACAAGGAAACAGTAGCTTCTGGACACAACAGGACAACTGTACATATGAACTCACAAGCTTATGACAGTATGTAAAGCTCTCTGCATGCTCAACTCAGACCAAGTCCCAGCATAGAAAGAGGAGGTGTACATGGTGTCCTGCTCCTAGTCAAGCAACTATTGGCAACTGATGGTCTCTGGGAGAGGGAAAGTCAGTATTCTTTAAGAGTTTTGCCAGTGCTCTCTCCAGAGTTACCCTTAGTCCTGCTGCAGCTTGCCTGCCTGAGCCCCTCCTCCCAGCCCAATTCTATCTTCTTGGGACTTGGCCTCCTTGTATGGACCCAAGTTCTTCCTAGGTTTCCCCATTACCACTCTCAACCTTTCCTTTTAGCCCATCTCCATTCACTTGTGACCCCCTACTGACCTGCAGAACACCACCCTACCAGAGACCCCACCCTACCACAATTTTCTGGGATCCAGAGCTGCTTTCTACCAGAGACTCTACAATCACCACAACTGGCTGGGATTTAGGGACTCCACAGACACCATACATGGTGAGGACCCCAGTTGGGCAATAGCAACCAAAGAACGGAACAGCCATCCAAAAAAGATGACAAGAGATAGCTGCACCAAGAAACACATCAAACACTATGTCTCATGCCTAGATTCTAGCAGGTTAACAAAAACAAGACAATATACCCCTTCCAGAAGCCCCAAGAAAAGAAATTTAGCTGAAATAAGAACAAGACAAAGATTTAAAAATAGTAATTATGAATATGTTCAAGAGAGGATATAAATAAATGCTTTAATGATGACCATGAAAATACAAACTGCTGAGTGAAATATTGAAAACAACCCAAGACATGAAAGTAGAATTCAACAAAAAATAGAAATTTTATAGAAAACTCAAGATGAAATAAAACTGAAAGTGAAAAACTCAGAATGCCAAGCGAAAACATCAGAGGAAAGCCTTACCAACAGATTAAAAGACCCAGGAGAAAGAATTCTATGTCTTGAAGATGAGGTACACAAAATAGATAGCTTAGTCAAGGAAAATGTTAAATCTAAAAAAATCTCCAGGCAAAAAACATGCAGAAAAACTGATACACTATGAAAACACTATGAATAATAAGCACAGAGCAGAGATTCTCAACCTTCCTAAAGGCTTCAACACTTTAATACAATGTTGTGGTAACCCCCAACCACAAAATTATTTTATTGCTAATTCAAAACTGTAATTTTGATACTATTATGAATCATAATGTATATATATGATATGCAACCCATGTGAAAGGGTTGTTCAACCCCCAGTGGGGTGACCCACAGTTGAGAATCACTGGTACAGAGGATAGAGAAGAAACTCAGGACTAAGGCACAGAAAATATTTTTAGCAAAATCATAGAAGAAAAAACTCCCTAATCTAAAGAGAGAGATACCTATCAAGGTACATGAAACATATAGAACACCAAATAGGATCATAAAATAAACTCCCCACAATATATAATATTCATAATACTAAATGTGCAGAACTAAGAAGATACATTGAAAAGTACAAGAAAAAGGGCCATGTATTTTAATCACACCTGAATTTTCACTAGAGTCTCTGAAAGTCAGAAGGGCCAGGATGGATGTTGTATGAGCTCTAAAAGACCACAAATGTCAGGCTCAACTACTATGCTCAGCAAAACTACCAATAAGAATCAATGGAGAAAGAAAAACATTTCATAATGAAAATATATTTAAGCAATTTTTATTCACCAATCCAGCTCCACAGAAGGAACTAGAAGAAATACTTCAGTCTGAAGAGAAAGTTAACTATACTCAAGAGACAAGGAAGAAATAATCCCAGAACAATTGATCAAAAGAGGAGGAAGAACAAGCAACAAGTAATGGGAAATAAACAATTTTCATTTAATGTCCTCAGTATTAATCGTCCCAATTCCCCAATAAAAAGACATAGACTAACATGTTGGACTAGAAAACATTCATATTTGTGCTGTATCCAAGAAACACACCTCACCACCAAAGACAGACATCACTTCAGGGCAAATAATGAAAAATGATGTTTCAAGGATAATGGAACCAGGAAGCAAGAATGTGTAGCTATTTTAAAATGTCTAACAAAATAGACTTCAAAATTCACTAGAGGAGATGGCAAAGGACACTAAATACCCATTAAAGGAAAGGCTATCAAGAGATTATCACAATTCTAAACATATATACACCAAACACAAGGCCATCCAAGTTCATAAAAGAAGTACTACTACAGCTTAAATCACACATTGACCCTCACACACTGATAATGGGAGTCTTCAATACCCCACTTTCACTAATAGACAGATTATCCAGACAAAAACAACACAGGCTATTCCGCACTTTCTCTTCTATTAGGACAACTTCCTGAACAGAACACCAAAAGCTCAGACACTAAGATCAAAAATGAATAAGTGGAACCTCATGAAATGGAAAAGTTTCTGTAAGGCAAAGGACACCATCAATAGGACAAAATAGTAGCCTACAGAATGGGAAAAGATCTTCACCAACCCCACATCCAACAAAGGGTTAATATCCAAACTATATAAAGAACTCAAGAAATTAAACACCAACAAACCGAATAGCTCATTTAAAAACAGGGTACAGAGCTAAACAGAGAATTCTCAACAGAGGAATATCTAATAGGTGAGAAGTACCTAAGGAAATGTTCAACATCCTTAGTCATCAGGGAAATGAAACTCAAAATGATTCTGAGATTCCATCTTACACCCAACAATGACTAAGATAAAAAATTTAAGTGACAGCACATGCTGGCAAGGATGTGGAGCAAGGGAGAATACTCCTCCATTGCTGGTGAGAGCACAAACTTGTACAACCACTTTGAAAATCTATCTGGCAGTTTATCAGAAAATTGGAAATAGTTCTACCTCAAAACTCAGCTATACCACTTCTGGACATGTACCCAAAAAAATGTTCCATCATACCTCAAGGATGCTTGCTCAACTATGTTCAAAGCATACACCAAACACAAGGCCATCCAAATAAACAGGACTAAAATAGCCTGTTTATTTGCAATAGCCACATAAACTGGAAGCAACCTAAATGTCCCTCAACTGAAGAATGGATAAAGAAAATGTGGTACATTTACACAATGGAATACTACTTAGCTATTAAAAACAAGGACATCATGAAATTTGCAGGCAAATGGATGGAACTAGAAAATATCATCCTGAGTGAGGTAATCTAGACCCAGAAAGACTCGCATGGCATGTACTCACTTATAAGTGGATATTAGCCATAATGTACAGGATAACCATACTATAATACACAGACCCAAAGAAGTTAAGTAAAAAGGAGGACTCAAGGGAGGATGCTTGAGTCTCACTCAGATGGGGAAATAAAATAGACATCTGAAGTAAATGGAGGGAGGGAACTAAATGGGAGGAGTAGGGAAGGGAACAGGGGTGAAGATTAGGTATAGGGAGGGGGGAGGATTGGGAGAGGGAATGGAAATCAGCGTGGGGGGCATCTCTGAGATAGGATAGACTCCCTAGAGTCTGTGGGAATGACCTTAGCTGAGACTCCTAGCAGCAGGGGATATGGAGACTGAAGTAGGCACCTCCTGTAACCAGGCAGGACTTCCAGTGGAGGGAGGGGGACACCAATGCACCCACAAAACCTTCAACCCAAGATTTGTCCTGTTTACAAGAAGTGCAGAGATAAAGATGGAGCAGAGATCAAGGGAATGGGCCAACCATTGACTGGCCCGACTTCAGACTTACCCTATGGGAAAAAGCCAATCCCTGACATTATTAATGAACTCTGTTATGCCTGCAGACAGGAGCCTAGTTTAACTGTCCTCTGAGAGGCTTCATTACAGACAAACAATAGGCTGAGCTGGGGGAATCTTGTGGAAGAGTAGGGGGAAGGATTGAGGGAGTCCTGGAGTCAAGGACAGCACAAGACTTAATGGAGTAAACTAACCTGGGCCCATGGAGGCTCACAGAGACTGAACCACGAACCAAAGAGCATGCATGGGCTAGACGGAGATCTCCTACAGGTATGTAGTAGATCATTTGGGTATCCTAACAATTGCAGTGGGGGCTGTCTCTGACTCTGTTGCCTATATTTGGATTCCTTTCCCATTGTTTGGCTGACTGTCCTCAGTAGGAGAGGAAGGGCTTAGTCCTGTTGTGATTTGATGTATCAGGGTGGGCTGGTACCCACGAGTACTCTGAGGAGAAGGTGAGGGGGAAGGGAGTGTGTGAGAGTGGGACTGAGAGGAATGGAGAGAAGGGGACTGTGATCAGTCTGTAAAGTGAATAAACAAATCAATGAAAAATAAATAAGTAATTAATAAAAACAGTAAAACACCTAAAACTAAAACAAAAAACTAAACACAGAAATCCTGAAGTAGGCCCCCAGTGTATGAGGAGGCTCTCGGCCCCTCATATGACTGCTGAACTGGGGCGGGGGACTGTTATGTAGGGACACTCCACTCCAGAGGAGTGAGATGGAAGGGATGGGGGACAGACGGTGGGAGAGCGAGACTGGGAGTGGTGGAAAGAGGACATTGTGATGGAGATGTAGCCTGAAGTAATAAAAAATATTTAAAATAATAATGTTATAAATCAAATAGACCCAAAAGACATATGCAGGACATTACAAACACAGTAGAATATACTTTCTTTCCAGCAGCCCATGCAACTTCCTCCAAAATTGACCACATATTAGGATGCATAACAAGTCTCAGCAGCAATTAAAAACTGAAATAGCCACCTGCATCTTATCTGACCACCATGGATTAAAGCCAGTCATCAACAACAGGAACAGCAGAAAGTATACAAACTCATGGAAGCTAAACAACTCATTATTGAATAAAAATTGGGTAAAGGTAGGGTCAAAAATAAAACTAACAAATGGGTCCTTGTGATGCTAAGAAGGTTATGAACAGCAGAGTGACAGCCTATAAGACTGGAAAAAACTTTAACAATTAAAGATATCTGATAGACAGCATCTACAATACACAAACATCTGAATATCAAGAAAATAAATATGTCAATTAAAAATGGGATACAGAATAAACAGAGTTCTCAAAAGGAGAAACACAAATGGCTGAGAAACACTTTAAATATGTTCCCCAGCCTTAGTCATCAGGAAATTTCAAATTAAAGCTATTTTGAGATTTCATTTTATCCCAGTCAGAATGACAAAAACAAATAAAACAAATGACAGCTTATGCTGGAGAGGAGGAAAGGGAAACATTTATTACTGCTGGAAGTGCAAAACTGGTTCAGCTCCCATGGAAATTAGTGTGAATGTTCCTTAAAAGCTGAGAATAGGGCTGTTTAATCTGTTTATCTGATCTTGATTTAGCTTCAGTAGGTGGAATCTATCAAGAAAATTGTCCATTTCACTTAAGTTTTCAAATTTGGTAGAGTATAGATTTTTAAAGTAGGATCCAAATATTCTCTGGATTTCCTCAATGTCTGTTGTTATTTCTCCCTTTTCATTTCTGATTTTGTTGATTTGTGTTTTCTCTCTCTGTCTTTTAGTTAATTTGGTCTGTCTATTTTGTTGATTTTCTCGAAGAACCAACTCTTGGTTTCATTGATTCTTTGTATAGTTCTTTTTATTTCTAAGTTGTTGATTTCAGCCCTAAATTTGATGATCTCCTGCCTTCTGCTCCTCTTGGGAGTGTTTGCTTCTTTTTTTTCCAATTTACCCAGTTTAGCTGTTAATTCGCTAATATGAGCTGTCACAATTTTCTTTTTGAAGGCACTTAGTGCTATGAACTTTCCTCATAGCACAGCTTTCATTGTGTCCCATAGGTTTGGGTATGTTGTGTCTTCATTTTCGTTGGATTTTAAGAATGGTGCTGGTCCAACTGGATGTCCATTTGTGAAAGAATGAAGTTACACCCATACTTATCACCCTGTACAAAACTTAAGTCCAAGTGGATCAAAGACCTTAACATAAGGCCGGTCACACTAAATCTACTAGAAGAAAAAGTGGGAGAAACCCTCGAAATGATTGGCACAGGCGACAACTTCCTGAACAGAACACCAACAGCTCAGGACTTGAGATCAACAATCAATAAGTGGGACCTCATGAAACTGAAAAGCTTCTGTAAGGCAAAGGACACTGTCATTCGAACAAAACGGCAGCCTACAGACTGGGAGAAAATCTTCACCAACCCCACATCTGACAGAGGGCTAATATCCAAAATCTACAAAGAACTCAAGAAATTAAATGCCAAGAAACCAAATAATCCAATCAAAAAATGGGGGACAGAGCTAAATAGAGAATTCACAAAGGAGGAATCCCTAATGGCTAAGAAACACTTGAAGAAATGCTCAACATCCTTAATCATCAGAGAAATGCAACTCAAGACGACTCTGACATTCCATCTCACACCTGTCAGAATGGCTAAGATCAAAAACACAAATGACAGCACATGCTGGCGAGGGTGTGGAGAAAGGGGTACCCTACTCCATTGCTGGTGGGAATGCAGGCTTGTGCAACCACTATGGAGGTCAGTCTGGCGATATCTTAAAAAACTTGGTATAGCTCTGCCTCAGGACCCAGCCATACCACTTCTGGGTATACACCCAAATGCCTCTTCACGGAATCATAAGGAAGTTTCCTCATCTATGTTCATAGCAGCCCTATTTGTAATAGCTAGAAACTGGAAACAAACCAGATGTCCATCAACCGAAGAATGAATTAAAAAACTGTGGTACATCTATACAATGGAATATTATTCAGCTATCAGGAACAATGAAATTATGAAATTTGCAGCCAAATGGATGGAACTAGAAAAGTTCATCATGAGTGAACTAACCCAGACTCAGAAGGACACATATGGCATCTATTCACTTATAGTAGGATTTTAGCTATATAGTAGAAGGTATCGATACTACAACTAACACACCAAAGGGAACTTGGACATAGACTTCTTATTTTTAATTTTTATTCTTTATCTATTTTTATATATTAGTTATATTTTTTTTCTATTTTTTAGTCTTTTTTAATCTATTGTATGCTTATTGGTTTGTTTGTTTAGTAGTTCTCTCTCCCGGGCAACGAGACACTTTTCACTGATGGTACTGCTTCGTAGATCCCCAATGAATGAAGAGGCTCTTGACCCTCATACAACCTCTCAACTGACATGAGGGACTGTTATATAAGGACACCCCACCCCAGAGAAATGGGATGGAAGGGTTAGGAGGTAAAGAAAAAAAATGAAATGTGATGTTTCAGCCTTTTACTACTAATTGTCATAAACTGTTTAGGGTAATTAAGAAATGCAAATTAATGGTTATGCAAGCTGGTCATTCAGTTGGGTACTATGACAGCCTGTTATAGTTACTTTCTAAGCTAATCAGAAATAAACCAGCAAGAGACAAGCAACATCTGCTTACCCTAATATAAGAGATAGATAGGGCCTCTTCAAAAACCTCAAGAGATCTACAGAATATGGCATTCAAAGATGTTTTTGTAACTTTAGATTTTTTTTTATATCAAGACATATCAACTCCTGACAGCACCCCCTATTCTCCTCCAAGTAGAAGATGAGCATTGAAGAATCTCCAGTGGGAGATGATTGAATTAGTCGTAAGCCTATCTCTTGGTAGGAAAGCCCCTTGCCCCAAGTGTAGACAGAATGCTGTCCAAAAAGGATAAAACCTGTAAGCAGGCTTGTAACCGAACTTTTAAATTATTATTTAACACTTATTTATTTATTACTAAATTCACTTATAACAAACACCAACAATTTCTTAACTATTAATCCTATAAA
>CAJQZJ010030809.1:0-27381 GCA_907164525.1 Lophiomys imhausi
GTTCCTGTTCTCTTCCCTTGGTTCTCCACTTCCTCTTTTAACTCTGACTGTGTTTTCTTTATTGTTTCTATTTCTATTTTCATGTCTTGTATGGTTTTGTTCGTTTTGTACATTTCCTTCTCCAGCTTGCTTGTTTTTGTATGAAAATCTTTCATGGCTTTTTCCTTTTCCTGTTCAAGCTCTGTCACCTTGGCTTGGAGCTCTTTAATGGTGTTGTTCCTTGTTTTGATTTGTAGAATTGTGGCTTCTTTGAATTCCTTCATAGATTTAAGTTCTTCTTGAAGGGACTCTATCACTTTCCATAATGCAGAATTGTCAATGTTTTCATGTGTTTCTGTTGGTGTGTGGTCATCCGAATTGGATGAGCTAGGATGATTCTGCTTTGTTGGAGTCATAATACCTTGATTTCTATTTTTTTTTTTTTTGACCTTTCGCCATTGGATGCACTTAGCTGTCTGTTTTCTGTGCTTGGAACCACAGTGGATGATTTGGTTCAGGGGACGAATTACTTGGCTATCTGTCGTTGCTTACAGGGGTATTTCAAGGTCACTGTGATTTTAATCGCCTGAGGCACTGTGAGCTGGTGCAGCCTATTCCAAGTTGTGAGTAATGGACCAGGATTGTTTCACTGCTCCCAATTCAGACTTCCCTATGTTGCACTCTGAATTATCAGCCTGTAATGGTTCTGATGGTATGGGCCTGTTTGCCCAGGCACAGATTCTGTGGGCTTTGTTCGTCGTCACGGAGGCTGACAGGGTCTGGCTCCACACCTAATATGTCTGGATTTTCCAGGATACAGCTATGGTCCCGATTTCTGGTTTCTCTCTAGGTTTCTCGCCACAGGGCTGGACTCTGTGCCTGATTCCCCACCTGTCTGCGCCGCCACGGGTCCCGTGGGTACCCCAAGCCCCGGATCCTCTGGCTGCCAGAGTTGACCTCTTGTCCCAGCAGCTCAGCCGTGGGTGCATGGATCCCTGGCCCCGCCCACGCCTGTCTCTCTCCCCAGATGATCTGCCGTGGGCTCACGGGGATTTGGCCCTGCCAGCCGTGCTCCCTCCCCAGCTGCCCTACCGTGAGTGTGTGGGATTCGGCCCCTCCTGCCTGCTTTTGTGTTCCCAGCTTCCCGCGCTCTCTCAGAACCTCCCGCCCTCTGCTTTACGAGCGGCTGCAGACCACCCGCTGAGCCCCCTGTTTGTTCCTTGCTAAGACTTCCACTATCTTGCAAAGTTTTTTAAGTGGGTATAAGTTCAACCTGATGTGTGGGGAGCCCAATAGGCCAGCGATCTATGGCCAAGTAGACCCTAATTCTGCCTGGTGTAAGTTGGGATCGATCTTACCAGGTGCCTCTCCAAATGGGAGTTCCCGAATCCCGGGTTTAGTGGCTTCCGTGTCTGTGAGAGATGGGTGAGAGCCTTGCCCTGGGACTTTTAACAGTCCCTTGGGAGCTGTGAGTGTTCCCGGGGGGGGGGGGGGTCTAGCCCCTCCGGTTTTTGCACAGTGCCCAATAACTCTGTGTTTTTTATGGCTCTTTTTTCCCCCGCATTCAAAATGCTTCAGTGTAGGTCGCCACCATCTTGGCCTGCCAAATGAATACTTTTCATCATTTAACTGAATGCTTTGAACTATGAGTTGTCAATCTTTTATCAGAAGAAATGAGTTTTCACTTTAGTTCATTTTATGTGTGTTTCCTTTTTCCTCCTCTGATTGGTTTCTTTCGTTCAGTTGGAACTGTAACTTAATTGTCTTTACTGCAGAATATTGAGAGTATATATAGCTATACTCTTTCTTAGTTATAGTTGATAGCTTATGAATTAAACCTGAGCCCAAAAGTTATAGCAGATTTATGTCTGTTGTTGACAGACTAAGCAGGGGATGCAGAAACAAAGATAACTTGTCTCACATCCTTTAATAACATCATCAAGAGAGGAACACAAAATATGGAGGCTGTTAATCTAGATAGTGATACCTACTAGAGACTTCTTTTCCTAAGGCAAAGATCAATACAGTGAAACCTATATGTCATTTTGTTTAAGCATTGTGACATAATAATTATAAGCCACCAGGATATTTGGTTTTATAATTGATGAAACCCTACAAGTCAATTTAGAGAACCATAATTACTACTGGTTTTCCTAAAGGAGCATGATTCCTACACTAAAATATAAAGTTTTTTTGCTTTTTAGTGTAAAAACAAAGTGACTGAAAATATTTAAAAAGATAACCTTCACTATTATAAAAATATTGATGCAGAAAACAAGTTGGGAGGCCGTTCTTCCCTTTCTGTTGTTGTTTTAGGTTTACAACAAAACCTTCAGTAATGCCTTCATTATTAAATGTGTGATATTTGTTTTCAGTTCACATGTAATTTATTTGCCAATCTGTTATCCTTGGAAGGGTTGTAGTATTCTATTTGCTACTATTGAATCTAGACATAGTGTCTTCCATTAGAATTACACACTTAGTATTAAAACTTCATGTAGGCAGATGTTACTTACACCCAGATAACCTTTGTGCTTGTGAAGATACAGAATTCTAGGGTGTAAATATTTTTATGTTAATAATTATAATAAAATGCCATGTAAATTTTGATTCATCATGTAAAGACTGCTTGCATTGGATCTCAAGGTCTATATCCCATAATAAATTAGAGCTTGTTGTTTCATAGAGTCCTTATGTAAGAATTATGAGCACTAGACATAGGTAGTAGGTATTCCATGAAATATGGAGTCATATACTGTGATTTGATAAGCTTTATTTCACATGCAGGTCAATGACACACTTACAGTTTGTTAATGCCATCATATTGTCCACATTCAATTTACCTTCTATTTTAAGGACATATCTTTCTGTATTTCTTGCAGCTCCTAGTTAATTCTCTCTAAGTGGAAACATATTTTAAGTCATTATATTTTTTATGAATAGTTGTGGGTTATTCAAGTTTATTTCATCTTGTATTTTTCTTGTCTCATTGTTCTATTCTTTTCTTTTCCTTTTATATTATTGTTCTTTTGTTCCTGACCCTGGAGCTTCTAATTTAGTGTGTCTTGTGATCTCAGAAATTTCTCCACCTCTTCAGGATGATCATTAACAACTACTTAAAAAATGGAAAAAATTACATACTACATATTACATACTACTTCCATTATTTTCCTAATATCTTAGTATTAGACAGGTACTTGTTATACTAGGTTATGATTTCTACTATATTGTAATATAGTAGAAATATACTTTTATATTAACAAAGTACAAGATGTACTAATTCTTATAGATAGAACAAACAATTTAAATAATATATCATATTTCTATCAGCAATTAAGTCTAATATAGATTCAAGGAAATGAATTTAACTTGGTCAGATTTACTTAGAGAAGAAAATTGATGACTCATTTTTAAAAGTGTTTATTCACTACTTCATGCAACATCTCCATCACAGTGCCCCCCACCCCTCCCAGTCCCACCCTCCCACCCTCTTATTCTACTCCTCCAGAGGGGGTGTTCCCACACATCAGTCCCCCACCCCAGTTCAGCACTCACATGAGGGCAAAGAGCCTCCTCATATACTGGAGGCCTACAAGGCAGCACCACTAGGGCAAAGTGTCTCATCAACAAAGTCTATGTTCCTGTTCCTTTTGGTGTATTGGTTGTATAAATGTGATCCTTCTATTAGAGTTCTGAACAAGGTGCTGTGATGATTCCTAATAGTAATCATCATTATCATTCTTCTGATGTTGGGAAATGATCATGTTAAGAAATGAATGTCTCCTTTATGATACAGTCCCAAATGAGTCAAAGTACTTGATTAGATTCAAAATTAGTGGTGTTCTTAGAAGGACCTGTAATGAACTTGACCTTGGAGGTGCCTGTTTCCCTGTCCTCTCTGAAGATTTGAAAGCACAAAATGAGGTCTACGATGACTAAGAGATTATGACTACTGTCTTAATTAATCTTCATAATAACTTGAGAGGACTTCGAATCACCATGGAGACAAATTCCTGGTTATGTTTGTGGGGTTAACTACAGTAGGTTAATGGATGTGGGAAAACCTATATTAAAGTAGTTGGTACTATTCCATGGGCTGGGAACTTAGACTAGATGAAAAAGAGAAACCAAGATCAGGATAAATATTCATCTCTTCCATTTCCTAACTGCAGGTGCCATGAGACCAGATGCCTATATCTACTCCCACCATGATCCATTGTGATACAAGAATCATGTGCCAAAATAAGCCATTCTTTCCTTAAATTGCTTTGGTTGAATATTTTGTCAAAACATCAAGACACGTGGCCATTATGGAAATTAGAAAACTTGGAATGCTCTACCTCAAGACCCAGCCATACCCCTACTGGATATATACCCATACGATTCCTCAACAAACTACAAGGACATCTCCTCATCTATGTTCATAGCAGCTTTATTTGAAATAGCTAGAAACTGGAAGCAATCCAGATGTCCCTCAACCTAGAATGGATAAAACAAAACAAAACAAAACAAAACTGTTGTATATTTACACAATGGAATGCTACTAAGCTATCAGAAGTAATGAAATCATGCAATTTGTGGCCAAATGGATGGAAGTAGAAAAGCTCATCTTGAGGGAGCTAACCCAGACTCAGAAAATGTACATGGCAACTATTCTGTTATAATTGAATTTTAACCATGTAGTACAAGATAACTATCCTACAACCAACACACCAAAAGGAACAGGAACATAGATTTTGTTATCTGTTAGTGGGACACCTTCCCCTATAGGAGCTGCCATATAGGCCCCCAGTGCAAGAGGAAGCTCTTAGCCCACATATGACTGCTGAACTGGAGGAGGGACTGATATGTAGGGGCACCCCACTCTGGAGGAGTAGGATAGGTGTGAAAGGGGGGAGAGGGTTGGAGTGTGGGACTGGGAGGGGTGGAGAGAGGGGACTGTGATGGACATGCAACTTGATGTAATAAATAAACAAAAAATACAGCTTCCTTGGCAATAAACAAATTAAGTACATCATATAATTCCAATTATCCATACAGAATAGAATTATTTTATTTCATTTATCTTATTTATAATTAAGTAATGAATATGTAAATGTATTCTATATCAAGTTAAATAATTACAGTAAACATATAAGGAGTTCCAACTAGGTACAGAATAGAATACTTCTATCAAAGACAGCGATAAGTATTACTTATATTAAAGATAACACCATTTCAGGGCTGGTGAAATAGATCAGAGAGTAAGAGCTTGCTGCTCTTACAGAGGATTCAGGTTCAGTTTCCAGAATCCACATGGCAGCTCACAACCATCCTAACTCCAGTTCTAGGAAGTCTGTCACCCTCCACTTGAAATATATTGCAAACAAACATACATACATGCATGTGACAATCATGTGCATATTTTAAAAATAAATAAATACACAAACCTTTTAAAAGATAACATCTTAAAATTGGCTTACAAGCACATGTCCTCATTGATATTATCACATAATAAAATGTAAAATAATATCCTTTATTCTGTGCTCACTGACTCATTGACTATTTTAATTTTGCCTTTTCATTTGTTTGGGGAATAGCAAGAACTTATTAGATACTTAATAATTATCTGAGTATACTTACCACACCCAATACATTCTCTTGTTCTTATGGGTGCTAGTATATATTCAGAATGGGAGAGCTTGTAGAAATATGTGTGTAGAAAGGAGTGAAGTGGTGAGGACACATGGGGACATGGTGTAAGCTGTCTCTCAAAAGTTGCAACTGTATACTGAAAAGATTACCTAATCTATCACATTTTTCTACACCAAGCAGAACACAGAAGAGTATTGAACTTGGGCCCCGATGGTCTGTTCTAGTTCAGTACTATTGAGTTATGAGGACATGTGGAAGCCAGGGCACAGTGGCTACCTGCAGGGGTGCCTTCACACTTCCCTGTGTTTTTCACTCTCTGTCAAAAACCAATCTAGCCCTTAACAATCATTCCACTTCCTCTTGCAATTTCATATTAATCACTCTACTATTAAATGGAAACAAACAAAGCCACCACCTTCTTCTATAATCATGTATTTCTTTCTATTTTTATTATCATCACTTTCATTTGATTATCATACTTACTGAACAATTGAAATGAGGATTTTAATTTTTCTTTTAGCATTATATTTTTTCTCTCTCCAGTTCATTCTTTAATAGAGTCCACCTTAAAACAATTTCCCTCTTGTTCCAGCAACATGCCTCAGTAGGTAAAGACTCTTTCAAACAAACCTGGCAACCTGGGTTAGCTCCATAGAGCTCTCAGTGGAAGGACAGAACATTCTAGAAAAATGTCCTCTGGATTCCACATGTACACTGTGGCACATCATGTGTACACAGTAACAATAACAATAATAGTAGTGATGACAATTTGAAAAATAATTTTAACAATGTATATTTATCTAACAAATATTTGTTGACTAAGTAACATTTGAAAGGAGTTAGCACGTTATTTTTTTTCTCAATAGATATTTGAAAAAAATGAGTTTTTTCTTGCATTTTATACTTAAACTTAAAAATTTATTTTACCTCTAAATTGGACATATCTGTCCCAGTGTCTTAAATCCAAACTTGTACTTTTAAGCTCTTCTTTGTGAGGCTGGGGCTAAGACTCTGATAACCACATTTCTCAGCCTTTCTTGACAAATAGCTTGCATTCAGATAGTCAATAAAACAAATTAGAGGGAAACAGAAAGATATAAGGAGGGCAAGGTGATCATCCTCCATCTCTTTCTCCTCCTTTTGTACATGCAAGAGCAATGCAATGCTTCAGTAGCTTAAGACAGCTTCTAGCTCTTTTGGGACCCATGCTAAACAAAGATGCTGTTTCAGGTAGAGCAGGAGCCAGTTGGTAACATCTCTGCCCCAATGATGTGAACTGGATCTCTTTGTATGTCTTTGAATTTTGCCAACCTCCTTCCTTCCTATCTATCTTCCAGATAATGTAGATAATATTTACTTTCTGCATTATTATATCTGAATTTGTACAGTTTCATTAGGGTTTTGGTTTTTTTGACACCTGTAAAACCAACTTCCTGAAAAAAAATTCTGTTGAAATGACCGGTGAGGTTCAGTTATTCTTAATAGATCCTGATTAACAGAATAAGATACTTGTTCTCCCTCAGCAGGTCCACTTTCATAGCATCTCATTTTTAGTTGCTTCAAATATGACTTTTTTTTTTTTTTTAGTGGAGGAATAGTGCAGCAGTTAAACGTATTTGCTAATGTTGAAGAAGACTGTCTTCCTCCTCAAATTCCAGCTCCCAGTACCTAAGTCATTTAACTCTTAACTGCCTGGAACTACAGCCCTACTCTCTTCTGGTTGTACAGGTGCTGTGCATGTGCACACACACACACACACACACACATACATAAAATAACAGTAAAAGACATTAAATTTAATTGTCTTGGTTATGTAGCTATATACCAACTATATTATGGAGACAGGTTTTTAACCTCTTTGGGCGACAGGTTCTTCAAATTGACATGAGCTAAATAATTGTATGTACTTTACAAATGTGTCCTAAAATTATCAGTGTCTACATAATAAAAGAAATGCTCCATATAACTTAGTTATTACTTTTACTACTTCCATAATATATTTAAGAAACACATACTGTGATAAAAATATGGCACTATTGTCTTAGCAAAGAAATGAGAACCTAGTGGAAAAGAAAAAAAAATTCATGAAGTCACGTTTACTATAGTAGGTGTACACATATAATACTATAGTCTTATAAAACATGGAAAATTAACAAAGTCGTAGCCAATCATAATGAAATTCTTATTGGGTATAAGTAGAACTAAATTGCTTACAGAATTTTACAAGTAAAGGGGGAATAATCTACAGAAATTATGACAGCATAGGTGGATTTCTTAAATCATAAATTTCTTTTTTGCTTTGAGAAAAGTTAAAATATTATCAATCTGAAAGTGTTGATGCTGAGAATGCTCATTTAATTCAAAAGAAGCAGAATTTTGTTCTTTCTAATCAACTTTCCCTTATTTTGTGTCAGTACTCATAAATCTACTTCACCATGACTGAGATACCTCTTTTAGTAATTAATTATTTTTAGACCTGAATAAACAAATTCTAATGAGTTATAATATGTATACCATATTTGGATAAATAGGACCAATGCTCAGTAAAATTTCTCTACAGAGATAGGACCATAAATTCTACTAAATCAATTGAGTGATTTTCATGTTAAACTGGAGGAGGTTTGTGCTACTTTTTGACTTCATGCTTTAAGGCTCAGCTCAGTTCCTTGGCCTCATCCACTTGAGCAAGCTATAAGAGATTGAAAATAAGCAAAAGTCATATGGCACCCAGAGTTTGGCAATTAGAATCCATGCTTACAGCCTGAAAAGGTCCAGATAAATAGTAACTTGCTAGCCAAAGAGTGGGGAGCTCCCTTAACGAAAGCTACTGACTTACAGAAAAGGTGGAAGCTTAGCTATCTTTATATGCTAAATAACCAGCAGCCTTCTAAACAGAGCTTGAAAATAAAATGAACCTAAATTAAAAATGGAGAAATTCATAATGTCTCAATATGTTTGGATTCCAATTGGGTTTGTTTCTCTTAACATACAGATAATTTTTACACTGAAAATTGTGATTCTATGTATACTTTTTGAGAAAGATTTGATTAGGAGAGGCTTAAAGATATCTGTAAGGGAGAGAGACTACAGATGGAATGCTAATCTGCTGACAAAAACAATGGGGGAAGTAGGGAGGCCTGTCCCTATACAAAAGATGTCAGTGGGAGCTCATAGATTCCCTGAGATCTAGGTGCTTATCAAGAGTATCTGGGAAAGGACCACCAAGGATATACAGTCAAAGCTAGATTTCAGGAATAATAAACAGAAACTTATTTACAACATGGGATGGCATGGTTAGACCAAGACCAAGGATTTTGGAATGTTCTTGTTTCTTTGCTTGATTTTTGTTTAAATGTCTTTGATTTCCCTATATTGGTGGGAGGTAAAAAGAATGTTTTTGTCATTTGACAATGCTGAGATATAAGAGATTTTTAAAGATATAAAGAAAAAGGGATTATAAGCCAGTCTCCTTAGATGTGAGACACTCACTGGAAAACTGGTTTCAAGTGAGATTTTAGACCCTTGGGGAGATATATTAATCACTGGATGCGATGGTGAATGCCTTTAATCCCAGCATTTGGGAGACAAAGACAGGTGGATCTCTGACCTTCGCCAAGGTCAGCCTGGTCTACAAAACAAATCCAAGACAAGGATATACAGAAAAATTCCATCTTGAAAGAAAAAATAGAGAGATATGTTAATTGTGAGAAATTATATATTTTCAGAGCAAAGGGACCAAACACCAAAGTAGACAATACAAGCCCAGATGGTCCAGCTCATACACTATTCCAGTCAGGACTTCAATGAAGCCCTGAACTTTCCCATCCAAAGTTCAACTTCAGACTAAAAACTTCTCAGGACATTCAAATTCCTGACCATATAGAGACTGGACAACAAATGATACTATTAAATTGCTTAACCAATTTTTTTCTATTTTATTTGGGCCCCCAAAAAGGTTTTCTACATCCCAATTCAGCAGGAAGCAATATTAAGAGAGCGATGCCCCATTCCAAAAGGTGGGGTGGGTGATTTTTTTTTTTTTTGGTCATTTGATATGTTATAGATGTTATTTAGGGGGATTGGTTAAAAATTGTTAAATGGTCTTATTAAACAAGGTATAGGAGGTTAGACTCAAGGACTTTTCTATTTCTTTTTCTTTTCTCTATCCTTCTTTCTCTCTTATATTGAAGGGAATGGAAAATTATTAAAAGACCCCCTAAGTCAGCAGTAGAGCCAGGCCAGCCGCCAGGTTCCAGGAACTTAGCTGACCATAAAAAGGGTGGAATCAAGAATGTAGGTCATACGCATCATGGGCCCCCAGGGTTTCAGGAACTGGCTGACTGCAAAGTAGATAGCGAAATAAGATTAGGTTCATTCCTGAGAAAAACAAGTATAGGGTGTGTTTCCTGCTAATTAACTAAAGAATGAGTTGGTACTTTCCACTTGTGATTTCCCCCACCCCCTTAATCTGTGATGCTCCTCTATAAAATCTTTACTCTCCGACAACTGGGAGTCACAAAACTCCTCTACCCCTGCGTGGGATATGAGTTGCGCCCTCAGTGCACTGATCCCCCCGAAATAAACCTCTTGCGGTTGCATCAAGATGGTCTCTTGCGAGTTTTTGGGTGGCCGTGACATCCCGAGCATCGGGTGAGGGACTTCCCTCCCCAGGGTCTTTCAATATAGGGGGAAGGAACTTAAAAAGCAAAGAAGGGGAGTATATGTATATAATATAAAAATGATAAGATATAAGGATAGATTATTGAATCTTTTCTGAAACTTAAAACTGTTGTTATTCTTAAAATAAGGTTATACATTGGTATAAAATTTTGCATATGGATAAAAATAAGATAATTTTGATAGAATTTTACAATTTGCTTATTCAATGACAGATTTATAAATCAATAGATGTCTTCAAAACCCTCTGAGATGTACAGAATATCGCATTTAAAGATATTATTATTTTAAGAACTGTTTGACTTTAAGATGGTCAGCTCCTGACAGTTTCTATTTGACTTGGAAGAAAACAATGAGCATCAAAAGGAAATCTCCCATCAGGAGATAATTACTACTGGACAAAAATGTCCCTGCTTTCTCAACAGACTATATACAGTCCAAAGATGGACCAGAGCTTAAATGCAGGTAAGTTGATATCCTGATTCTGCAGAGACAGAATGGGAAAATCCTTATTTCCTGCTGCACAATTATGTCTGTGAGATATGCCTGGCCAGAAGGCTGAAGATGATGCTCCAATGGTATTGAAAGATATTTGTGACTGTCTAGGCAACGAACTGACATTTTTTTCTTTTTGGAAGCTGCTCTTCTGTGCTTCCTATTCACTCAAATAATAACTTTACCCATTCTTGTCATTGATGGGGTTGAAAACATATATGATAAAAATTATTTAGGTTCAGAACTTTAGACACACCAAGATAGATAGATAACTTTTTTCTTCCTCAAGATTGCCTGATACAAATAGACTAAACATTATATATGTACCTTTGATATATGATTTTCTTGATTGTTTCATATTTGTTCTTATTGTTTTTACTATATGAGTTAAAAATTTAGCGTTTTTATTAGACAAAAGGAGGGAAATGATGGGGTGGTGTTAAGCATTCTAAATGTTGATTGGTCTGTTTGCTTTTTGTTACTTAATTGACTCTGATTGGATAAATAAATGCTGAGGCCTAGAGATTGGGCAAAGGTAAAGATAGGTGGGACTAAGGTGCGTGGGGCTTTTAGAGATAGACAGAGAGCATCTTGGGGAGTAGAAGATTGGAGAAAAAGCCAGTAGCAGACAAGGAGGACATGCCATGGGGTAGATTAAAGAAGATCCTTCCATGTGGCCTAGAATATCAGCTTAGCATGTAGAATAATAGTCCAAAGGGACGTATGTATATATAGGGTCATATTTGGGTAATAGAATTATGAGCTAGCTTAGATTGGCTAGG
The DNA here is from genome assembly GCA_907164525.1 of Lophiomys imhausi. Lineage (NCBI taxonomy): Eukaryota > Metazoa > Chordata > Mammalia > Rodentia > Muridae > Lophiomys > Lophiomys imhausi. The sequence goes on from CAJQZJ010030809.1 coordinate 11,568, forward strand.
ATTGCACAATCCAGGCCTAGGCTTGTTAAGATCCACTCAGTGTGGGTGTGGTGTCTGTGTGTATTCGTTTATAATGGCGGGTTAAGGATTAACACTGCTGACCAATTAAATATAATATAAATACAGGGTAAATAGCTTAATTAGCCATTATTTTTTTTCTAAGGTTTTCTCTCATGTTTTATCCTTAACCAACTGGTATCTTTTATAGAATAACTGTATTTTGATTTGAGCTCTAAATTGGTAACTAAGCCAGTAGGTCTCCTGAGAAATCATCTTTCGGTTTTAAACACCAGAACATGATGAGTGGTTAATTTGTCATTGCTGATTAGTCCCACCAAGTATTTGCTGATATCTTTCATCAGCTTTTTCTGATTTAAATTGCAATCATGTTAAGTGATAAATCAGTCAATAATGGACTACATCCTTGACACAGATAATGCCAACTCATCATAAGTTGCTATAGAAAATAGGAAAAAATGGTAAAAATATAAAAATAAAAACAGACCATTGTTATCTTTCATTAAGAGTGGTAAAATTCCTAGTAAAATATTATCCAATTGTAACAATGTTTGAAATTATATGTATTGTGACATAAACATGGGAAATTTATCATCACCAACACATGCTAGCTTTACTTTGAGCAATAGTGAATTCATATTATTTTTAAATTTTATTTATTTAGGTATTACTTCAGGTTACATCTCCATTGTAGTGTCCTCTTTCCACCCCTTCCAGTCCTTCCCTCCCCACCTCTACCCCCTATCCCTTCCATCACACTCCTCTGGAGGGAATGTCCCTACATAATAGTTCCCTGCCCCAGTTCAGCAGTTATATGAGGACAAAGAGCCTCCTCATACACTGGGGGCATACAAGGCAGCACCACTAGGGCAAAGTGTCTCACTGACAGGAAAAAAAAGTCTCTGTTCATGTTCCCTTTGGTGCATTAGTTGTAGTATAGTTATCCTGTACTATATGGCTAAAATACAACTATAAGTGAATAGATGCCATGTATATCCTTCTGGGTCTGGAATTCACAGTATTAACTATAACAGAAAAAGACATATAGTTGACTCATTATCTGGAGAAAACGTGTATGAAGTATTCAGTATGTACTATGAGAAAGTGCTCTTTAAATAAAATAGGAATTTATTTTATAAAATTCATCTAAAGAGAATATAGTACCAACACTAAGTTTAATGTTGAAAACAAATGCTGATGAATTAAGTTATTTGGCATATAACAATTAATGCTGTAGATTAATATGGCATCAGTTATTCCGTAACTTGCTATTTTCTAAATAAAAGACAGAGAGACCCATTAGATTTAATATAAGCCTTAGAGCACTATAGCTGGGCAGACAATCAACCCTCAAAACTGTCTTGTCTGTCTCCCATGACAAAAGCCCCATAATATATCTGTTTTATGTGAGCTGGCTCTATTCCAAGTTATTCCATGGTGACCTTCTTTCTTCATTCTCTCTACCTCTCCTCATTGTCCTTCTGCCCCACAAAGGCTCCCTAAGAATCTTAACTCTGCCTACCTCTCTACTTCCCAGCCTGGGCTGTAGGTATCTTTATTAGGCCAATAAAGGACAATTTGAGGGCAAGGATTATACAAAATCATTTTTTGATACATGAATATTTGCTCATAGGACAGTAAGGATCTTGGGGGGCAAGGAAAGAACATTTTAATACATAGTAACTCCCAATCAACCCCATTAGCTTACCTCTCAGGATCACAATTATGAGCATATTCCTTAATATTTCTACAAAATATTGTACTGGAATACCTAACTCTACAAGTGATATACACAGATACACACACACACACACACACACACACACACACACACACACACTGAGAGAGAGAGAGAGAGAGAGAGAGAGAGAGAGAGAGAGAGAGAGAGAAACAGGGTATTAAAGGAAATTAATAATAATTTTAAAATTCAGATAACATAATCAAACATACAAAAACTTAAATGTCTGCCAAAAATATCAGTTTTAAAAATGAACAAAAACTGACCCACAAAACCTTCAACCCATAATTTAGCCTGTTTTCAAGATGTATATTGATGAAGATGTAACAGTGATTAAGGGAATTGTCTACCGATGACTGGCACAACATGAGACCCACCCCATGGGAGAGAGACAGACAACTCCTGACACTATTAATGATACTCTGCTATGTTTGCAGACAGAAACTTTGCCTAACCATCCTCTGAGAAGACCCACATAGCAGTGGATCAAAACAGATGCTGAGACACACAGCCAAACATTAGATGGAGTTTGAGAAGTCTTGTAGAAGAGAGGGAGGATGAATAGAGGGATCTGGAGAGGATAAGAACTTCAAAAGAAAAACAACAGAGTCAACTAAAATAGGCCCTGGGGAGCTTATACTCACCAGGAATCATGTATGGTCTAGACCTAGGCCCTCTATCACATAAACAGCTTGGTCTTCTTGTAGATCCCCTAGCAAGTGCAACATAGACTGTCCCTGACATGGAACTCTGTTACCGGTTTGTGGACCACCTTACCCTGTTGGGTTGCCTTATCTGGCCTTGATGGAAGAGGATGTTTTTAGTCCTAATGTGATTTGAAGATCCTGGGTAGGCTGATAGAGGGGAGGTCCCTTTTTCTGAGGAGGAGGGGAGGAGGGAAAGAGGGAGGAGTTCTAAAGAGTGACAGGTGGAGAGAAGGGAGAAGACTGTGATCCTGTGATCAGGATGTAAAATTAATAAATGAATAAATAAATTTAAAATAGTAAAAATAATAAATAAATAAATAATGGACTTAATATGAAAGTTGAATCAAAATCAATAAATAAGTGCCAACAATATTTTTCTACTATCAGTGAGTAAGTGTGAATTAAAATTTTAGTATTCCAATGCTTATAATAAAAACTGAAGAAAGTAGAAAAATATTATATTATTTACTAGCAGACATTAAAAACACAATTTTCTTGTAAGAAATTAAGAAATAAAATAGACTACAGCACCTCCATCCATACACATTTAGTCATCATAATGTTAAGTAAATATTATTTAAAAATGGACATATGTCTTGAAAATGCATTGTTAGGTGATTTATTGATGTGTAAATAGAACTTAAGTTTCACAGAGTGAAAACTGTGAACTACACAGAGTGTGTTTATCACACACCTACATGATATAGCATACAGCACACCTATGTACACAGTGTGTGTGTGTGTGTGTGTGTGTGTGTGTGTGTGTGTATGTGTTTATGGTATAGGTGATTGCATCTAGAGCTATAATGTATTAAATAGCACAAGATTAAATTAAGCAATGGAGAAAATTTTGCTATAAAGAGTGTAAAAAACATGATATGTTTGGGCTATTCTAGAGTAACTCAGCATGTAGTTTAACAGTGAGCATTAATTTTTAAAAAGTGACAGTACACTCTAAAACAATGATAGACAGAATGGTAAGTGCATAAATCCATGAAAGTCACTTATTAATGTTATCAAATATTACTGTACACAGTTGTATGAGTTATGTGTTATGTATGTCCATTCAGTGGTTTTGCTTATGCCAGCAATATCATAAACACACAAGGAATACAATGCACTGTGATTTTTTGGTAACTATTCTAAGTTATATGTAGATATTTACTACATTATACAATGTGGTCCTGGCCATCATTGGCTAAAACAATCTTGTGCATCCCATCACTGCAGTTTATTTCAATAAAGGGTGCCAGAAGGACTTAATGGATGCAAGAATTAGTACCAGGGATAAGGTGAAAAGTAGGAACAGAGTATGCATTGAATTGGGCTATCACATCAGATTATAGGTTTAGATGTAAATGTTGACTTTATGATTACATTATTACCCTCTCCAAATGCTATCCAAGTGGTAATGAATATCCAAATGAGAAAATAACAATTATTCATCTAAAAGTAAATGAATTTTAGAATTTGTTTGCAAAATGTTGGTAGGTTTGCTTGTTCGTTGTTGTTGTTTTTACCCATGGGTGTAAACTTTGAGCCCATGAATCACTCAACCCAACATCTCAAGGAAAATGTCTTTGGTTTATCTATGCATATAGCATGTTGTTTTGACAAATTGTTTGTTAATAGCTGCGACATATATGACCAAAGAGGAATTCATGTTACCTGGCTGCCATGTGAGATGGAAATAGTACTTGAATTAGTATCATTCCAAGTTAGTTGTTACCAAGGTATGTTCTCTCCATGCTAGAGAAACAAGCAAGTCAACAAATGTTGCTCATCAGCCACTAAGCTGCCTCTCCAAAATAAACCTCAGTAAAGGACCTGGAGAATATACATGAGATTTATCTGAGAGAAAATTTAGTTTAAAAATATTAGCTAATATTAATTATATTCAGCTCTGATTACTATATACAAAGAGAGAACTTGTAATTGCTGACTGCTGATTAGCATAGTCATTTATTTTATTTAAATCTTCATTTCAAATATTTTGCAATTTCATTTTGGACATCTATTATTTTCTCTGAGATATATTTATATAAATTATGTTCATGCTTATGTTATTTATATTTAACATTAGTCAGCATTTGGTTAAGGCTCAATATTAAGTGATTAATTATATATATATGTATATATATAAGGTTTTTCAGATTTATATATATTTTTAAGTAATTCCATAGCAATGTTCTGAGATTGTTGCTATTCTTTCCTTTTAAATTGAGGAAATTTAGGGACAATTCACATTATCTCACACACAAATTAAATGGAATTGGATAGAATCTTGAGAGAGTACTAAAGTTTCACTAACTTTTATCTGTGTGATGACACCTAGAATATGGGTTGGCCTTGTGTTGTTACTTCTATATTATGACCAAGAAATGTGTATGGTAAGTTGGTCCATGAGAGATAAATAAACATTGTCCTGGATGACATAATGATCAGACACTTTAGATAGAAATAATCACTGCATCCAAGCAGGTGGCATCTGTCTAACATTTTGCTCCACTGATTTAGTTCCATATGATACAAATGCCTATTACACATGAGAAAGATTCCCATGTCAAAAATTTTAGTTTGACACAGTATTATCATGAGAAATATGTGTAAATCTGTGCTGATATCTATAAAATACTTGAAAAATTTTAAGTAATAAACTACCTTAGACTTCTTGGACTATTGTATATATAATATAATGCTAGAATTCTTTTTAATTTAATGATTATAATGGTCATGTATTGTGGTGCTGATTAGTTGAAGAGGCACAGGTATGGGAACTAAAGATTTCAAATTGCTTTTGTGCCATTACTATGAAAATTCTCCTGTAAAGTGCACAATTCCTAAACCAATAGTAGATTATTATAAAATGCTTAGCCAATAGCCCTTGACCTATTATGCATTCATAGGCCAGGGTCCATTGGGGCAATGAAAGAAACAAATGATAATCTAAATCATAGGCAACACATTGATTTTAGCACTAAACTCAAATGAGTCTGGATGATTGCAGTGGGTGAAAAGTCAAAACTAATAGCTGTTAATCAATTGTTTCCTTTTACTACTAGTACTAATTAGCATGGTGATCAATATTAATGCTAAATTTAACATTTAAAATAGCTTTTGGGTTTCAGGGCTAATTAGTATTAATATGTTTGTAGCAGCCACTAATTATTGGTGTCCAATAAATTTATGGTCATTATTAGGCTATTATAAAATTAAAAGGTATTCCTGTAAAATAAAGCTCCAAATAAGGATAAGAATCATGATAGGTCAAAATACTTTAAGGGACACATGGAAATATTGATAATTAATTATAATAGACACACCCACATATTCCTCAGACAATCATATTTATCATCATAACAATGGGATAAATATAAATATTTCTTACTATGCTACTAGTGGAGAATATTGTTTTAACTTACGATATCTAATAGCAACATAATAATTATGAAAGCTATTGAAACATAATGCATTCAAATCTCAACTATTCTGAAATAGGAATATCTCCGAACATATTTTAAACAAGAATTTGGAGGATGATTATCCCTTTTTTTCAGTCAACACACATATTTATTATCTGTATCCAGAGTGGCGATTAACATCACTTAACTTATTCAATGAAAAGCAATAAAATAAATTCATCTTTTCACATCAGGATGGGATCAAGTCTAAAGACTGATTTGTCATTGTGAAGATTCCCAAAGGATACCTAGACTGTTAATTATTTTAGCAACTCATGCAACAATAGAAAACCATTGTTTGATTTCCATCAAATCCCCTACAACACTAACTGGAAGCATGTAGAGTAGGGATCTCTCTAATAGTTCCTGGAAATACACAAAGTCTTAGAGCACCTGAGATTTGGCCTGAGGAGAAAGGGCTCAAGGTAGAGAATATTGTACAGATAAGAAAACATTTGTAAGCATTACTTTGCTGGTGGTGTGCTAATGATGAGAGATTATCAGAAGGTTAGGTCTAGGTGCATAAGAGTTAGTTTTCATGCAATAACTATTAATGCTAAGGAGACTTTTTTGAAATTTTTTATCATATGATATTCAAATTGTACTGTATGATACTTTGTGTATTTTAATAGATATCTTTGCCCTAAATAATAATGAATCATATCAGATTTGATGATCTTGATCTTTATTTATTAGGTGATAAGACCTAGCATATTAAAAGAATTAATGTTGCTACTTGCTCCTGTGATAGAATCTGAAATGTCTTAATTGGGACCAGTAGTTAATGTGAGGCAGGGAAAAAACAAAACAAAACAAAATAATACAAAACAAAACCATAACAACAAAAAACTTGTCTTCCTTCAGGGTTTAAGCATTTTCAGGTCCTTTGCTTCCTTTTTTCTACCTCTCTTCTTAAATATTTACTCCGTGTTTCCAGAATGAATGTAATGTAATGAATTAGAACAAATAAATTAATCACTGGGTATAGAGTAGACAATTTCAGATTTCCTGTTGAAATCTACCTTGTAGATTGGTAGTTTCTAAAATATGAACTATTTTGGAATTTTTTTTGGTGTTGAATGACTTTTCTTTTGGCTGTGGCATATGCCTGAACATACTTGATACATTGACGAGAGGTTAATATCCCTCCAAAAGTATTGATTTTTGTTGTAATAAATGCATAGATTGTTATGACCTTCTAATTTAATGTAATACAACACCATTTCCCCCTCATCAATGGAAAATTTAAGACATCTCCTCTGACATTCTCACTGGGTGATATTTAAATTCTAAAAACAATGTCCTCAGTGAAGGACAGCAACAGCTATTTACAGATTTCTCCAGAGTCCTTGGATTATTTTCCATGTGCATTTTTTTTCTTAAATGTTTGAGTGCATTTGCACTTTGATTTAGACTTTTACACCCACCTCAATTTTTTTTTCTAGTATTTAGTCTACCTCAATACTTTAGCCTTTTCAGTATTGCTGTAGTTTTGTGTTTGAGTCAAAGGATCCTTCTGTGGTTTATTAAGTATGTTCAGTAGAAAAGCCAAATTAGCATAGCCCTCACCTTGCAATTTGCTGCTTAGAAGATTAATTACCTGTACTATATCCTTGCTTTTCTTTGCTTTCCAGGGCCTTTAAAGATTTATTTAATTTTTATTTATTTATTTGTTTGTTTGTTTATTTTGCAGATTTATAGTTGCTATATTTTAGAAAATTACCCCCAAATCAGCTACAATGAATTTAGAACCAGAATACCAAGACATAGTATTTAATGATCTTGGTTATGTGAAAGACAAAATATGGGTTTATACATGTTTGCATTCTCTATAGTATATGAAATGGTCCTATTGTGCTAAAGGTGTCCATGAATGTTGGCTGATTGACAGTTAATTAAATCTGAGTAATTGAACAATATTGAAGAAAGTGACACCACAAAGCAGATTTATATCACTGTAAATTCATGATCATCAATTTCAAGGAGGTCTAAATCATTGCCTGAAGATTCTGCTATATTTCTGTTTTCAACCTATTCCCTCATTTTTTTCTTTTTTTAATTTATTTTTTATTTCTTCAGGTTACATCTCAATCACAATCCCCTCCCTACTCCCCAGTCCCACCTTCCCACCCTCTTCCCCCTCAACCCCCCATCATCCTCTTTCCCTTTTTCAAGTTTAAGGTATATCTCTTTCCCTCCAACAGCTCCCCCTTTTAGTCCAACAAATGGTTCTTTCTCTTATAACAATAAATACAATACAAAACAACAGAAATAAATAGGCTACAATTATGAGAGTTATATGGATTAGCATACATTCCCAATGTCTAGTCCATATGTATTTGGCACCTGACTTTAACATTCTACTATCTAACCATCTTCATGAGTTTAAAGTTCTATATCTAACTCAGCTTTCATACTAACTTGCATTACAATTTTAAAAACATCTTCTTAGGTCCAGAACACCCTCTTGATCCCTAAACAACTCAATATTTAACTATGAGACTCTAGCTATCTATTCTTCAACCACTTCAGAGACCTGAGAGGATAACGAGTACCCGAAATTTTCTGGTACTCCTTAGATCTCTGGTGATCATCCTCTCAAGACCACTGTTGCCACCACAATTAGTATGTGACTTAACTTCTTGTTGAGTATTGAATAATCAGGTCATTAGAAAGACATTATTTAAGATTTTTGTCACCAAGCCTACCACTCTCTAGATCTGTGAAGTGATTGGAACAATGATGGCATACTTGCAATGCTGGGACATGGCAATCCCCATCATAACTGCATCAGCATAATTGTGATTGCCAATGTGTGATTAGTATATACCTAAATATTTTTCATATTATTATGTGAGAAATTCCTGGCTTACTATGCTTGCCTTCCAAGTGAATGAAGTGAGGAAAATACTTTTTTTTTTAAAAATTCTATTTCCTGTGTTATCATCTAACTCCTTTCCTGTTTCCTGTTAAATCAAGCTACTAACTAAACTTCATTTATTTTCTGTGTACATATATATGAATTCATCAGTCATTTATCATCTCCTTTAATGAGGTTAATTCTAACTACCAAAAAAATCATCTGTTTTCTATTCCTTTCAGCTCTTTAATCCCTATCTTGTCCTTATTTCCACAGTTTCCCAGGAAATACCACAGTAAATTAGTTATAATTGAACTACATAATTTTCAATAGTCTAATTCTTCTGTAACCTAAGCTACTAAACTGACTAAATGAAATGAGTTCTCTCTACCAGACACATGGCTGAAATCAACCATAGTCAATAAATAATTTATAGTTGCAGTGTAGTATAAAAAGCACATTGTGGCTATCAGATTAATTACACCCATAAGGCCCACTTAACTGTCTCTCAGGTTAGATGCTACATCTCACTTAACTGTATGGTACATCCGAGCCCAGACATTTCCAATCCTACCTCAGCAATTTTTGGCAGACAAGGTCCCTTCAAAGTAGATGCAGCTAACATGAAATTTAAACAATGTTATCCTTATAAGACTCACTCAGTTTTCTCTTCTGAAAGGAACAGCACGTAAAATAACTTGGCTAAATTCTATGTAAGAAAAGGAAATGAATATGCAAACCCTGAGAGTCAAAGACCTCAGTCAGTTGGTTTTCTGACTACGTGCCACAGACTATTTGCCCACTCCTGCCATCAGCTTTGAAAAGACACTATCAAAATAATGATACTTCAGCATGAGGTTATGTCATTATTAATGTTCACCACAAACTGAAAGAGAGAAGCAGCCTGAAGAATCTGGCCAGTTAGGATCCATTGAAAACCTAAACACAAGAGTCTTACCTGACTTAGTCTCAGGTTTAGTCATGAATACTCCAACCTTTTGAAACCTCATTTTCCAGCATTCTAAGACTCAACCATTTCTACTTTTTATATGTATTAATAAATACTTTTGATTTATTTTCCTGTCATATTTGTTATCTTTCAATCTACCCTTATATGCTAAATTCTTTCAGGTACATTTCTTACTTTGAACTTGTTACCCAGGGAATCTCATCCATAATATTGACATCATATACTATATACTTTGTAAGGCCCATCTTGACTCCTTTATAAGTACTCATGGCTCTTCAACCCAGACATTAACTATAAAGTTTTATATGATTACTTAAATTCATGTTCAATAACTTCATTTAGAAACTTCAAAGAAAACTTAAATGCAACATGTCCAAAATAGATCTAATTTTCTTCACTTCAAAACCAGTTGATTAATTGTACCTTCTTCCTTTTTTTTTCTTAAGAAAGAATCTTTTTTTTTCTTTTTTTTAATTTTTATTTTTTATTTCTTTTAATGATTCAACTTACATCTCAATGGCAATCCCCTCCCTACTCCCCCCTCCAGTCCCACCCTCCCACCCTCAACCCTCTATCCTCTTCCCTTTTTTTTTAAAGCTTAAGGTATATCTTATTTCCCCCAACAGTTCCCCTTTCAGTCCAACAAATGGCTCTTTCTCTTATAATAATAGATACAATACAAAACAACAGAGGTAATTAGGCCACAGTTATGAGGGTTATATGGCTTAGCATACATTCCCAATGTCCAGTCCATATGTATTTGGTACCTGACTTTAACATTCTACTATCTAACTATCTCCATGAGTTTAAAGTTCTATATTCATACTAACTTTCAACACAATTTTAAAAGTATCTTCCTAGATCTATAACACTCTCTTAACTCCTAAACAACTCAAAATTTAATTATGAGACTCTAGCTATCTATTCTTCAACCACCTCAGAGACCTGAGAGGGATAAATATATCTGATTATATAGGAAGTGCAGGGCCTGCAGCTTCCAAAACTAAGAAATGACATACCATTGGTGCCTGGACAGTTCCCATTTTCTCTCCATACATTACAGCATCGATCTTCAGTCATTTGGCACCGTTACTCTGACATACATTGATTGCAGAACAGGGGTTATGAAGGACTTGCCTACCCTGTCTTGACAGAGCTAGGCAGTCGACTTACCTGCTTCCAGGTTTTGTCCTTTTTGGACAGCATTCTGTCTACAGTTGGAGCAAGGGGATTTTCCTACCAAGAGATAGGCTTGCGACTAATTCAATCATCTCCCACTGGAGATTCTTCGATGCTCATCTTCTACTTGTAGTAGAATAGGGGGTGCTGTCAGGAGTTGATGTCTCCATATAAAAAAATCTAAAGTTAAGAAAAGAGGATATCGATACTACAACCAACACACCAAAGGGAACATGGACGTAGACTTTTTATTTTTTATTTTTATTTTTTTCTATTTTTTATTCTTTTTCATCTGTTTGTCTGCTTATTTGTTTGTTTGTTTTTTAGTTCTCTCTCCCGGGCAATGAGACACTTTTCACTGGTGGCACTGCCTCGTAGACCCCCAATGAATGAGGAGGCTCTTGGCCCTCATACGACCTCTGAACTGAGATGAGGGGCTGTTATATAGGGACACCCCACACCAGAGAAATGGGATGGAAGTGTTAGGGGGTAAAGAAAAAAAAATGAAATGTGAAGTTTCGGCCGTTTGCTACTAATTGTCATAAACTGTTTAGGATAATTAAGAAATGCAAACTAATAGTCATGCAAGCCGGTCATTGTGTTAGATACTATGACAGTCTATTATAGTTATTTTCTAAGCTAATCAGAAATAAAGCTGCTAAGAGACAAGCAACATCTGCTTATCCTAATATAAGAGATAGATAGGACCTCTTCAAAAACCTCAAGAGATCTGTACCTTCTTTCTTATCCATAATGTTCTAACTTAAAGCATAGAGTCCCTTCTGTTAAACAGACTCCAGAAAATGTTCAAGTCTGTCTGATTTTTCTATCACTACACTTACTGCCATGTCACTCAACTTTATTTCAACTATCATAATCACTTCTGCACTTATCTTTTTAACTGAATGCCTGCAGTCTCATCACCAACATCTGCATATAGTGCAAAAGCACACTATAAAAATATACACATGTACAGGATAACTATCCTACAACCAACACACCCAAAAGATCAGGAACATAGACTTTGTTACCTATCAAAGGGACAATTTGCCTTAGGGCTGTTACCATGTAGGCCCCCAGTGCACGAGGAAGCTCTTAACGCTCACATGATTGTTGAACTGAGAGGGGTTGATATGTAGGGACACTCCACATCATCATCAGAGGGGTAGGATGGGTGGAAGAAGGAGGAGAGGGTGGGAAGGTGGAACTGGGAAAGGTGGAAAGAGGGCACTATTATGGAGATGCAACATGATGTAATAAATAAATATTATAATAAAAAATTTCTATAAGACAGGAAAAAATACACACAAGCTTAAAATAATCTCTTGATTAAAATGTTTACTATCACCCAGGCTCTTGGAAGACTGCAAGTAAAATTCCTTAACCTGATATATAAGATGCCAAATGGTTTCCTTTGAATATCTTTCCAGTTTTGTCAAAGATTCTTCTATCAGAATGACATTCTCTCAGTGTCTCACATGTACAATTGCATTTCTATTATTTTATACAGGCTTTTCACTATCAAAAGGATCCTCTCCATGCCTCCATCTATTCTAAAGTATTCAAATATCTAATAACTAGATTAGGTGAAACTATGCTAGACATATCAGTATGGAGAGGCTCCTTTTTCATAAACAAAAGGAGGACTATGTTATGAGTTAAATCTACTTTAGTAAACTATCCTTCAGATTTCAACATGAGTCACTTCTGCATAGAAGCCAAAATTGACCTTGCTCACTTCAAGATTGATTTATTTATTATGTACTTTCCTAAAACATTTCTTCCTTTAAGTTTATAAATATATATTAAAGGGTGATTGCTTAATTAACGTCTGTCTATATAAATAAGTCAAAGGCTCCATTCAAACGTATATCACATCTGGTTATGTTCACAAATTTATCCCCAGAGTCTGGCACAGACTTTTAAAAACAAATATACTCAATATTTTTCGGATGATTAGTTGCATAAGTTAAAAGGTGAAATGAAACTGATACATAGTTTTGTAATAAGGTTAAAGTAAGTGCAGGTAAGAAAGAGAGTAATGAAAGGAAAAAAGAATAAATGTAAGAATATATCACTTTTCTGCCTCAGTTGACATTTACTACATATGTTGACATTTTTGTTTTATAAGTATAGAATGTCCATCTTACAGCATATAATTTTATTTAATTACTCATTTTATGTGGTCCTATAAACATTTAATAAATGTATATAGGTGCTTATGTGTTCCTATTGTGATATGCTGCCTTGAGTATGGCACCAACAGATAATAGACTAAATCACCCAAAACTACTCAAGGTGAACATTTTTTTTTCTTGTAAATTGCTTATTTCAGGAATTTTGTCATAGTAATAGAAAGCTGACTAACATATCTAATTCTTGAGGGAACAAGACATACAGACCATTGAAATGTGATAACATTCACATCAACTCAACAAGAACAGAGAAAACAGAGTGCTTATAGAACCATAAGTACGAGGGGGCCAAGATGGCGGTGACCTACAATGACGCATTTTGAAAGCGGGGAAAAAAGAGCCATCAAAAACACAGAGTTATTGGGCACTGTGCAAAAACCGGAGGGGCTAGACCCCCCCCCCCTCCTGGGAACACTCACAGCTCCCAAGGGACTGTTAAAAGTCCCAGGGTAAGGCTCTCTCCCCATCTCTCGCAGACACGGAAGCCACTAAACCCAGGATTCGGGAACTCCCATTTGGAGAGGCGCCTGTTAAGATCGACCCCAAATCACAGCAGGCAGAATCAGAGGCCACTTGGCGATAGTTCACTAGCCTATTGGACTCCCCACAACTCAGGTAGAACTTATATCCACTTAAAAAACTTTGCGAGATAGTGGAAGTCTTAGCAAGGAACAAGCTCAGCGGGTGGTCTGCAGCCGCTCTTGAAGCGGAGGGAGGTTCCGAGAGAGCGCGGGAAGCTGGGAACACAAAGGCGGGCGGGAGGGGCCGAATCCCGCTCACTCACAGCAGCGCAGCTGGGGAGGAAGCCTGGCTGGCAGGGCCAAATCACCTCAAACCCATGGCAGGTCAACTGGGGAGAGAGCCAGGCATGGGCGGGGCCAGGGATCGGCACACCCACGGCTGAGCTGCTGGGGCTAGAGGACCACTCAGGCGGCCGGAGGATCGGGGGGCTCGGTGCTCCCACAGCTGAGCAGCCAGGGAGGGAGACCCTCAGCTGTGCAGACAGGGAAGGAATCAGGCACAGAGGCCAGGCCTGTGGCGAGAAGCCTAGTGAGAAACCAGAAATCGGGACTATAGCTGTATTCTGGAAAATCCAGACATATTAGGTGTGGAGCCAGACCCTGTCAGCCTCCGTGACGAAAAACAAAGCCCACAGAATCTGTGCCTGGGCAAACAGGTCCATACCATCAGAACCATTACAGGCTGATAACTCAGAGTGCAACATAGAGAAGTCTGACTTGGGAGCAGTGAAACAATCCCGGTCCATTACTCACAACCTGGGAATAGGCTGCACCAGCTCACAGTGCCTCAGGTGATTAAAACCACAGTGACCCTGAAATCCCCCTGTAAGTAACAGCAGATAGCCAAGTAACTCGTCCCCTGCACCAAATCATCCACTGTGGATCCAAGCACAGAAAACGACAAGAACAGACATCTAAACGCATCCAAAGGCCAAAGGTCAAAAAAAAAATAGAAATCAAGGAAATATGACTCCAACAAAGCAGAATTATCCTAGCTCATCCAATTCGGACGACCTCACATCAACAGAAACACATGAAAACGTTGACAATTCTGCATTATGGAAAGTGATGGAGTCCCTGCAAGAAGAACTTAAATCTATGAAGGAATTCAAAGAAGCCACAATTCTACAAGTCAAAACAAGGAACAACACCATTAAAGAGCTCCAAGCCAAGGTGACAGAGCTTGAACAGGAAAAGGAAAAAGCAATGAAAGATTTTCATACAAAAACAAGCAAGCTGGAGAAGGAAATGTACTAAACGAAAAAAACATACAAGACATGAACATAGAAATAGAAACAATAAAGAAAACACAGTCAGAGTTAAAAGAGGCAGTGCAGAACCAAGGGAAGAGAACAGGAACTATGGATGTGAGTATCAATAATAGGATGCAAGAGATGGAAGACAGGATCACAGGCATGGAAGATTCAGTGGAAGAAATCAGTACAACATCCAAAGAAAATGAGAAGGCTAAAAAAATCTCTCACCCACAACATCCAAGAAATCAAGGACTTAATGAAAAGACGGAACCTAAGAATTATAGGTATAGAGGAAAGAGAAGACTCCCGACTCCAAGGTCCAGGAAATATCTTCAACAAAATCATAGAGGAAAACTTCCCAAACCTGAAAAAAGAGATGCCAATAAAAATCCAAGAGGCTTACAGAACACCAAACAGATTAGACCAGAAAAGAAACTCCTCTCGCCACATAATAATTGAAACCCCAAATGTACAGAACAAAGAAAGAATATTAAAAGCTGTAAGAGAAAAGGGTCAAGTCACATACAATGGCAGACCCATCAGAATTACACCTGACTTCTCCCCAGAAACGATAAAAGCTAGAAGGGCCTGGTCAGATATACTACAAGTCCTAAGAGATCATAGATGCCCAGCCAGACTACTTTACCCAGCAAAACTCTCTATCAACATAGATGGAGAAAACAAGATATTCCATGACAAAATTAAATTTAAACAATATCTACCCACAAACCCAGCCCTACAGAAAATACTAGAAGGAAAATCCCAACCCAGAGAAGAAAACTCCACCCAAGAAAACAAAGGGAATAGAAAACCCATCAGCAACTAAACCAAAAGAGGAACAGGACCACCACCTATACCAAACTAATGGGAAATAACAACCCCAGGTCACTAATATCCATCAACATCAAT
>CAJQZJ010030810.1:0-14018 GCA_907164525.1 Lophiomys imhausi
AAGATGCAGAGAAGACTGATGGGGAAGCAGCAAGGGTCAGGTGTTGTTCAGTTGGCTACCACGGTGAGCAACTGATTCCACCCTGCAGGAAAATCTCTGGGAAACAGTATCGAACTCCTAGCTTGGAATTAGCCCAAACAAAAGTTAAGAACTGAAGCATCCATTGTTTTTGTTTGTTTTGAGGTTTTCTTGTTTTTGTTTTATTTTGAGGCAGTCCTACTCTGTATCCCAGACTGGCATCAAACCCATGATCCACGTTCCTGAGCCTCCTGAGTGCTGGGATTATAGGCATGTACTACCACATCTTCCAAGAACTGGAATATTTATGTACCACATCTTAGGCATTGTTAATTGCAGGCTACCCAGGAAGATCATAATTCTTTTATCATTATTACATAGTCATATAGATGCGAAGAGTTAGGAAATGAGTCCACAGGCACACAGTTACCAACAATGTCAGTTGAACATGCGCCAGATTATTATAAAAGGGTCATGACATCAAGCAGGGCACCACTCTTCTGCTCTAAGTACCCAGCTTACGCCATGCACAGAGCAGCTCAGTATGTTGGACCCACTTTCTTGCCCTCCCCATTTAACACCCCTTCAGTGTCTTTCTTCTGCCATTTTGCTTTGTACAATGTGTGAGGCACTCACCATTCTCCTATGTAATCATGTTCTTATTCAGTTCTCTTGCCTTGGCCCAGTTCCTCCCAGCACCACATTCACCTTCATCCACAGCTTACACTGTTACCCTCTGATACATTGTCTTTTGCTCAGCTTCCTCCCCTTTGAGCCATTGTTCTTCACTTTTCTATTTTTCTATTGACCATCAACTTCACTGCCAGATGTTGAGAAGCCAGTCTTTTTGATAGTTCAGAAGTCAATTCACCCATGATTTGTGTTTGCAAAGCTTTTCTTCTGTCTTTCTCCATAAAAGGTGGAGTTAACTATTCAAAATGAAAGGTTGAAGAACACTGTGACAGAAATCTGAGTTGCCCAGCCAATGGCCATTCTTCCTTCTTTTTGCTAAGAGCACAATTAAGTTTTTTCCACATTGAATTATTTTAATCCCTCAAATAAAAGGCAGGTCCTTCAAAGGAGACTAAATCTCTCCCCAGAATGAAGAGAAGTGTGTTCCATGTTTAAACTGGATGAGGATGGTAGTCTCTTCCTTGCAGAGGGCTAGTTTAGATATTGTAAGGTTAGACATAGGCAACTCTGGCCAACAGAACTTAGGAAATGAAGGTCCAGTGGAGGTCTCTGAGAAGATCTGCTCCTAGAAAAGTGTTTTTTCTTCTTCCTCTGGATATTGTCATCTACATACAACCCTTATTTTGTATTTACTTCTTAGACACTGTCTTGCTATATAACACAGGCTGGTTTTGAACTAGTGATCCTCCTGCTCAGTTTCCTAAGCATTGGAATTACCAACATGTACCACTGTTTTAATGGGATCATCTGTTATTTGCAACCAAAAACATCCTTTAAAATGATATAGCAAAGCCACAGCTGGGTAGTAAGAAAGGGTAAATGGGCCGATGCACATATAGGCACCTGAAAATGAACAATGTGGACTTTGGAGCTTAGTATATTTAAACATCTGAAAGAATGCTTTGAATATACACAAGCGTTCTTAACCAATCGGATATTTTCATTGGTTTTGGCCACATTCTGTTGTGTTCACATCATTATGTATATGATTCTGTATGAATCAGGCTAAAGAGACATGGTGGCACACCTAAATGAGCCCATCTGGCCTCTAATTAATGAAATACAGGAAAGCTGGGTGAAAACTTAAGTTTTTCTATGTTGAAGAGCAAGCTAACCAAAGTAAATGTTTTCAGACATTTTCTGGATAAACCTGAAGAAGTGGTAGTTTATATGCCACTTCAAAAAAGATTCCCTTTCAATGAGCAAGCCTATGGCAAACACATTTGGATTCAAAGGAATTCTTTTATGAAAGCATATATTCTAACTCTGATGAAAGAGTCATTAAATTGGAGTTTGCCTTCATGTAATCTATGAATCTCATGCAGTTTTAAGCCAACATCCTGTATCTATGTACAAATATAAATTTCTCTGATGAAAAGTCACTAAACTTCCACTAGATTCTAAGCAGAATTTGGAAGTACTCTTCCATTTCCAAAAGTGAAATTAAGAGCCACCACTCTGGCTGGTGAGAGGGCTGAATAGGTGGAGGCACCTGCTGCCAAGCCTAATGACCTGATTTTGATCCCAAGAACCCATATGGTAGAGAGAATCAACTTCCACAAGTTGTCCTCTGACCTCTACACACAGGCCATAGTACACCCACACACATACACACACAATAAACAAAAAAGAAAAGAAAACAAGGAGACATTGCTAATGTAGTTGTTTTTAGAGCTTGAATTTCTTAAAGCAACCTGACAGAAGGCTAATGTATCTTTTTGAAAATTATCATATACATTAATTGGTTTCATTATGACATTTTAATACATAGCTTGTTCTTATTCATCTTCTTCCCCCCACTTCCCTATCCTCCTTCCTGCCTTCCCAATGGACCCTTTCCCCCTTCCCCAATAGTTCCCTTGTCCTTCCATGTTACATGTATTCTATTATCCTCTTTTCCTACCTTCAAATCTTTTTCCCTTCTCACAGTCCCTTTCTAGTTTCATGACCTAGCACACATATATAGACAGATATATCAAAATTAAAATCTAAAGGAACTAATGTTCATCTCTAGTTTGTAAATTCTGAAATATCATACCAGATGCACTATATGTAATAGCCTTCAGGCATTTTGTTGTTAGTGGTGGTGGTGGTGGTGGTGGTTTTGGTTTTGGTCTTGCTTTGTTTTATACATCCCTCTCCCCTTATACAGCCCTGGATACCCCACTCCTTTGTTGACTGTCAGCTTGGTCATATAGTTTGCTCTAACTAAAGGAACAAATAACACTTGTAACAAGACAGAGACATAAATATATCTGTGACTTTCCTCTAATTACTGCTCCTGAAGTGTTTGCCACCACCCCTACAAGAAGCTTGGGCTATCCTGGTGAATGGTAAGGAACATAACATCCAGTTGCCTCCACCATCCCAGCCTACAGCCAGTCAATCTGTAGCAACAGTTACTTTATCTAGGTGGCAGCAGACTACGGGCACATGAATGGGTCCAGCTGAAATGATAATAGAACCATTCAGCTGAGCCCATCCCTGAATGCCAACTCTGAAAGCAAAGGAAGTACCCTGTTTTAATCTACTGCATTTTAGAATGTTTTGTTGTGCAATAATAAATGCTAACTGAGGGAAGTGTGTAGCTATTCCTCTCAAAAATCAGTGTCAGTTATGGCTAAATAAAATGTGGATGGCGGAGCAGGTATTATACTGGAGCCTAGCCATATAGCTCTGGACCATCAGGGGCCTCTGTGGGAACACCTGTGATGGTGGTCAGCACACCAGGATGAGAGGATGGGAGGCCAGTGAATAGAACAGAAAAAGAATACATACACTGTCTGCAATGGCCCTGCCCTAGTTGGCCTCTCAAAGACAAAATCTAAAAAACTCCTCCTTATAGCCATCACCTCTTCCTCCAATGAGGGAGGGTCTGGGAAATAGAAGCTAAGGAAAGTTTAAAGAGTTACTCGGACCCTCAATTTTTCCCATGCTTAGTGTAATTTGGTAAAAATCAGAGCTTGAAGAATTTAAGCAAACACTAAATTGAATCTCAACAAAGAAGGAATTAAAAAAAAAAAAACAACAACAAAACCCGAGGTGATAAGTATCACCCAAACTTGATCACAAAGAACAAAATAAAATGTATCATTTGTTCATTTTCAGGTGCCTATCTGTGCATCAGCCCATTTACCCTTTCTTACTACCCTGGATACTAAAATCCAACTTCGGTTCTGTGTATACAAAGTAGAGACAAGCTGTAATATGTACATTACTCTAAGATTATATGACTTAGGCTAATACTTGTCCAAGTAAAAGAAGAGCTTTGATGTTGATAATATTAGACAATATTTGGTGGCTTCTTAGGGATCCTGCCACACACTATTCTAAGCATTCGACATGATTAATTTTGTACTCAGAACAGTCAGGTATGATTACTATAATCACCCCCAATTTATGGAGATGAAACAAAAACAGAGAGAGGCTAAGCACCTTGCTCAAGAAAACTTAGCTAAGAAGGAAGAAGAAGAAAGAACACTTGTAGGGACTACACTATATTAATAAAAATAAGCCCTACTAACATGGAACTGGATATCAACTCCACCACTGCTGCCACCTCTCTCAGGGCTCCCAAGTGGTCTAGGAATGGGCTCATGCTATCAGGCCAGTCCTTAAATGAGGACTAACCAGAGTTTTTTTTTTTTTTTTTAATTAGGAAATTCCACAAAGGAGATTTAAGGGAATCTCTGGGATTTCATGCAGAAGCAGTGAGTTCAGTGGCAAGGTCTGTCTGCCTTATGTGTTTGCAGGGGTCAAGCACACCTTGATGTCCTGGGTCTAAATAACAACCTAGTACACTGAACTCAGTGGGGGACAAACCAATCATGGCTTCTTTTGATTTTGTTGTTGGGACTTTTAGAAGTTGGGAAAAGACTTTGCTAAAACACTAGTTAGAGAAAGAACCAGGGGTTTCATGGAGAGAAATGAGGGTGCAGAGAAAAGATTAGATATGGAGATAGGGTGGAGTCATAAAGGAAAGGGCGCCCTCCTAGACACATTTTTGTATTATTGGATGTAGGACTTGTAAAATCTGCTTTCAGTCCATTGGGAGCCCTGGGTGTATCCCAGAGGTACCTAACCTGAATCTGAGAGTTGATTATTGATTCTCTGGAAGTTTCTCAGTGTTGGTAGACATTAGATAATAACACCAGTAGGTTTTATCCTAATCTCTAGGCTATCTAACCTGGGGCCCGGCCCTCTGGGAAGTGTCAGGAGTAGGTTCCCTCTGGTGCCATGGATCACAAGTTGTACCAGCCATTGGTTGGCCACTCCACAAGTTCTTTTCCTCCTTTACCCCAGCATATCTTACAGGCAGGACAAATTGTAGGTTGAAGGTTTTGTGGGTGGGTTGGTGTCCCACTCCATGCTCTGGAAGTCTTGCCTGGTTATAGAAGATGGTCTGTTCAGGCTCTGTATCCCCATTATTAGGAGTCTTCACTAGGCTTACCATCATGGCTTCCTGGGAGTTTCCATTGCACTAGGTTTTTACCTTGCCTCACAATTCCAGCTGTCTCTCCCAGTACTCCAGTACTCTCTCCCTCCATCCTCCGCTAACCTGATCCCTCCTGTTCCTGCCTCCACCTTCCTCGAGTTCACTCATGATATCTGTTCTATTTCCCCTTCCCAGGGAGATTCATGCATCCTCCCCTTGAGCCCTCCTTGTTACTTAGCCTCTCTGCATCTGTTGGCTGTAGCATGATTATCCTTTACAGCTAATATCCACTTATAAATGAGTACATATCATGTTTGTCTTTCTGGGTCTGGGTTACCCCACTCAGGATAATTTTTTCTAGTTCTATCCAAAACATGACTGGCAAAAAAAAAATAGTCAATAAAATGATTCCTAGTGATATTCTTCTATACTTGCATATGAGAGCCTAGCATAATTGTCATCAGAGAGGCTTCACCCAGCAACTGATAAGAGCAGATGCAGAGAGTCACATCCAAACATTAGGCAAAGCTCTGGGAATCCTGCAGAAAAGGGGGAGGAACTATTGTAGGAGCCAGAGGGATCAAGAACACCAAGAGAACATGCCTCACAGAATCAACTAAGCAGGGCTCATAGGGGCTCACAGAAATTAAATCAACAATCATAGACTCTGTATGGGTCTGTACTAGGTCCTCTGCATACATGCTATGGTTGTTTACCTTAGGGATTTTGTGGGACTCCTAACAGTGAGAGTGGAGGCTGTCTCTGACTCTTTTGCCTGTTTATGGGAATCTTTTCCTCTTATTGGGCTGCCTTGTCCAGCCTAAATATGTGGATATGTGCCTAGTCTTATTGTTACTTGATATATATGCCATGTTCAGTTGGGAGGCCTACCCCTTTCTGAAGGGAAAGGAGAGGATCTGGTGTGTATGTGTGTGTGGGTGTCTGGGGATGTGGTAGAGGAGAGGAGGGAGGGGAAACTGCAGTCAGTATGAAATATATGAGAGACGAATAAATAAAATTTTAAAACTAACACCAGAGAAGAAAGAGTGGAAGATCTCAAAAGGTCATCTAACTCAGGAGTCAGGTCAGTTTTGAACTTCCTCTAAAAACAATGCCTTCTTCACCTTCCAGTTTTCACTAGCTTACTCTTTCCTAATTTCCTTCTAGCTACTCACATACTTAAGAGACTTCAAGGCAAGATATATCAGTAAGGTTAGCATGAGGATTCAATGAAAATAAAATATGAATAAAGAAAAGACTTTGATAATGATCTCAATGCCCAGTTTTGTTATATGAATGCACCTGGAATAGGGAAAGCAAGGCTTTGGCAGGCTGGGGAGACTGCTACAGGGTATCTGATCCTTATTCTCTCTCAGAGCATTTCAGTGTCACATCATCTGTTCCCACTCTGCACAGGAATATGAAGTCCTTGATTTCTCTTTTCCATGGTTTAAAGTGTTTCTGGGGAATGCTAACACACTCACTCACTCTCTCTCTCTCTCTCTCTCTCTCTCTCTCTCTCTCTCTCTCTCTCCCTCCCTCCCTCCCTCCCTCCCCCCCTCTCCAAGAACCTAAGGTGTGCATTTAAATATCTGAGATAGAATTTAAAGGTAAGGAAAGAATGCAAGATTTCCAAAGGGAGAATTCCAGGAGATGTAACCATGGAAACCATCCCAAGGTCTTCTGAGTCTGAGAGACAGTGAACCCCATTACTGGGAAATGAAACCCAAAAGCAGAGAAATTGGGCAAAACACTGAAATGAATTGAAAATACACGAAGCAATTTTTAATAATCAGGTGAATAAGACTCAGTGAGCAGTGAAAATTAAGGCAGCCAAGTCCTTCTGCTTTTATAAAAGATGCAAACATAGGCATGCCTCCTGTAGCCTTTCTTCCTATGAACTGCATTCCAACCACAAGCAGTAACTATAGTCTCTCCAAACAGACTAGCACCAGATTTTAAGACTGTATCCATTTTCATGCATTTATTCATCAGTTTACTCTTTGATTCAATAGCTGTTATAAGGTATCTGATGCCCCATTTATTCACTCATTCATTCAATATTTATTGAGTACTTACCATGTGCCAGATACTCTCCAAGGTACTAGAGAGATTACAGTAAGAAAGATGGTATATTACTTGTCATTACACATCTTGCTGTGTAGTTTGTGTAGTACTAACCAATATGGAAGGCCCAGGAAAGCAAAAAAATCTAGGTTTCCTAACTTCAGGAAACCACAGCTTCCACAAGAGGATAACATATATTCATAGTAAGAATTAATTACTTATACAGTACCTGTGTCAGAATTCCAAGTAAGGTAATATAAGCAATGTCACAAAGCAGCATAATTCCATATTCCCATTTTATCTCTGTTCAAGATCACTCCCAACATTGTCTCTAACCTTTTACCTCATTGCTAAGTTCCTTTGTAAGGGTAATCCTTAAAGAAATGAATGCCTTGAAATAAATTCGCCTAGTGCCTATCTCCATTTAACTCATTCCTTAACCCATCCCTCCAAAGGACAAGTTTGATTTTAGTTTAATTTCAAACTGTATTCAAAGGACTGGTATGATGAGAAGAAAAATATTTTTAGGTCTAATTATTTAGAGGTCACTATGAAGGAGTGACTTTGAAACATGTCTCTGAGCCAACTCTCAGTGTCTACAGGCATCTTCACTCTCACCTTCAGGGTTGAACCAATACTAAAACAGCTCTACAGAGCTTAGACTAAACCTTAAACTCCTGCCTTCCAGAAGACCAGAAAAATATATGAACAGAAAAAAAAAGAGAAACAATGGAATGTGAATATCAGTTTTGACTATGGATCTTGTATTGATAACCACATGAAAAGGGCAGAATCGGGCCCAGGTCAGAGACAATGATGAAACTCATCACTTTGTATGCTAACATTAAAAATTCATTTTAAAAATACTTTTTAAAGAGATAAGTGAATAGAAAAGCTATATGAAAGGTGAGGAACAGATTATTGGTAGCAAGTAGATATGTCCTTTCTATGTTGTCTATAACTTAATTTGCCGCAACAAGCAAAAACCCTCACAATTTAATGAACAGAGCATGAATCCAACAATAGCTAAATCTAAAGAAAGCGTGATGGACAACCTTGGGAAGAATGCTTCTAAATGAGCGACGAGCTCTACAAGTCCATGGCAAGACCTGTTGACAAATCTGTGGCAGTTTTAAGGAAGAAAGAATGCAGACTCTAGTCCATTTTAATTTTCTTAAATTTCTCAGTGACTCAAAATAATT
The DNA here is from genome assembly GCA_907164525.1 of Lophiomys imhausi. Classification (NCBI taxonomy): domain Eukaryota; kingdom Metazoa; phylum Chordata; class Mammalia; order Rodentia; family Muridae; genus Lophiomys; species Lophiomys imhausi. The sequence goes on from CAJQZJ010030810.1 coordinate 8,416, forward strand.
TTCACTTCATTGAGTTTTGAGGGTAATTGGGTGATGAGCTACTCATTTGACAGAATTTTCTCATTAGTAAGGAAAGAAAAGGAGTCTTCAACATTGCTTTTCTTGTTTGCATTCCTCTGAGGCACAGATTACATGTTGTAATTAACTACCTTCATCATTTTCAGGGTTTTCTTTTTAATTGTAAAGCAGAGAACATAGTCTCCATTTTTGGTTCAAGTTCACAGCTTTATACCCAGTCTAATTCTTATCACTGTAAAGCTTGGTGACTTAAAACAACAATCACTTACTAGTCTATGATTGTATAGATCAGCAGAATGGTCTGGGAAGAGCTAGGTGGCTCTTCTGGTGGTCTTACCTGGAAATATATGTATAGGTACAACCCAATAAAAAACTTTAGTCTAAGTAGCCCTTGCTGACAGGTTTGGTGGTTGGTTCTGGCTGTCACTTGGTGTTGGACAGTGTTTGGGAAAATTTGGGTAATTGGATCACATGTCACTTTGGGTCTCAAGTTCACCAAAAACATCAAGAAGGAGTGAGACCAGTACAAAAGCTCTTCTCAAAGTTCTACTCTCGTGTTTTCATTTAAACTCCATTGGTTAAAAAAAAAAAGTCATTTGGTCAAGCCCAATTTCAAAGAAGTCGTGAAATAGATTCTATATCTTGATGAGAAATGTGGCAAAGTGAGATTGAAAAGGACTGTATATGAAGGAAAGACCTTTGTAAGCAAAGGGCCTATGAAAAGACTCTGATTGACATTGAACCACATGTTCATGCTTTTCCTCCAATAAAATGGAATGGTTTGGAGAAAACAAAGGAGAAGGTGTGAAGTGCTTCAAGTTTTCAGTTACATTTCCATATTGTCACAGGAACAAAAAAAATCACACATATAAGGGGTTTCAATCTATGTATAAGCACTTATAAATTTATGTGTAGATACATATATTCTATGTTCCTCTTGTAACTAGGCATGCTAGTAGAGTGTCTGGAATCTTTATTCTAAAACAAATGTAGATTATGTCTAGATAAATGAATTAATAGACCCAATTTTGACTTACTCATATGATAAAGTGTTTTCACACCAATTTGTAAGCTGACCCTTAGAGTCCCCTATAACATACACATAGTATTGTGTTCAAGCTGAATATATAAAACTATATCTATTGATCTACTCCATGGATCATGTTGTGTAAGGAACATATGTTAGAGATTGCAAAGACAGTTGGTGATGACTGGCAAAGCACTGAATCATTTTTCTAGGTAGGAATACTCTACATGGCATATATTTAACCTACATGGACATAAAAAGATAGTAGCTGAATGTATGTTTCACCTGTTTAATCAGTTTATAATGGAAAGCAAATACAGTGATGGCAAAGCTACTATATCACTCATAGTTTGGTTAGAAACTTAAAAATTACTCTAGGTAGATGAAGAAAAATATTATAATTCAGAGAATGAAATGCTTATAATGCCATTAGAGGCCAATGAACTAGAGGTTAAGGGAAGCTGTGCCTAGTTTTTCCATTAATGGTCTGCAGCACTTAAATAGATGACTTACTTGAAAGTAGCTAAGTATAAAGGGGTTAAATTTTCCACATCTACTGTATGACAAAGCCCATTCCCCTTCTCAATGCTATTGTAATAGTTTCCATTTCTCTTCTGCCTTCCAAATCTTAATAGGGAGCCTCTCACTGTAGACTCTATCCTGGAAGCCAACTTGCAATGTCTTCTGGGAAATATCGTTGTTTGGTTTCTAGCTCCCTGAATATAGGGAGATCATATAAAGAAATGATGCTGAATACAAAATAAAACTACTCAGCTCCCACTCTCAAGTCCTCTTAATGTTATAGTATCCACTATTCTTTAGATTGACCCAGTATTGTACAAATAAATCTTTAATGAAATACAAAAACCAATAGTGTTTGGCTTTTCGCCTAACACAAATTTATTGTTTTATCCATATAACTATTAAACCTATAAATTAACACTGTTCATAGCAATAATATATTTCCTTCTTTTGGCATATTTAAGTATATCAGTGTTCTCATGAAAGCTGGTTTCCAATATTTTTTCTTCTGTTATAAAAATAGTTTGTATAAATAGCTACTTTTTCTCTTTTTAAGTGAACTTCTTAAGTGTTATTTCCCAAGTGAATTAGTGGGTCAAAATGCATAATTAGTTCCTTAAAAATTACTGTCTTGTTAAAGCTAATAACAGAATAGTAAAATGTTCTAAGAAACATTATGCAGTGTAATCTTACACCATATGGCAATAATCAATCTGTTACTAGCTTTTGATTTCCTCTAGATATATAAAGGATTAAGATCTACAGTTTCACACTAAGACATCTGGCTGCCAAACAACTTAAGTCACAAAGCAATCTATAACGTGCTTTTAATTTATTTATTTATTTTTACTTTTTGCTTTCTCATCCTTTTTTCCTAAGTCTTATAATCCCATTTTCTGAATTTTTGGCTAATACCTTCCCCTAAAAGTCCAGCTGTCTAAGATGTTACTATTCCATCCTTGCATAACTTATCCAGTGTAACCCCATGTTGAACTCCCTATCACAGAAAAGGAAAGGTTATTGGACAGCACAGGCCCCAATACAGGAGTTTTCAGGCGGCTTTGGGAGTTGGCCTATAGCCCTATACTTCTGTTTTCTTGAAAGAGGCTCAGACCTCTCTGTACCAAGACTTCTGGGAAGAATAATCACATCTCAGATTCTATATCATGCTCTCCCCTTGAATCCTAACATCTTCCACCATTGTCTTTTTTTTGGTTTTCATCAATGTTTATTACAGTGAAAAGAAGAAAACTAAAACAGTAATGATTATTTCTAAATAATACAGATAGAAAAATGTGCATGCACATATATAAATATATATATTTAATATATAGCAGAAAATGCAAATTTTCCATATACTCAGAAATATGGTATTACCCAAGGCAGACGAATATTTCTTGGTTTGATTCTCTTTTTATTTTCATATTAATTTAACATTCTATATAATCAATTATTGCTCTAAAATATGCTAATTTCAGCACCTCATTTTCTCATTTTCATTATTTAAAATACATTTTCTAAACCTCTAAAAGCTGAAGTAATTTGGAGAAGGGCAGTGTTAGCCCATGCCTTTAACTCCAGCAGAGACAGGAGGATCACTATAGAGTTAGTTGTCTTTTAAATTCTAGAGTTACAAAGAACAAGGTGATGATGGTGCACACCTTTAATCCCATCACTTAAGAGGCATATACCCTTAATCCCAACACACTGGAGACAGAAACATGCAGATCTCTGAGTTCAAGGCCAGCCTGACACAGAGCAAGCTCCAAATAGAGAAAAATTTAGATCCAGGTGTAGTGGTGCACACCTATAATCTCAACAATTGGGAGGCACATGCCTTTGATCCCAATACTTGGAAGGCAGAGACAGGCACATAGGATTTGCAATGATTTAAGTTTAAAAGCTATTCGCAAAAGGCATGCTGAAATTCAAAGTGAATTGTCCTTTGTGATCTCAAAATATATACACTTAAAGGTATGTTTAGTTCCAAAATATCAAAAGAATTTTTAAATCTCAATTAAAAGATAATACTTTTTATATTGTCAAAAACCCAATTTGCTCTAGGAAAGATATTACCTGCCAAAAAAAGTAGTGCCCCAGAGTTAGGATTACAACAGAGCTCTGTTCTTATCTTTCCAGGAAATTAAAAGCATCTATCTAAGGAGTCCAGGAACAAATGTACAACTGAAACCTCTGAAGAAAACAGATCAGACACTAAAGAAGACAAGTATCCCAGATGATCCAGCCTCACAGACTTCCTCAATAGCTGTTTCCTCAAAAATCTACAACCAGAACAACTCAAAATGGCTAACTAAGATGGTTCAGCCCCACATACTGTTCCAGCCAGGACTTCAGTTGAATGCTGAACTTCAGCCTCTGACTACAAACTTCTTAGGACATTTAAATAGCTGAAGACAGAAGAACTGAATATCAAATGCTACTATTAACTTGTTTAACTATTTTTCCATTCTTATTTGGGCCCCAAACAGGTTTCCTACATCCACAATTAGCAGGAAGAAATTTTAAGAGAGCCCATTCCCAGAAGGTGGGGTGGGTGATTCCCCCTTCTTTCGTCATTTAATGGGTTATAGATGCTTGTTGTTGTTTAGGGGGATTAGTTACAAGTTGTTAAGTGGTCTTGTTAAATAGATTTTGGAGGTTAGACCCAGGGATTCCTCTCTCTTTTTTTCTCTATCCTTCCTTCTCTTCTATGCGGGGGGGGGGGGGAAGACTTTAAAAAATGGGATAGACACATAATATAGGAATGATAAAGAAAAAAGGACAGATTATTGAATATGCTCTTCTATCTTTGTATACTGATACAAAATTAATATTATATTTGGCTACATCAGTATTGATCTTTGTATATTGATATAAAATTAAGGTTAACTCCTTTTAAGGTATTGTACCTAGGTAAGGCTTAAAAGTGCAATGTGAAGTTTTGGCCCATTGATAGCAACTCTCACAAAGTGTTCAGGATAATTAAGAGTTGCAAACTAACAGTCATTCAAACATGTCATTTTGTTAGATACTAGTATAGTTTATCACAGATATTTTCTAAGTTAACCAGAAATCAAGTTGCTAAGAGACAAGAAACATTGCTTATCCAAATATACAGAGATAGATAGGTGGTCTTCAAAAACTTCAAGGATGTGTAAAATATGGCATTCAAAGAAGGTTTCTTAATTTAAGGGTTTTTGGATATTGAGACATGTCAGCTCCTGACAGCACCCCCTATTCTATTCCAAGTAGAGGATGATCATCAAAGAATCTTCATTTGGAGATAGCTATATTAGTGACAAGCCTGTCACTGGGCAAGAAAAATCCCTTGCTTCAACTGTAGACAGAATCCTGTCCAAAAAGGACAAAACTTGGAAGCAGGTAAGTCGACAGCCTAGTTCTGCCAAGACAGGGTAGGGAAGCCCCTTCATAATTCCTGCTTTAAAATTAATGTCTGTCAGTGATACTGGGCCAAGAGGCTGAAGATAGATGCTCTAATGTATGGAGAGAAATTGAGGACTGTCCAGGCAGCCAGTTATCTGTCATTTCTTAGTTTTGGAAGCTGCTGGCTCTGCACTTCCTGTATAATCAGATATATTTATCCTTCTCAGGTCTCTGATGTGGTTGAAGACTAGGTAGTTATAGTCTCACAGTTAAAATTTAAGCTGTTTAGGAATTAAAAGGATGTTCTAGGTCTAAGAAGATGTTTTTAAGTTGGAAATGCAAGTTAGTGTGGAAAATGAGTTAGGTATAGAACTTTAAACTCAAGATAGACAGATAATAGAATATTAACATCAGTCGCCAAATATGTATGGGCTGGACATTGGGAATGTATGTTATACTTTATAATTTTCATAATTGTGGCCTAATTATTCAAAAAAAAATTATGAGTCCTGAGATAAGGGAGAGAGGGTGGAAGGCTGGGTCTGGGAGGGGTGGAGGGAGGGGACTATGATGGAGATGTAACTTGAAGTAATAAATAAACATTAAAAAAGAGAAAAAATTGTTAATCCCATGCCACGGCACCAGAAGATAG